>VRYO01002772.1:1183933-1247852 GCA_009812075.1 Sialia sialis | reverse complement strand
GCCCAGCTACGGCTGCAGCTACGACTGCTGTGCCGGGCTCGCGTTCCGCTACGGCATTTGCATAAAGCTCAGGCCGGGTGAAGAGTGCCAGGGACCACGGCGTTACTTTGTTGCATGTGTACCCTGCCAAAGTAAGGTGCGGCTTATATTCCGGTGCGGCTTATATATGGACAAATCCCGTAGTCTGCCCGACTACTCGGAAGTGCAGCTTATATTCAGGTGCGGCTTATAATCGCGAAATTACTGTAAGTGCCAGATAGCAAGAAATATTGTTTGAGAGTAAAGTTGGAAAGTTTCTTCCTGATTCCATCCTCTCTTGCCTGGCCTTTCTCAGCTGTAGGACAGAGTGGCTTTTCCACAGACTGCATAAGAACTTGAGAATGATAAAAACCTCTCCAACACAATATACCAGCAGTCAGCACCCCAGATGCTGTGAAACAAAACCAGATTTCAGTTTGTAGTGCACAGCAGTACTTACAGTGATTTCTGAATCTCACAGGAGACAGTGTGTGGCAAAGTCCTTAAAGTTACAGCTCACATTATATCCTCTATGGGATACAATTTTTACATAGGACGCCCAGTTCCACAGCCAAAACACAAACTCTACGACATCCCTGATTTGTCCAAGAATATTCACACAGCCGGCAAAATCAGGAGCAGCTTTCTAGTCACTGTAACAGCAATTACTCTTCCACAGCTGAGATCCTGAGGCAAATCTCAAAGGATTCACAGTGAGATTCAGCCATTTAAAGACCAAGTCGAGAAAAAATAAATTACTCTCACAGTAAGAGCAGAGCAGCAGGACCACCACTCCCTCCCTCTAAAAGCTAATGGCTACAACTTACTACCAAGAGAAAACAAAGGTGAGAATCGCTGCATTCCAGACATCCATTATCCAAATCATCCATAGTCTTCTCTGTTCTGTACGTGCTGGTGCTATCGTTGGATTTCAACGAATGCAACCCTTACAAATCCCTTAAACAGAAATAACCAACTACTTTCTTGTAGGTAGCAAGAATTTCCTGTAAGCATCCAGCATTGCACTATATTTTGGACAGCTCAGAAGGTAACACAATGCAGAACCCATTTAGTCCAGTGACCAGCTTGGAGAACTGGAAGACACCAACACGATGGGCCAGGATGCAGCCAGAGGTGCAAACTCACTCCATAACCTAACCTCACGCTGTGCCCACCCGATCCAAGAGGAAGGGAGGCTGTGGAGGTGTCGCTTCCCTCCAAACGCTTCCCAGTACGACAAATCGCTTCGCTTCCGGCGGCCTTAAAGCCCCGTACGCTGCACCCCAGACCTGCCCCGCCACCGAGCGCCCCCAGCACTGCACCCCGGGTCCCACCTTGTCTCCTTTCCTTGTATCCCACACGAACACACTCTCGCAAGCCGGCACGGCCACGTAGCGGCCTCGCTCGCCGCGCAGCGCCACGAAGACTACGCCGGCCCTGGGGCTGGCCACCAGCCCGAAGAGTGCGGCGGGCTCGTAGCGCAGGTACTGCCGCGTTAGGCCCATGGCAGAGGCGGCGGGTAGTGCGGGGGTAAAGAAGGCGCGGGGCAGCCGCGACCGCCACACGTGCCGTGCTCCGGGCCCGCCGCGCTGGAAGTGCGTCAGAGAGGGTCCGGCGCCAGTGCAGCCCTGAGGCCCCGCCTGGGAAGGGAAGCGGAAGCGCGGCAGACGCTGAGCTTCCCCAGGTGATGTCGCCAGACCGGTGCCGACCGAGACCCTCTGTCCGGGCTGGGCTGGCGGGCGGCTCTTCGGCTGTGCCCGTGAGTGCGGTGCCGTGCCGGGAGCGCAGCCTGGCCTGCGCCGGGCGGGCGCGGCGGGAGCTGGGCTGGTGCCGCCGGATGCCGGGCGGAGTGTGGTGCGGGAATCCCGGCTGCGAGACGTGGGGTGGGAGCGGCGGGAGAGGCAGGTTCTCCTCCCGGTACGGGCACGGCGCTGCGTCCCGGGCACTAGGGGCTCGGCCGCCGCTCGCAGCACTCTGTGCCCCGTTCCGAGCCTGACAATCCCTCGGGGCCGCCTCGGCCTTGGGAGCGCCCGACAGCGATTGTGCGGAAGATACCCCGGAGATGTGCGCGCCCCGCTGCGCCTGGTGCTTGCTGACGTGGCCAGACCCCTGGATTTGGCTGTGCAGCAGGGGGAAGGTGCTGGTGTAGACCAGCTTCGGCTGGGGCCAGTGTAGCCGCACTTACCTTGCCTTTCTCTCTCATTGCCTTTTCTCAAGCGAAAATCTTACTTAGATGCTCTTACGGCTATTTTTATCGTAGTTTCAGCCTTTATTAACTCTCAGTGTGAGCTTAGATGCTTGATTGTTTTGTTTTGTTGTGTTGTTTTCCTCTGGCTAATGAACGTATCACAATTACTTCTTGTGGGTGCAGTCGTTTTAAATTATCAGTTATGAACCCGTGAAAGGAGTTAAGTAGTGGGTGTGTATGTGGCAAATTGACGATATTTACATGGGTATCTTTGCGTACAGTTCAGTAGTCAATGTGGAAATGTAAGAGCCAAAGCATTAGCTGCTGGAAGCTGAAAAGTGAGTATTGGCACGTTTGAGCCTTCATCTAGCAACCAGTGTAATCTCAAAATCAGTCAGATGGCAGAGTTCAGTCTTAAAATTCACTGGGCCAGTGTTCAAATTTATGGCTTTACTCTTTCTTGCAAAACTAATTTGGGTAAAGGGGTTTTGTGCCTGAGTGTATGGCTGTAAGAACTATGTGACCATAAGTCTTGTTTGGAGCAGTTCAGAATTCACTGAACTGCAAGAGCTGTATTATTCAGGGAGAGGGAGGAGTTTTGTTGGCTTGTCTGTAAGGTTTGAAGGGTTAGGGACATTGTGGTTTGGGAAGCTCTGTCTTTTTCTTCTTTATATAAGTATTTTCCAGTATCTCTGAAAGAATAGATTATACACTCCCCACTACAAATTTGTTTTTTGTCTAGATAAAGAAATAAAACTTTTCAGAAAGACAGTTCCTCTTTCCACTTGCTATTTCTAAAATGCACGATCACGAGTCAGTTGGATCAATTTAGTAGAGAAGGTGTTTTCACCTTGAATTGTTGGAAGGGGTTTGTCTCACTACAAGTAGCTGTGCATGGCCTAATTGCGTACAGATAACAAAAGAGGGAGTAAGAAATCTGTTGTTCTGTTGTCTGCTAGCTGTTATTGCATTGCAGTCTTGCAGTCTTGTGAAAGGTCTGGCTTCACTGGACAATTACTTTTAGTGAACAGCTGGTGACCTGGTTTGATTATTTTATTTTTTTTCCCCTTTAAAGCACCTGGAAGATTCCAGTGAAAATTAGAGTGTGACAAGTTAGTGGAGGAAGGGAGTTGTTGTTTCCATTCCATGGATCCCTTGGGTGCTCCTTCCCAGTTTGTGGATGTTGATAGCCTACCAGGCTGGAGTGATGCCTATGAGGCCAAGCAGCTGGATTGCCACCAAAGTCCTGTTGAAAAAGCTCGAGTTGATGTTAGATCACCTTTTCCATACAGGAAAGACATCAATGAAAAAATAATCTTGTGGTAAGTTTGATATGGCTCTCATGTGTCAATTGTCACTTCTCCATTTACTGCAGGACCCATATCTTCATGTAATGATCACTGCTGTAGAAAAAGGCCTCATTTCTTTAATCAAACATTACAGATCTGGAAGAAAATAATCTTCTTATTCACTGTAACTTTGAAAGTCTGAGATTTTCCTCCACCATAGGTTGTACTCATAGGCAGTTCTTGATGCAGCAGACTGGAGCTGTACTTCCTACTGTGATACTGTAGGCTTAGTATCAAAACCTAGTTGGGCACTTGGATATGAGATTTTTATTAAAAAATATATTATGTTTGCTGCCTGCTAGTTTTTTCCTGTATTTGCTGGTGTTATTCTAACTTCACTTTTCTGTTTTAAATCAGTATTTCTTTCTGTGGTTATTTTGTGGCTTGCTTTTGGCTCTTCCTGCCCCTTCTTCTTCCATTCTGTGTTTTGTCTCCATGACTTTACATTTTATCAACTGATTTTAGAAAAGTGTGCTGTGCTTACTCCACCAGTGTTTCTTTCCTGTAACACAGATACTTGAGCCTGCTCTTTAGATGAATTACTCTTAATCAGTGCAAAGGGAGAAGGGATTTCTCAGGGATGCTGATTTAGGGATCAGCCTGAACCTCTTTCTGGTTAATATATGCAGGAGATGGGACTGTTGATGGATTTTCTGAACTCAAGTAAAGAAAGAGAAGAGTAAAACAGGGAGTAAAGAAAGAGAGAAGTAAAAGGTTAAACATCTCTTACGGTTTGGGCAAATGTGTGCAATTTCAACCATTAGTTTAGTTTCTCCCTGTGCGTGGAAATCTTTATTTCCCTTCCTATGCTCTTGGATCCCAAAATCCCTGATGGCTGCTGCTGTGACAAAAAGCAGGTCAAAGTTCTGCTACTCCATTGTCTCGTATGCGTCTGTGCCTTGTTTATCTTCTGTATGTGTGATCTTTGGACAGCAGAATAGACATGATCAACTTGAGGGTTCAAAACTTGGGAAACCAAGGAGAAGAAAACATGTCCAGCTGCAGCATCATTCTACCCCCGCAGTGGTCTGAGGAACAGCAGCTGTAAGGTGCCCTGGATGGTCTGTCTGCAAAAATAAAGAAGTATATTGAAAAAAATGGTTAAGTTTTGAAAGTAATATAACACAAAGACTGTCCTCTTATCCCCAAGAGAAAAGTATGTGGGTTTTTGGAAGTGTTACTGTCCATTAGTTTAACAATCTGATTTGCGTGTTTGCTGCCTGAGTTGCCCTACATACAACTACAGCACTGCCTTTTCTACAAACATCCCTCAGTTATTGCTGGGGCTGGAACTATTAAGGAGCTGATGTTTTGCATGCAATCTGTCTTCATCAGGTAGAGCTGAAAGATGATTCAACTTGGTGAGCATGTCAGGGTACGCGATGCTGTGTGGGCATTGGAGTCCTGTTAATGCTTTTCCTGTAACTTGGCATTTCCTTGCAGCACTGATTTGAGACTATTCTGCTTAGTTGTACGTTCAGGCTGCAATAAACTGTTTTTTCAGGAAAGGAGATGTCGCATTACTGAACTGCACGGCCATCGTGAATACCAGCAATGAGACTCTCACAGACAAGAACCCAGTGTCTGAGAGTATATTCATGCATGCTGGACCTGACCTGAAGGATGAGCTCCAGAAGCTCAAAGGTAAGTGGGCGGGGACATTTTTGTGTTACTGTAATCTCCTGTCCTTGCATAGTACAGAGCATCAGGATTGGGGCACAAATGAAAAGGTAGAGCTTCCCCCCAGCCCCCAACAGCTGGTATTATCATGAATGAGGGAAACACCTGCAAATCTCCTCTCCTTCTGCTGTTCACATTACAGATGATTGAAAGTCTGTGGCAGATAATTTAGTTGATGAGCCCTTACTTTGTGATGCAATAATTCCCACTGGTGTCAGAAGCCACTTTGAGCAGTTAGCTTATCAGAGCTTTTGCTCAAGGGACCTGTCCTGTACATCTTGTGATTTTTATCCTGTTCAGGGTGTATACATGTCTGAAAGACAGAAACTGAAGTTCACCATTGAAGAAATTAAGCGGATTCTGTTATGCACTTTGTGTATCCTCTTTCAGGATATTAATATACACACAGTCTTTCAGAAAGATACGATAATAATAGATGGGTTGATAAAATACTGCATGTCTAAATAAGGTCTTTATGACTTCTAATGTTAGTTGATTCATTTGTCTCTTGTGTACAAGAAATTACTTTATTGGAAAGCTACAAGAACAGCCCTAATGCAAAGCTATTCTAGAAATGGATGAGGCGTGCCTGGAGTCTTCATTAACAAAGTTTATTGCTGATAGTGGGTAATGAATACTCAGCCTTTTTTTCCTCATCTAACAGGCACCGGGAATAAGAGTTTCCTTATTTTGTGTGTGACCAAACAAAAGTTTAGAATTATCCAAGGTCATACAGAAGTCTAATATGGTTTACAGATAAAAATTCGCATCTATAGGAACTATGATACTGAACTAAGTTTTGGGGGCTGTGTGTGGTACTGCTTACTCTGGATAACAGAGTACTACTCACTCTGGATAAGAGCTTTGTCTCCTTTTACATAGTTACAAAATGGATAGAGAAGAGCCCAATTAGCTTAAATTACAATTGAATAAAAATTCTGTTTCTATAAAATCATCCTTTGCCAATTCAGCTTGGGTTTTTTTAGTAACCTAGAAATGAAATAGGAGGGGTAGTAACCATTTTCTAACAGAGCGAAAATTCAGTGTGTGCTGTAGGTGGAAATCAAAATACTGTTGGTGCTCTAGAATAGGTAGAACCCCACTATATATACCAGAACTATTTTAAGATCCAGTTGGGTTTCTTGTGTGCCCTGAGACATGGAAAGGGACAGACTGCATTTCAAGGAGGCCTAAAATCAGAGATCTGTCAAATCTGTAGGGAGTTGTTGTGCTCAGCTTCTTAAATTCCCCTTTACTCTGCTGAGTTATGCATAGTTTTGCATCTTCTACCACCGTGAAAACGTGTCTTCTCCCTGTAATGCATTCTGCAGGTTCACAACTCCCTATGAAGACACTTCTCTTTTAATCTTGTGCCAAGAGTTTTATGGAAATCAGTTCTTCTCTGGCACCCTACTGACGTTGTGTGGGGGAGGAAAGAGAGCCTGGTTACAGATTTGGCATTTGAGCACCTATAGTATATGTAGCGGAAATGTTCATAGTATAGTATAGCAGCAGAAATGGATGGAGATTTTAGTAAAATCAGTTTAGTATGTGTTTGTCACCTCTGCTTCCTTTTTGCCCTCTTTCCCATTTGGCCTTGACATTTTTTCATTGGAGAATGTTTGTGCTAAAAAAGTGAAAATGCATGGTCTGTGTTCTAAAGCTGTAACATGCATTTTCATTTAGGTCTCTCCTGCTTTATTCCTGCTGCTTGGTATATATTCATAGATTCCAAGAAAAATCATGATCTGAAAGCATGTGACATGCTGACTCTTCAAAGGCCTGTGTCTTCTTTAAGGCTCATCTAGCTTGTATGTTCCTGTTAGCAGCATCAGTTTTTATTGATGCAGAAACACTACAGCCAGGGGCAGGCTTGCAGATGAAGTGGTATTGCTAGAAGCTTGCTTATCAACAAATACTTGTTGCAGTCTAATAAAAACTTTCTGTGGCAGAAGTCTTCTAGCTTAGGTGATGCTTTTTCTCTGCTACACATAATGTAGAGGATTCAGATTTTCCATTTTAAATTGGAAAAAAGCTATTTTAATAGCTGAAGTCTTATGAGATAAAAAATAGGATCTTGACTTTCTTCCCATTTTGCCACAGACCTGACTTGTGCAGCTCCCCTCACCTTGTATCCTAAAATAAGAGTAATACTACTGCTTATTTTAGTTTTATGAGTTGTACAGGCATCTCCAGGCAGAATGCATTGGGAAGCATGAAGTGGGATCTGAGTATAGTGAAAAATTAGCAATGCTAAATCTACTTCCCTGAATTTACTCTGCTGAATTTACAGCTATACCTCAATCAGACTTGCTTCATTCTTTTTTTCACAAGTTTTTTCTACCGGTCTTTGCTTGCTCTTCACTGTTTGTGAGGTGCAGAGGAAGAAAAGTAACTTGATACCTGATACATTGTTTTGAGTTTGGCTTTACTTTTTCCTTACTGTGCTTATTTAATCACTCTTTGAGCTGTCTTAGAGGCTGTGCAGGAATTCAGAAAAGTATGCTTACTTTTAGTATGGTGTTTTCTTCCTTCTGATTAACCCAGAATAAGCATGGTGGAGGTCTATATAAACTAATGATGTGATTTGTTGGGTCAAAAACTTTACAGGATGCTGACTTCAAGGCCGCATGTAGTTCCCATTAAAAATATATGCTTGAAGTTTTGGGCAAGGAACATTCTCAGCCTGGAGTGTCTCCTCCTATAAAATATGCTTTCATGCATGTTGCTAGCTTGCCTGAGCAGTATGAGGAAAGAGTGGAGTGGGAGAGATGAACATCCCTGTTCAGTGGGCAGCTTAAACCAGCAGCTGCAGTACTGCTGCCTGAAGGGTGGCTGCAGCTGCTTCTTCCTATCTCATTCCCAGGTTGTGGGCACCAGCAACAGAGAAAATCAGGTTGAAACCTAATCCAATGAAAATACTGGTTTTCAGTCAGATCAGAAAGCTGAAGTGCAGCTGTACAAGCAGAAGGAAGGTGGTTAGAAAATACTTGTGTTTGAGAGTAGCGAAAGAGAGAGACTAGAACTACTACTTTAGCTGTCCAGTCCTGGAGTGGACTAGATTTAGGTGAAGAAGGGGAAGTTTAACAGACTTTTCTTCTGTGTGCTGAAGGCAAAACACACTTCAAACACAGAATCTCTTCCTAGAGTCTGTAACTGGAGGGTGCTGTGAACGGAACAATTAAATGCATAGCTTGAACTTCCTTTCCTTGACACTAGACAACTAGTCTGTCCAGGGAGCATGAGCTGAATGAGGATTATATGTCTGCCTTGTGGACGTGAAGAAACTTGCAAAACAAAGCAAGCTACCTCATTCTGGGAGCATAAATTAAACAAGTGTATTATCTATTCAGTTTTAATAGCTTTGCCAATGACTGGTTTATTTGATTAAGGAGATTTGTAGCCATTTTATCCAAAAAGCGGTCTCCCCAAATCAAATTGTTAAATACAGAAGGATTTTTTTTATTGCTAGCTGTATGTTTGTGCATCCATTCTCTGCACATTGTTAAATTATTGCTTCCTTTGCTCTGTGAGTAGTGTAGTAAGCACTGCAATTGAGACAGAATTTCTAGCAATATCTGGTTAGTTCTTATATGCATGGTTTTAAAATTGAGAAGAACGAGCAGAGTTCTCACCTCCTCAGCCTGACTTAGGTGCTAAGCAGCTGGTATGAGATAGGATATCCTTAATATTTGATGCCTAAAACACCATATTCCGTGTATGAAGTGGAGGAAGACAAGGGCTTGAATACTTCTTTCTTACCATGACATGTACACTTCCCCTCATGTTTTATTTATGCCAGGCTGCAGGACAGGTGAGGCCAAGCTGACGAAAGGATTTAACCTGGCTGCGCGTTTCATCATTCACACGGTGGGCCCCAAGTACAAGAGCCGGTACCGCACAGCAGCCGAGAGCTCCCTGTACAGCTGCTACCGCAACGTCCTGCAGCTCGCCAAGTAAGCACAGCTCACACAGGGGGTGCCATCTAGGGCACAGCTGTCCTGGAAACCTGGCTGTGTGCAAAGATCTCACCTCTGTGAATTTCTTCTCATGTATGCTGGGTCTGGTTAAGGACATGAGAGCATGAGTGGCTTCATGGTGTACTTCATGCCTGTGATTATCTCTACTGTGGTGTAGATAAAATGCACAGAGAGATCTGGGCTGGTTCAAGTCGTAAAATGGCTAGAGCTGTGCAACATTTAGTTCCTCAAAGGAGAAACATTAATGATGGCTTACAGTTCTGTGCTGCAGCAAGTGTTAAATGAGCTTGCTCCAGCAGCAACCTCAGGTATCTACAGCCATATGGCTACACCCACAGCAGATCTGACTGCTGTCATTTCATGTGTTTGGCTTCTCTACCCTTGTACAGCAGACAGCTAAAATTCTGAGTCAGGTTTACTTCTAAATCTACAGTTGCAGCAGCTGGATTTGTAGTTTTTTCCCGCTTTCGTCTGTGGTATTTTCTACTTCCTCTTAAGTAGCAGGGGTTTTTGTTCCTATTTTTCTGTGTTCTGTTCTTCTCCTGTGACAACTGTTGTAGTGGTAGCAGTCACAAAATACGTCTGAGTGAGTGCAATGTCAGAAAGCATACCTAACAATTTTTTAGGGTTAGGAAGATCAGTTCTTCCAAGACTGGACTTTGTGTTACAGTGCAATAGTAACTGTTTCATACTCAAGATGACAGCTGTGGTTTTTAGCATGTTCCAGTTTTATTCTGCTTCAGAAGTTACAAGCAAATTCAGGCCTGGATTGAAACACGTTAAAAACTATTTTAAAATTCTTCTACTTCTGCTTACTGAATGTCTTTCAGTTAATCTGTTTTCTAGACTAACTTTTGATGTTTGTGAAATTGTCTGCTATCTCTGAGCTTGCTCAAACTCCTTTTATTACTGTTGGCAACAGCTCTGCTTTACTCTTCTGAAAATGTGGCTCAGTGCTGGAAGCATCTTACTGGTCTTAAAGTATGTGTTACCCCATTCTGATGGTTATCTAATCATACCTGAGATGAATAATCCACCTTGGCCTGTGTCCAGACCTCTAATGAAACAAAATCATTGGTATGGTGAAGAAACAGGGTGTGCATGCATTGAAGAACACCTTCTTTTTCTCTCCCTCTCCTTACTGTCAGTCCTAAACAGGGACAAAAGTATTTTGAGCAAGGATTGCAGGGAGTTTGAGGGGAGAACTTCATTTAGGATATAAGGAACTGTAGGAACAATGTAGCTAGGTGGAGGGTAAGGTATGAGGTAGAAGGAGAAATCTGAAAACAAGCACCAGAGGAAGCAGTGGGGAATAATTGGTTCTCTCCTTCTCTACCTAATGTGGGTGTGTGCATGTTGCCATGGAAGAATCCTCCTGCCAAAACATGAAAGAGGATTACCGCTGCTTAGAGCCAGGGAAGAAATTTACAATGCTCCCTTACTGTCCTGACAGGCATCTGTTTGCACCTGGCTGTCTATTCATTTGTTTCTCTTTTTCTGAATTCCAGGGAACAGGCAATGTCCTCCATAGGATTTTGTGTCATTAACACTCTGAAAAGATGCTACCCCTTGGAGGATGCAACCCACATAGCACTGCGTAAGTGTGTTGACAAACAGCATAAACTGGATTTTAGCAGGTCACTTATCTCTGACAGATTGCACTTGAAATGGGGAAACCATTTTTTAGGGGTCTGTGGTTCATTAAAGCCTATAAAAAGACAAGGCATTCTGCGTTTGATCAGAAAATGGAAGATAAAAACAAATTATCCTTTCTCTCAGAAAAGATCCCTGGGATCTCATCAGTAAAGATCCATGGGAATCTCTGCTGGATCTTGCATTCTTCAGTGTATTAATTTATAACCTGGAAAAGATGCTACAAGTGAGGTGAGAGTTCACTGCTTATAGAAATTTGTTCAGAAGAGCCAAGATGAGGCCTTACTGTTGAATACTTGTAGGCAGATTCAAGCAACAGTGAATTTCGTCTGCTGTTTTTGTGTCATCAGCACATCCAAATGCAAAATTATATCCTTCCCCCGCTGACCACTCCTACAGGCTTCTGCCTTTGCATGCAAAATGATGGGCTGATTATAGGCAGCAAAACTTTTTGGGATGATAATAGTTCCATGAAAACAACAGCTCGAAGGAACTCAAAACAGCAAGCTAAGTAAGACACAACAAAATAAGAAATGCTTTGCAATCAGTTAGTGCTTTGTTCACCCTTTAAAGCTGCACATTCAAAAAGAATATAGTAGACAGGAAGTTGAGGAGGTCAATAAGAATAAAAAAGGCAAGAAATAGTGAAATGAGCTCAAGACTTTTTCAGACTGGAATATACCTGACTTGAGGGGAGTCTGATAGGTATCTGTAAACTCCTGAGTGGCATGGAAATGGCGAAATCAGCTGTTCACTGTCTTCGAGAATAAGAGCCATCAAACCATGCCAGTTCAGAACAAACAAGGGGAAATGGTTCTTTTGCTTGTTATTTGTTTTATGGAAATTCATATTAAAAAGCACTGCTAAAAGTTTTCAAATTTCCTTGTGCTCAAGAGGAAACTGTATTAAAGAAAAAATTAAGACCACTGAAAACAAATCAGAAAACATCCCAGGTTGAAAATAAAGTATAGAAAAATGCTCAAACAGGAATATTATATACACTTGTAATATACTTATATACTGGTTCCTACTTTCCCCCATCTCTTTCAGCTTTTTCACATGTTCACATACATTCAGAGCTATTTACTGTGAAACTACACAACTGCATTTGTTGTGTAAAGTAGTATCACAGGTCAACACCCTTGCACAGGAACTTGTGTACAGTAGTACACAGGAAGCATTTGAAAATAGCTCTTTTTTTTCCTCTGCTGTTTCTTCAACTCCCACAAAAGTATTCTTTGTAGATAATTCCTTTTATTGCTGTCTTCTGCTGTAGAGAAGACCTTCAGAGACCTTCTCTGTAGGTCTGTGTGCTACTTGATAAAATACTCCCATACCAACCAATTTGTTTGGACACTTTCTCTCATGATTTACAAAAAGAATTTTTATATGCCTATTTGGCACACTGACCCCAGGGATTTTGTGTTGCTGAGCCTGCCTTGAACCAGCGTCTGCTGTAGCTTGCTTCTGTTGCTTTGCTGATAACTTAGGGCACAGTGACTTGTTCTAAGAAAATCTGGATTTAGCAATTAGCAATCTTTCCTAAAGGAAGGATTTGGCTTGATTTTTTTCAAGGCCATTGAATTACAGTCCAAGGAATGACTAGTAAGCTAAAATCAGAGAGGTTTATTCTGTCTGTGTCTCTCTCTAAAGTCAGCATCAGGAGAGAGTGGAGGTGGAGCTTCCAGTATGCCCCGCAACCCATTGGTGTGTTAAACCATCACTTAATCCACACTTGCCTACAGCACGTGGAGCTATTTAGTATGAGGAGACATGTATTTCTCTTCTGCAGTCTGAGTTCTTCACTTGCCGCTGTGTGTGTAGATTTCTCCTTCCATTTTACTAACTACATTTAATATGCTTCCTTGCAGGCACAGTTAGGAGGTTTCTGGAGGTTCATGGAGAGACTCTGGAGAAGGTGGTGTTTGCTGTCTCTGAGCTCGAAGAGGTATCTTCTTGGCGTTCATTCCACCGCAATTCCTGGGCATGATTGATCTTCTCTGCAGCATTAAAGCTGGATTTGGAGTTCACTTTCAGATCACAGACTTTTGGTCTTGCAGCATCCTTCTGTCTCCTTCTTAGCATAGCCTCTTTTCCAGAGCTGTTCATGCTCTTAGCAGTCACTATGGACACTTTTAGAATTTCCCTGCTTCTGGCTTTTGTGTTGCTGAGTGGTTGCAGGGATCAGTAGGGGAGGTGATAGCATGCAGTTGTGCTGGATGCTATCTGTTAGCAAGAAAGGTCCTCCCAACAGAGATTCCTCCTTACACAAAGATGTGCTTGAAGAGGGCCAGTTCAGCATCCCTACAGATCACCTAACAATATCTGAAACACTGTTTGCTGGCTTGTTGGAAAAGCAAATTTGACATTTAGTGATCCATGTTCTGAGAGATGCAGATGACTTTGCTTGTACATCAAATTTGTTCCTGTGCAGAACACCTACACTGTGTTCAGGTTCTATGGCATATGGATAAGGAAAAGAACTTATTTGTTGGGGGTCATAAAAATGCTAATCAGTTGGAGAGGACCCATGGAGTAATATAGAGATTTTCACTATTTTCGTTCAAGTGAGGAGGGATTTTCTTGTTTGGTTGATGCTTTTCTTTTTTCCCAGGCAGATCACTAAAGGCAATCTGTGTAGTGGTGCATTTTAACGTAAGCAATGTTGCTGAAATCTGTTGTCCATGCATATTTTAACTTCATTACAAAGCTAAAGTATCTGCAATCTACCTGAGTTCATGCAGGTTTTAGCAAAGTCCTCTCAAAGTCATTTGCCAGTGTGGCAAAAAAAAAAAAAGTTAACCTTTATCAGGGTTACTTGATAAAGTATTCCCAGCTTACAGCCCAAAGTAACCATTGAGGGAGGCAGTACTTTTGCCTCCAAACTGCTGAGAACTTCCCTACTGGAAAGGCAGATGTTGTTTAAACAAAGAGCACAGATGCGTGATAGACCCTTCACGCATTTTTGTTATTTGTAGGCCACTTACCAGAAGTTGCTGCCTCTGTATTTTCCGAGATCGCTGGAAGAAGAGGTCCAATCCTTGCCTTACCTCCCTGCAGATATTGGCAATGCGGAAGGGGAGCCCGTAGTACCAGAGCGGCAGATCAGGATTACTGAAAAGCCAGGCATTCCAGATGGTGAGTTTGGAACTGGACTTTGGACTAAGCATCTCTCTGTAAGAAAGTCAGTGGGAAAAACAGAAAAGGAAGGAGAGAGATGTCAGGTTAAATTGATTCCAATTCTCAAGCTACTGCATTGGCTTCCTGTGTTCTCCAGTAGTTACTGCAGTAGAGCTGTTCTGTCTTTTCCTTTCTTGGTGGAAGAGGCGGGTAGTTCATTCCCTTTGTAAATCTTTTCCCCAAAGTGATTAAGATCTTTGAAGGTGTTTTTGCAGAATCATATGCATCCCCTAACTGAAAAAGGTATTATGGTTAATGGTCTGTCTTCTGTATTAGCAAAGTACTGTTTATGTATTAGCAAATGTTGTGTCAAATTATACAATTCTATTGATACAGCAGGAATACAGTGCCTCCGACTAGTAGATGGGCAATGAAAACTAGCAGAAACTCCCTAACAAAATAACTGGAGGAACCCAGAGATCAGTGTTTGGAGGTGGCTATCCAAGTTGAGTCTGTTTTTAAAGAGGTTGCCTAGATGTCAGGGTGGGGGTGAGATACATGTAGCAAAACACGTACACAGCAGACACATTCTGCCTTACTTGTTAAGCAGTGATGTGCAAGTTTCACATCCTTAAACTAACGGAAGCAGGTAACTTGGAATTAATTTCAATTTTCTGCTTTTGCATAGCCAGTTGGCTGAATAAGGCTGAATATTTGATATTTGCTACTGTGGCTGATCAGTGTGAGGTGTTCAACCAATGGCTAATAATTTGTAAAATTACTGGATTTGCATAGGTAAGAGTGAATTTGTATAGTGGAATCCTGCACTCTGGTTCCATTGCTACTATAGCATATCATGCTAAAAAGGTAATGAGATTGCCCAGAGAGACAGACCTGGAAGTCTTAGCAGCATGCCTGGATGACATCAACTCAGTGGAGCATTCTGGTATTGTCACCAGCAAGTGAGCCTGTGTTCTTCTATTTCATCACCCAGTTGTGTTGTAAACTCTTCTAAAATAGCTACACTCACATCACTACAGCATTTGTTCAGGAAATGTCAATGATACAAGACATGAGCCCTTTCTACAGTACATCTTCTAAACTGAATAAAGCTGCAGCATCTGTGCTTCTGTATGCTAATATTTCCCCTTTTGACAAGCAGGATGACTGTAAAGCTCAAGTAGGATCCTGTAAAGCTGAAGTCACTCTCTCAGAACTTGTTTTTCAGGAGAGTAAACCCTTTATATGAGCTGATGACTAGGACTTCCCAGTTATTTTCCAGGCAAACCAACATTTTAAGGGAGTGGGTCTCAATTACATGCTGTGATCTGCCAGTGGTATTGGTGAAGTATCAGAGCTGCATCATGGTACCTTGGGTGTTTTGTGTTCATCTGTAGCATAATGACTGTGTTGGTTCACTGAGAAATGTACTAATTCATCAGCAGCATTGCTGTCTTATACACAGGTCAAACATTTTGTACCATCTTTGTTTCTACTGCAGATGCTTCAGATGAAGAGGGTCTGGAGGCAGATTTGTCTTTCATTGGGTCCCATGCTTTTGCCCGCATGGAGGGAGATGTTGATAAACAGAGGCGCCTCATCCTTCAAGGACAGTTGTCAGAGGCAGCACTGCAGAAGCAGCATCAGAGGAAGTGAGAATTTGCTTGTGCATATGAATATGTGTTAGTTAGGGCCAACCCTTATGAATGATGGGTTTGTTATCTGTAAAGCCTCACCATCCAGCAGCAAATACAGGTAAAGCCTGGTTTCACCCTGGATTGATGCAGTAGCCTCTTTGGCCTGAAGGGAGAGGGGATGGACAGTAGGAGAAAAAGGGAAGCTTGTGATGAACCCTTTGCATCCAATGCATCCAGCCAGATGCCTTACCTGTTTGCCACAAGATGTCACTGTTTTGTCATCACTTTTTGTAGCGGGATCCCCCGCTTTTGATACTGCACACTTGTTCCTGTTGCTCTGTGCAAATGGCAAAACACTTTTCTTCCATTTGATAAATAAAAGAAGGCTCAGGCTTTCTCCCCCTCACTGCCCTGGTAACCCTAATATGCATAATCACTTCTTTAGAAGGTAATTCCATGCTGGACACCTCTCAAGGCTCAGTGTTGGCTTGTTTTGTCAGATGAGGCAATAAGCTGTTCACCAGTTGTTCATTAAACCAGTTGCTGCATAGTGTTTGACATCTAGGATTTCAAAGGAAAATTTCCTTTTTTTTTTTTTCTATCTTTTAAGCACTGACCTATTTAAATGGAAAAACCTCTGAAATCTTTTCAGCCCAAACGCATTGCCTCTATAGTTACTAGTTGATACATATTAATATAGAATAATTGCCCGAGTGAAAATCATTAGGTGTGTAACTAAGACATTAAATTTTAGTTTTTAACACTTCTTTCTTTAAAAATTTGATAATTGCTCTACAGGTCAGAAAACAGCAACATCAGAGAGAGCTCAGTCAGAAAAAACTTGTTTTGTCTTTTGCTTTTCATATACCTCTTCAGGCTTATACTGCTAATCCAAAGGGGGATTAGATCTGACCAGATGTTTTTGACTTTCTAGCTATAATCGCTGGCTGTGTCAGGCAAGAGCTGAAGACCTCTCTGACATTGCTTCTCTTAAAGCTTTGTACCAGACAGGTAAGTTCGGGGTACTGATGACTGATCTATCTTGTCTTAAAGTAAAAATATTTTCATTGGACTTGCATATGCAATAGATCATGCTGAAAGCATAGCTGTATTTCTGGAAACAGAATCTGTTCATTGCTTTGGCTGATCTCTTAGGCCTCCTGAAAATCTAGAGCTTACCTCATTCTTTGTGTAAATACCAAGGTTGTGTGATACCTTCTGCTCCGTAGCTGCAAATTTCAGTTCTTTTGTTTGCCTTAGACAAGGCTCTCTGGTCTGCAGGAGGTCCATGAGGCATGCTCTGGGAATCTGTGCATTGGAGTTCAGAGCCTATTTTCTAGGAAGAATATTGCCTTGGTGGTAGAATTGCAAGTGAAGGGTTTTTTGAATAAAACCCATCTTATTATTTGATATTTAGGTAAATATGGAGTATTCAGGCAACATGAAATTGCAGTCCTTAAAATTCTCAGATGTGATACTTGGGATTTTGTATCAGAATAGGTACTGGTATAGTGAGAGCAGTAACTAAGCATATTTCCTCTGTTGGAAACCAGATGCATTGCAAAAGTTCTGAGCTGAGGCTCTTTCTCCCTGGTTTGCAAGGGCCCAGCTACAAAACCTGGCATGACTGAGAGAAGTTGACATCTTTCTTTTGTAGGTGTAGATAATTGTGGCCGTACTGTGATGGTGGTGGTTGGAAGAAATATCCCCGTAACACTGATAGACATGGAAAAGGTAAGGCTTTGTAAAACTAGAGTTGCATGGGTTACATATAAATATTTTGGAAAAGTCTGACTATAGGATAATTCAGTGTTAATACTAGAAACGTCGTTTGTAGAAGGCTTAAGATGTTAACTAGAAAGTGTTTTTATGGCAGATGAAAATATATACCCTTACAGAGTTATGTGTGCTTTGGGCTGACACTTTTCAATAAGGCTATTTTTAAAAAAAACAGGGCTAGTATGGGCTCCTTTTTCTTCTCCAGAAGAAGGAGAGTTACCTTGCTTCTCTAACTGCCAAGGTGTGAAGAGTGAAACATAATGAGTTAGATGTAGTTTTTCAGGGAGAAAAGAATTTCAGCAAGAATGTATCTTCATCTGTGAGGTCAGATAAACAAAAGACTTCCAATCAGGTTGAAGACTTGGAATGTTGGCCTTGCTTTTGTAGCCTCATGATTCTTGATTTTTAGATGAAATAAGGGAAGTATATTAAGATGTAATGCAACTGTGAAAGAGTTCTTTGCAAATATAAATTTTATTTCTTTATGCCTCAGGCTCTTCTGTATTTCATCCATGTCATGGATCATATTGCAGTGAAGGAATATGTTCTGGTGTACTTCCATACTCTCACAAATGATTACAATCAACTAGACTCTAACTTCCTGAAGAAACTCTATGATGTTGTGGATGCCAAGTGAGTGTCAATAGGAAAAGAGCATATTCCAGTCCTCCTCTGTGCTATGCAATTATTTGTTATTCCTTGTATCTGGTTTCTGAGAGAGACCTAAGTAACTGACAAAGTCAAGAAGAAGGATGAGGCATTTTCTTTCCTTCTCAAGTCCATCTTTTTAACCAGAAGTTGTGTCCTCTGTAGTCTCCCTCTGGAGTTGTTGGGGAGGCACTTCTGTTGTCTTGTCTGTCACAATCCAGTGCTGGAGCTTTTGGAGCCTGGCCTTGTTAAAGTGTGCTGCTGATTGAGAGACAAGAGGTTTGGGTAACAGTGGCAGTCATAATTTGTCTTTAACTTTCTTTCATTTCCTACTTGAAACACTGAAGGCTGTGATGTCTTTAACTGAAAAATAACTGTTTCTACCTTTTTTTTTTCCTTTTCCCTTTATATTTACTTTTTGGTGTCTGCCCTTTCATTAGATCTAACTTTGTAAAATTACATCACAGGCACTTTAGAAAAATGGTCTCTTTTGACTGTTGACTTGTGTAGGTCACCTTAGTTAGAATTCACTTTTAAATATTTTTTTCTTTCTCTAAACCAGGTACAAGAGGAACTTGAAGGCATTGTATTTTGTCCACCCAACATTTCGTTCAAAGGTAAGGTAAATCCTGCAAAAGAAGAATGTATCTTGCATGTTGGTGGAGTAGCACAAAGCTTGTAGCATGAAGAATGTGGAGACATATAGAAAGTTCCCAAAATTAGGCAATATCTTCTCGATCGACAGTCAGAACTTGAAATTCATCCCATCTTTGATCTAGCTGTAATCTTCCAGCCTTTGTGATAAGCTGAACCCCAATGCAGTGCACACTGTGCCCTGTTTTTTCTGGGCTTTTACTGGAGAGAGGTGGAAGCTTTGAATCATGTTTCTTTCAAGGGTAACATCTTGTCATTTTTCCTGCTGTCTGGCTGGCAGGTGACAAACCATGACCAAACAGGGAATTTTTTTTCTTTTTTTGTAGTCCATCTCCTGGATGTTTCACCTTTTCTTTCACCACAAGAGGCATCACATGTGTCCTGCGTGTCACTTCAGAGCTGCTCTGGGAAGGGCAGAGAGCAGTCTCAGGCAGCACTGAGATTAGTCAGGGTTAGAGTAGAGAGCAGCAAAGAAAGATGAGAAGAATGCCTTTGATGGAGTGCAGAAAAAATCCTGTTAATCCATCTGGAGACAAAAAACCTGAACTTGTCACGCACTAAGTTGTTACGCTTGGCTGGGATCTGTGTAGGGGAACAGAAGATGGAGCTGGTTCCCTTCTGGACTTCATGTCCACTACTCAATTGCAGCAGTATGACTACTTCAGATGAACTGAGTGGCAGCCTTCCTAGAATTTTTGTTTGTCCAGTTAAAACAGAAATCTTATCCTCCATGTTCACATCAGATTAGCCTCTGTGTTTATTCTGCTTTTTGCTGACATTAATCAAATTTGAGAAAATTATATGCCTGGAAAACACATTTGTTTGCACATGTTTAGCAGAATTTCTTTGCTAAATTTTCAAAGAGTCCTTTCTTTGCCCGTGCACAGCTGGGACACTATAAGTCTTGGAGCTTCCTTGTTTTTATAGAGATAAAACTGAGACTTCCAGGCAGTATAGCTTCTGGTTTCTGTTAGGTTATTCGTTACTCCTACAGGATACAAATCAGAGGTCTGTGCCCTAGAAGTAGAGCTTCCAGCTCTGATGCCCATAAAAATGTAGGAGCTGGCATAGAACATTGCTAAGGTCACAAAGTTGAGTGGAAAAACTGAAGCTAGAAAGTACTAGTGTTTTAGATTCTCAGCAGCAATTCACTCCCATCCTCTCTTCCCATACATTTCTATTTAGTTGAGAAACATATTTTTGTTGTTGAAGGATGACAACTCATTCTCACTCGTGTCTGTTACCATCTTGTCTGTCCCTTTTGGAAACTGCAGTGGGACTCAACAAATCTATAGGCGAAGCAGATGGCAGGTGGGAAGCAGGGAGGGTGAGAGACGCAGAGTTCTCTAGCTTGCTGGAAATAGTATTGGTTTGTATCTTATTCTGGCAGCACAGCTGGAGGCAAAAGAAAATGTGTATCCATGTCTTTCTGCCAATCTTTTCTATCAATGGAACGCAAGCAGGGTTGCTTCTCACTGTTGCATGGACTGTCAGTTTATGGGGAATATGCAGCAGAAAGCAGTGAACAAGATGGCTGTTAAGAGGGAATGATTTTTCTGTATCCTCCTTTCTTTGGCTCTTTCAGGGCTCTTGTCCTCATGGAAGATTGCTAGCTCAAAAGGTTCAGATTTCTTTAAAAATGTTTGACACATTCATCTTCCTATTTGGATCACTTACAGTAATTTCGCACCCTCGCTCGGAGCTGCTGCAGGCTCGGCCCCGCCCCCCTCGCCACGGCTCGCGCTGCTGGGTTGGCAAATTTCCGAACTTTTTCCGGATATAAGAGGCACCGGCGCATAAGGTGCACTTCTGGGTTCCGATCACAATTTCAGTCAAAAGGGTGCTCCTTATATGCGTGAAATTACTGTACTTCCTTCCCTAGAAGTAGTAGGAAATATCCCATGCCTCAAATGCAGGAGGAAGGCCGGTACATTCACGTGACTTCCCAAACCCTTGTACACAAATCTTCAATGTTTGGTATAAATTGTCCCTTTCACAGCAGGATTGAATCCTGGCGTACTGGATGTCGGCCATCTGTTAGAGTCGCTTTTGCTTATTTATGGGCTGAATGGATCAAGAGGCTTTTCATCACATCTTTTGGAAAATTATACATCCCTGGAAAACCAGCATGGTTCTCTATGTACTCTATGGTGCCAACAATGATTCTTTGTTCAGTTTCTAGGTATAAAACTGTTGTAAACTATGTGTTTTCTGAGAGTAATTGCGTGTGTAGAATACATGGAGCTTGGCATGCAGGGGGGAAGGTTCAGCTGTTATTCTAAAGCACAGAGTAATTGAAGCAGGGTGAGCCACTGTGCACAAATTTTTGTACAGTGCTCCTGCCTTTCCTCATGCTTTGAGTATTCTTGTGATCTGTGAAATGGAGCTGTGCTTGTCATGAAATCATAATGTAGATGTCAACAGTTTTGTAGGTTGGAGTGGCTCTTCCTGCATAAGCCAGCCCTCAGATCCATGTACCCATGAAATGCCATCACAAATTCCTTTGTACTCTTGTAGGCAAAGTTCATTCTGCTTGATTTGATAAAGCTGGAAACATTTTTATATTAATACTCTCAGCTTCCCTGTATCTGAGAGCTCTCCAAACAAACTTTTTCAGAGTTTGTATTCTGAACTGAACTATAAATAGCTGGATCTGAAACAGTCTCATCTAGAGTAATTCTGTTTTCATTAATTGGCTGTGAATCAAGAATGTTTCAAAGCTGAAACATACAAAAAGACTCAAATTAGATATTCATAATCATCATACTCCTTGTATTTGTCTTTAAAAATTTTTGGTTTGTTTTTCTGTAATGGTCCTAAAAGCAATTTCTTGAGATCAGATGCCAGTGGAAAGGTTGTTGCAAATCACTTAGGTTTTTTGTACACAAGAGCCTTCCAATTGGAATAAAAATTTCCCATATTTTAGTAAATTTCTGTTTGAGGTATGCCCAGATTAAGAGATTAGTGACACAACTAATCTGTGTTTCTGGTTTTTTGTGGGAGGCATCTCATATATTTTAAGTGGGTTTATAGCTTGGCAGAGTGATCTTGACAGCCTTTTATTTAGATTCAGAATATCAGGACAAGAAAATGAAGGGAAACTCATGTCTAGATTTTTAACTTTCTTTGGTTGCTGTGGTATAACTTATTCTACTTTCAGTACATTAACAGAGAGTTGGTTTAATTTAAAGTTCCATGTCCTGTTACCAGTAAGAAAATATCTGATCTTGTATTACTGTTTCTGTAACCTGTGATTGTCAAGAATAGAAGTAATAGAAAAATTCTCCAGAAACATTTCTGCTTCCCTCTCTTCTCTCTGTGTTCCTGGGTAAGATGCCAAGCTATAGTGGCTTGCATTGTGAGAGGAAGGAGGGGAAAAAGAAAAAGCATATTTTCCCAACAGCAGTTTTTGTGATGGCTGCAAAAATATTCCCTCTTAGGCTTTTATGTATTAAACATTCATAGCAATTATGTTTAGTGATTGTCATTCATAACACACCTTGAAATCCATGCTACTGTGGTGCAAGATTGAGGAGGAATTTTTCATTCATTAAACCATCACTTAGTGTCATTTATAATAGGTCTTGTTAGAACAATGTAATGAATAATGGATGCCAGTAAAATCTCTCTCTCTGCTTTCTGCTAACATAAATTTCTAATTCTGCTCTCAAAATAATGAACTGATTTCAAATGTTCTGTTGTGTCCTTTACCTCCTTTTCTCTTTTTCACTGTTCTTTTCTCAGTGAGGATGCAGCAGTATTCCACGACAGTTTTTAGGAATTGACTTTTTCTTTAATGTTATATTCAGGCAGATCACTTTTATTGACTTAATCTGAGAATTTATTTGAAACTCTTGCTTTCCTCAAGGCTTTTCTTGCAGTGTTGCTTTGTTTCTGTTAACTTCCTGCTGTCAAAGCAAAATTATTAAACAGAGTGGTAGAATGGTCAAGGTTGTAAAGGACTCTGGAAGTCATCTGCTCTGACCCCTGACTGAAGAAGAGTCAGCAAGAGTTTGTTGCTCAGGACCATGTGATTGAACCCTGCTAAGAGCATTTGTGACCTGCAGAACAGGCTTTTTCTTTTCCTTCAGTCTGTAAGGAAAGAAATAGAAAATAAATAAACAATAAGTAATACAGTACTTAATTTTGGAGAAAGTGGATTGAAAAGGTAAAGCTTGTGCAGTCTATCTAAGCAGATTGCTGTCTTGCTGGTCTTCAAAAACAAAAATTCCATATCCTGTTTGTAGCCAAACAGACAGAAGTGTGAATATTTAAAGTAAAATCTTGTAGAATAAGTTGATAGGCTCATTCTTGTATAGTTAAATTATTAAGGATTTTATCAAAAAGGTGGTAAAACCAAAGCTCACTCAGACAACCCAAAGCAGAAGGGAGATTTCGGTACAATCTTTGAAAAGCCAAAAATCTCCCTTTCTCTCACTCTAATTGGCCTGTCTTTCAAGTGGAAACTTCAAAATGTTGAAAGTGTTGCTGACAGAGTCAAATAGGTAATTTTCTGAACTGGCTAAACTTGGAGTGAAAACATGTCATTATACTGATGGGGTTTTGAGGACAAATAGCAGCATAACTGTCACTCTTAGTAGAAAGGGACTTTAAGCTGCCATTTGGGGAGGAGTGAGTGTAGAGTCCGAAAACACCAGCTTGAAGCTCTTAAGACACTGCTTGTTAGCAGTTGGTGGTGTATGCTTCCTGACCTTGTTGTGTTACAGCAATGATTTTAGTGTTCCAAGTTCAACTCAAGCCTGTGGAGTATTACATTGAACTTGAAGGTTTTGAAGCAGCACCTTGTTAATTTATTTTTGTGGGGTTTTATTTTCAGGTCTCAGCATGGTTTTTCACAACCTTTACAGTCTCAGGGCTAAAGGACAAAATCCACTATGTGGAAAGCCTTCAGCAGTTGTTCACAGTCATACCCCCAGAACAGATGGATCTTCCCCCTTTTGTCCTCGAGTATGATGCCAGGGTAAGTGACTGCCTGTGGCCACCATGAGTCTCTGCCCTAAGAGCAGTTCTTGTGCTGCTTCCCTTCTGCTCTGCAAGAGCTTTAAGGAGACTGACTCCACATCTTAAGAATGAGGAGAAGGAAGAGGGAAGGTTCCTGGAGAGTCTGTGTTGTTCTGTGAGTAATGATTCTCTGAATTTTTTGTCTACATCAGCCCAAGCAGAGGGCTTGGCTAAGGAGACTGCTTTCCTATTAGAGCTGTCTTCTATGTTCTCATACCCTTCTTCAGCCAACATAACACACTAACAGCCTCTGGACAAGATAAAATTTGTGTTAAGTGCTGTATACCTTACACTGGCTGGAAATAATAAATAGTAGCTGTTTCATCTTCTCTGCCCCACATACTAAAAAGCATGCAGGAAAAAACAAAAACCAGCAGGGGAAAATGGAACAGTAGAAAGGTGCCCTGCCTTTAGGACCCTCTTCCCTTCTGCACCTCAGGTCTTTACCCAAATGGCAGCATGAGTATGGCTTGCATTGGCAAAATTATTCCAAAGACTATGTGATATAACTCCAATGTAGTAACCGGAGCTGTGTGTCTGTATTAGTAGCTTTGTCTGAGACACTGGCTATGCCAGCATTCATGGCTTCCTGCTGTCACAGCTTTGGCTTAATGGCAAAAGTTTAACTTGCACTTTCTGCTCAAAACACAGGCTAAACCAAGGCCTGTGTTTGCCTGTTTACCAGCATACTCCTCCCCTGGGTGAGTTGTGGCACTCACTGTACTCATGGAAGACAAAGCCAGAATACCTAATTATTTCTGCTTCTATGGCACTATCACTGCACCAAGGTGTATTGGAGAAGGCTTCTGTTCAACTGCTTATTCTGTTCTCATTGCAGGAAAATGGGCCTTACTATTCTTCTTATCCTCCATCCCCTGACTTGTGATCTGCAGTCCTGTGATGCTGCCAGTTTCCCATGGATCCAATGACCCGATGCCTGCCAAAACCTGTGCATTTACCCGTGTACAGAATTCAGAGAGAGGGTTTTCCTCCCCCAGCTCTGGTATTTTTTTACTGATGAGATATTTTCAAGCACTCAAGCAATCAGAGAACTTTATGCCACTGTGAACTGTACAACTATTTCAAATATATTTATCCAATGGAAAAGCTGATTTAAAGATCACTAGATGCATTTGTTTGTTTGTTTTGTTGTTGTTGTTGCTGCTGCTGTTCTTTTTTGAAGCTGTTACATTATTTTTCTGAAGAGACTTTCTCTTTTCTGGGAAATCCTTCAAAAGCACTTGATCATGTTTTTAACTGTTACTCTTTTCCAGCTGTGTTTGTAACACCCATTTCTGACTGGTCTGTACAAATATTGTGTAGTACCAGGCTGACACATCACTCATCATATGGTCTGTGTTTCACATCTGATTACTTTCCCTTTCTGTTAGTACTGATTACTTTAGTCTAGACCCAGCAAAACTGTCTGGAAATGGGAATGCCATGTCTGCAGGCTGACAAAGCACTACAGCCAAGCCAACACTACTCCAGGATTTAGTCCCATAAATTGCTAGGTGAGCTAGGAGCCTTGAAAAAGTCCCGTCAGTTTTCATTGGATGATGTGAAGGACCATGTCAGGATGCCATTACCCTCCCAGTAAGAATAAAACTGAAAAGCATTTATGGTTTCTTTTCTCTAACTATACTCACTTATGATCTCCTTTGCCGTGGCCAGATATCTTTGTATAAGTGGAGGCCTAAACTGTGCCTAGAGGGGAGGGGAAAATGATGGTTCCAACCCCAACCTCTGGTGGCAAAGATTGTTTCTTGGAGATATCAGTGTCCTCTGATTTCCTGTTAGACTGACACTCATTGATTTTTGACAGATATATTATATGCAAGAGAGCTTAGCCACAGGTTACTTGAACTGGAGGTGAAAAGTGTTGGGCTGCCCAAGGAAAGCTAGAGGAGGAAGAAGGCTCCCTTGTAAAACAATCAGGGATGGCAAGCCCAAGTACAAAAGGAATAAATCCTTCATAGAAAGAATGTCATAACACTAGTGAATATGAAAATGATGGTATGATTTTCATTGTTTGATTCTAGCTGTTTTCCTGCCCTGACTTGTATCTGCTGCTCTCTCTTTACCAAAATTCAGTTTCTGTCATTTTCCACTTCTGCAGTAACTACCTTATTTAATCATTAGCAGAAGTCATTGTGAGATACCCTAGAAGGTGGCTGTTCATGCTTGTTGGGCTAGTTGGAAATTACACCCCTCTCTTGTTTAAAGATACTGTAAACTGGTGGGATAAGCAGGGGGAAAAAATCTCTCTTGGTCATCTTAATTGCATGTCATGTTTTCTGTTTGCAGTTAGAGAGTTTGGAGTGCTGTGTAAGACTGGCCATACTGAGTTCCCTTTCTTTCCTACCTTTGCCTCCTGGCTCAGTGTTGTGTTTATCCTGCAGGTATCCTCAGCATATTGGGATCTCTGTTGCTGTGTCAGTCACAGATTACAGTAATCACTTGCCTGGGCTGTAACAGTCACGTATATACAATCTATCAAAAGCAAGTGGGTTTGCTTTCTAAGTGTCCCTCAAGGTTCTTAAGTGATTCCATAATCACATCCAAGGTGCTGCTAAACCTGGAAACTCCAGTGCAATGGAAAACTCCCTTAGTGCTAATACTTGGGAGCAACTTAAGGTCTGTTCACATGTGATTGATTCAGCACTTCTCTGGTGGCTTTTGAGAAGGAAACAGCAGCAGTTTGTGCAGAGCAGCTACCGTGTGTTCATCCCACCTCTTTTCACCTGGCTGTTTACTGCTGCACTTGCCTAGTGACTTTTATAGCCAGCACTGAATTTTCCATACTCCTCTAATGATTTGTGCAGCTTTCCACTGCGCCCCCCACCCCCCCGTTAACCATCTGCTGTTTTTCACACCCGTGGCATTTCCATGGGGCTGTTGCAGAATTGAGGCTTGCACTTTATGACCGGATTAAAGGTGATTCAGAGCTTATTGTGGAAACCAAACTCTCAGCTTGACAGTTTTTAGATGGTTTCTGTCCCTTAAGCTCACAGATGGCTCAAAGTCATAAAACCTAAACAGTTCTTGTTGGGCTCAGTCTGCACGTTTCGGTGCAGTCATTTTCAGAAATTGTTTGGCTCTGTGAAGTGTGAATGTGCCTCCAGAGCACTTGCAAAGCAGAAAGGAGATTTTGGCACTGTGCATCTTATTGCGTATATTTTTCCCTTGAAAGACTTTGCTTTAAATCTTATTTTTTACCCAAGTTTTGCAAATCTCAGTGGCAAAACAGACCTGCATTGCACTGCAAAGATCCTGCATTTTCCAGTGAGTCTGGAGTTGTGCCAATTTACCAGTTTTATGTTTTTAATGGAGACATTTGAAAATGTAATGTGACAGTGAAAAAACTCAAATCATTGAAATGCTCAGGATAGTCACTGCTATTAAAATGTTTCATTGCGTAATTCTAAGATGCAAAAAACTGCATTAAACCAGCATTTGTTTTAGGCAGTGATAAGAACTAGCCTGCCCTAGTTAAGGGTGGACACAATGCTGTCCTCTGGAAGGTGGCCAGGGAGGTAATCTGTGCATATCATAACTGTGCATTTTATCATCCCTACCCACTGCAGAAGTCCTGACGAAGAGTTTATTGTCTTGCTTGAAGCCATTTTACATAATCTGCAGGCTCAAAAAGGGGAGTCTCCTCAAAGAACTGTATTAGTGTAATGATGAGGATCGCATTCACTTCAGCATGGTCCAGGGTGTTACAGTGGTAGAGTGGAAGCACTGTTGTCAGTAAAACTGAACTGTGGTGCTCAGGCACTCCTTGGCCACTCCTGTTCTGACAGTTCTTGCATTTTCTCAGTGGCACTGCCATTAGATATCTTAAGTCTGACCATGGAGAGGTGACTCACAGTGTCTAGGCTTACCTGTTCTCATTTGCCCAGGCTGAATTTGTAGCAATTGCCAAGGCAGTGACAGATAAATTACCTGATGGCTGCTGCTCTTGTTGTGTGTTGTGCTGATTTTTCAACTGGATGCTGTTGGGAAGTAGCAAGAAGTTGTGGGCAATGTCTACAGGCCTTTGAGCCAGGGCGAATTTATAGAGTTACAGAACATTTTGAATTGGAAGGGACCTAAAAGGCCATTTAGTTCCATCTCTCCTGCCGTGGGAGCCTTTCAATAAACCATGTTAGTCAAAGCCTCATCCAACCTGGCCTTGAACAGTTCCAGGGAGGGGGCATCCACAGATTTCTCTGGACAACCTGTTCTTGTGCCTTTTTTGCCATGTACACTTGAACCTGAACTGTTCTTTTCTCCTGTGCTCTCCTGCTCACAAAATCTGAAGATGAAAACAGAACTGCTGAGTTTTTTGGACATTGCTTCCCCCATCGTTGCCTGAGCCCCTTTTTTTCCTACTGCAGATGCCTCTGTTGCCTCAGCTTTGCAATGAACAAGGCCTTCAACTCAGTCTGTCCCTAAGCACTCCCATGGCTGCAGTGCTGCACCAGATTAACATCCTGCTGCTGAGAACAGACACTCCATGTGAAATTAATTTAGATGGTTCTGCTATTCAGCAAGCTGATATCAGCCCTTTCCCCCTGACAAACTGAAAAACAAAAGCAAAAGGAGTTATCCCCTTTCCTTGGCCTCTCTGGGATGAATCTCCTGTTACATTTGTGACCAAGCAACCAGCTAGTCCTGGTCTGAAACTTGTTTGCACCTCTGAGTGTAATATAGGAATTCCTGACTGTTGATTCTGGCTAAATAGGAGCTGTGACTTCTGTTAGCAAGTGCAGTCTTGGGAGAGTAGAGGAATTCTTTCAGCTGTATTTGGGGAAGATGGCAAGAGGAAAACTACCTGGACCAATTCAATTTGTGATCCTGCAGTACCAGGGAGGACTAACACCGATATATAGCCAGTACTAGGGCAACTGACCCACTGGATTATCTTCAGTCTCCCTGGAAAGTAATAATCCCCTAATTAGAGGGATGAACAACTGAGTACACAGACTAGTTATGTGCAGTGTCCAGTCTCTGTGCTAGGCCAGAGTGAGGATGTGGGTAAGCTAAAGCAGCCCTGAGCCATACTGGACATACTGGAGAAAGTAGAGACAAGCAATGCTGCTGCAATTTGCTGTTTCCTTCCAAAGTGAAATGAAAGATGTTTCATGCCTCCGTATTGTGATCCAGAGCTTTCTTTGCTTATAAGCTTAAAATTGAAGCAGTCTGCGAGGTGGTGGAGAGGTGTTCCTCTCTGGTTCCAGAGCTGATACAGATCCCTCCTGCAGGAGAAGTGGGGAGAGTGCTGTGTAAAGGTTAAGGACTGCAGGGATTAAAATGCTGCATCCATGAGCCCTCTGCAGAATGGCCTGTGCCTCTTTGAGTACCGGGTGGATTTCTGATAAACGGTCTACGGCTTGATTCTACAATCCCCCTGAAATATTTTAAATGGCAAAACCATTCTCAATATGTATAACTGAAAAAATGCCAAGATTCCTAATGCAATTTAGACATAGCTATGGAAGAGGTGGCTTTGGTTGGAAGGACATTATGTACAGAAACGAGGGGAAGAGGATTGTATCAGATGATCCACAGCAGCCTGTCTGCCAGTACAGCATCTGTTTTTAATTGGTCAATCAGATCCTGTTTGAAGCCTTTCTCAGCTGTGCTTCCCTTGAAAACCAGATTCCTCATCCAGATGTGGCAGGACTGCTGCCATTACAGTGTGGTTAGCACAAGAGCAGCAGAACTCAAGATGTTACTATATGCTCAACACTTTAACCAAGCTGTCATGAGAAGTCCTTGCTCCAGGGAAGATGTACGTTCCAGAGCCTCATCTCCTTCATTCCTCCCATCTACCATAGGTTATTCCTCTCCTATTTTGAAGGAGGGTAGCAAGGAAGGTTGTTAAATTCCTAACCTTGTACTGTGGAAGGTGTCAAAACCAGTTCAGTGTCTAATACTGATGCTTCCCGGTGGAACTGGTTTTGGGAGCAGGATCTAGCTTTGTATCTATTGTAGCCAGTAATGGCAGGAGTACCCTGAGCTGGGTCCTGCAGAAATGCTCAGGATAGACTGCTCCTGGACTAGAACCAGTTCTGCACTATGTCAGTCAGTGTGGTCCTGACACATCTCTGCCTGGTACCTGCAGATCATTTGCTGCTTGTACACATGATTTTCAGATCCATCCACTAAGGAAGCTGTGGGAAAATGTGATGGATCTAATCTCAGTCCATTGGGAAGGTCCTGTAACTCACTAACAACTGACATGAATGGCAACAGAGGAAAGGCTCAGCATGATGATTTGCTCTTGTTGCAGTGTTATTTTTCAGAAAGCAAAAGCAATTTTTAAGTAGTTGATAAGAGAAATTATGTAATTGTTATTGTTTTAATGAAGGTCTGGAGTGATGGTCTCAACACCTCTGCTGGGACCAACTGTGTGGCCTGTCACAGAGCAGTAGGGGTTCAGGTGTTGTCCATCTTTTCACAAAAATCTCCCATGTACCTGGTACCCTCAGGAAGGGGGGATTCTGTGTATTACTGAGGAAGGCTTTGGGTGAGAGGGTGTTCATGATTGCCACAAACCTGAGCTGCTGTACAAGCTGCAGCCCTGGCCTGGCACTTGCTCAGTGCAACTGAGGTGTAATCTGTCCTTCTGCTTGAAGAAAGGGCTGGAGATGAAGTTTTTCAAATGTGGCTGTAGAGCTACTGTATCAAGGAGCATTCACAATTGAGTCTTGTCTGTAGGTTTGGTTTCCAGCATGACACTCTTAACTGAGGTCTCCCATAAAGCAGGGCTGCACAGGAGCAGACAGAAATATTGGTATGTGAGTGTCCTGCCCTGGGGGTAGGTGCTTGTCCCACAGAACAGGTCCAGTGTCTTCCATTAGTTTATCATGCTTGTTTCAGTGAAAGAGATGTTTGCAAACCCTGATTCTCATTCTCACCCCAGAACATTTGTGCAGCAAGGAGCTTGTAACTCCCGTGGTTTAAAGGTTTAATAGCAGCATCTGGCTGCCATCACAACTTGGACACACTTACGCGTTGCTAATGGTTTGGCTGGAAAAGCTGTTCTTACATCATCTGAACAGGTTGACGTCTTTGCATGCAAGATGTTACCCAGGAACAAGATGTCTGCCCAGGAAGGACATTTCAAAGGTAGCTCTGCATATTGAACATTAACACCAATGAATTTCTCCATAAGAACAGGGAATGTGAAAAATGACCCCTTGACTGAATTAATAGTAGTAAGGGAAAGGCCTGGCTGGGGTTCATTATCTCTGCTGGTTCTCTAGCTCATTGATCCATTGGCATCCTCTTCATGGGATGGAAAGTGTGTAGTCTGGGGCAGGTGAATCCACAGCACTTGGAACCTGCTCTCTTCAGTAGCAGCCAGCAGCAATAATGAGTGAAGCATAACACAACTGCCCTCAGAGGAGTATACATCCTATGTGGATTTAGGAGTTCCTAAAAGTTTTTGGGCCAACTCCTCAGTAAGCTGCAAGTCCCCAGAGGTGAACTGGTAATGGGAGATCCCAAAAGAGAGTCGATGACCCAGCCTGGCAAGTGCTCACCTGAGCACAGAAGAGTGGAGAAAGAAAGTGCAGATCCTGAGATCACTTGAACCTGTTGCTGTCCGTAGGTAAAGCCTCATCAATCCTGCCCATCCAACTCTTGGAGTCTGCCAGTGAGGGGAAAACTGAGAGAAAACTGTGGGACATAGCTGAAACTCTCCCTGACATTGCAGGCGAGGAGCAATCCATCTGTTCTGGTCCCAGTGGACTTTGGAGAGTTCTTCCAAAGGTGCTGAACAGGACATTTCAGAAATGTGAGCCTCCCTGATTTGTTGTGTAAATACATGCAGCAGCTTGCACTCACTGTCAATAGGAAATTTGAACTTGGTAAGAGGCTACCAAGCAGAGACCAGCTAATGGTCAACATCATGGTCTAAGTGATAACATTGAACAAGAATTTTTCTAAGGCCAGAGCCATAAAAGAGCACTAAGCAGCAGATCTGCTCTTTAAGAGACCAGACAAGAGCATCTGAAAAATTTTGGCAGGTTCCAGTGAATAGTTACATTGAAGGGAAATGCTCCATGTCCCATTGTGGTGTCTATGTTTGCACTTGAGCATCCCTTTGAACTGGACTCTGTTACAGCTGTACACCAAAACATTTTTGAGGGGCTGATCCAAGAATTTAGAAAATAATAATAAAATGTTAAACCTCAAGAATTGACGACCTTGAAAAAGAAAATGCAGAACTGTTCTGCAGCCTGGCTGGTGCAGTAGCAGCCATCAGTGAGACCTGCTGATGTGCCAGCTCAGGACAGCAGAGCTCAGGGATGTGGGATGGGTGCTTTGCCCATCAGAGCATATTGGAATCCAAAGACAATGGTGGAGCAGGTGGAGTTTTTGCAGCTGGAGTAACCATAAATAAAGATGCCCTTTCAGACATTTTCAGAACCACTGGTGCAGTTAGGCAAATTCTCTTCTGCTGCATCACATTTAAATGTCTCACTCTGTGCATTGTGATCATCACTGCTGCCATTAGCCAGCAAAACTGGTTACACAGTCATTACAGAAGCCATAGCACAGAAATTATTCACAATCAGCAATGAACTTTCAAAGTCAGTTACTAAAAATAGATGTTGGGGCTGCCCCGCTGCAAAACCCATGGCTCTCTCCTGCCTCATCTTCCAATGGCCCAAAATGTTTTCAAGGGGCTCAAAATGCAACATCTTTTCAGCACTTGGTTTGGAAAGGCCTGTTACTGCTTGCTGATGGATGTAAATTATTTTATTGATTCAGAGTGGCAGCAAGTTGTACAACTAGAAATAGTCTTTACCCCTGTGGAAAACACACTGCAGCCAGCAGCAAGGTTTTCTGTTGCAGGGCTGCTTCCTTAGGCTGGCCTTGCAATGTCCTCAACCAGCCTGAGAGAATTCACCACAACTGTGGAGCAACCAGCAAGGATGACAGGGGCAGCGAGCAGTTCCTGTGTCCCCCCATCCCACAGCACAGCTCACTGCAGTTTTAAACCATCGATGAATCAAACATGCTAACTCCAGACACCTTTTTTTCAGCTGGGATTTTTGAGGCAGAGCAAAGCTGTTTAGAGACCCCTGGATGCCCCAATTGTTCTTTGATGGATCACAGCATCCGTGACAAGAGTGTGTGCCTGCACCTAGGCACTGCTGGGGAAGTCAGTGCCATGCCCATGGCTGCTCTGCACAACTGGGAGCTTGCCGTGCTCTGAGCCTTCCATCTCCAGCTGCCAGCATGCCGTACAGTCTAAACAGCACAGAGTTTGCTGTGTCTGAAAAATCCCAAGAGCAGAGCAGCTGCAGCCACTCCAGGACAGCAGTAAAGGGACGTGCACATGAATCCAAGAGAGAATTGTTCTTTTCTCCTGGCACTATAGCAAGCCCTAACAAGAAACAGCCATCACAGGCTTTTGAAGAATGAACTCACCAGGAGACTCCTCTGCTCTGATCAGCCTCCAACCCTCTCATCTGCTCGGGAGAAATAATAAACTGGGACATACAAGTTATTTTCATATGCACAGTCGAGTAACCTCACGTGGGGAGGACTGGCAGGGAGGATAGGAGCAGTGTAGGAACTGCTCTCCCAAGGATCAGGCAGTGCAACAGGGAGCCTGCACGGCCTGCAGAAGTCTCTCAATCCCTTTGGCAAGATGCAGGAGGGCGTCAAGGAAATGAGGTACTCTGAGGCCAGAAAAGCTGTTGTTTTTTACCTGGGCTCAGTTCTGGTTCATGCAGGCCAATTGCCCCAGGACAGATGCAGCATGGCCAGGCAAATCACAGATCCTGAGAATCGTGTGACTGCCCACAAAAATAAAAAGATGGAACAGGGCTGTCTTCAACCAAAGAATAAACTTTGAGGATATTATCTGATGGCCCAAACTGTGTTACCAGTTGTGATTTCCTTTTATTTTTATTTTAAATATTTACATTTTTTAAACCTTATTATTTTTCCTTTAGCATTTGCTTTCCTGCTGGCAGAGAATTTTTTGAAAGGTGACATCCATCTAGCTTCCATCCATCCTACTCTTTCTACTTTCCAAGCCACATAAGGAATAATTAACTTTTTATTCTGGAAAACAAATTTATAAGTAAAATTATAGGAGCAGCCCTAAGCCCAGCTGCACACAAATGCAACTATATGCAATTGCAATTGCCTCTTTTTTCCAAGACCAAGAGCAGCAATGCAGCTGTCTCCCTTTTCCCCACAAAGTTTTAGCAACTAAAGCTCCTTTCATATTTTGCAAAATCTCCTCAGCTGGGCAAAGCCAGTGATCTAACAGACACAAGGTTTTCCAAAGAAAATTTCAATTCTTCCCAAGAGACAATCCATGTCAGCTAAGCTAAATGTCCTCCCCAGGTAGGAAAAGGGCTCTTTCTGTGGAGTGAGTCAGCCATTGAGTCATTGCTAATACACACAAAGTCAAGGGGTGACAGTTTCTTGTGATCTCCAAGAGGTCACAGACAATTCGTAGCTCTGGTGAGTTTTAGGTATTGTAGGCCTTTTGCTTTCTGGTATATAAAATCCCCACAGTAGACAAAAAGGAGCTTGAGTTTGGTTGGGGTTTTTTTTAATAGAAATTTAAAAATATATATTTGCTATTTAATCCTGAATTGAGTTATCTTTGCATAATCTGCTTACCCTAAGATCTCCCGTGTCATTCCTGTTTCCTGCAGGAAGATGGTGAGATAAAAATAGAGATGGAAACCTTGTCCATTGCTAGCTGAAACAGTGACCACTCTGAATTTTCACAAAAAGTGCTCCACTTGCCAGACATCTGGACACAAACAGCTGCTAAAAGGAACCAACGTAAAACATAGACATTTTGAGTTGTTTGTTTGACTAAAATATTTTTGAGCCTCTTGATTGTTCTTGTTTTTCCCTTTGCTTGAATTGTGTCAAAAGTCTTCCAGGGAAAAGAGAACAATCAAGATCTAATTTCCTAAATATAATAAAATTTTTTTAAAAAATTAAGAAACCCAAGTCTGCCAAAGTTGCAGGTATCTGCATCTGCTTCTAAAAAAACAAACAACCAAAACCATCTCCAAACACAGCAAGCGTACTCCCTCCTTCCTCTCACATGATGGGCTAAAACTTCAACTTTCTTTTCTAGTTTAATGCCACTTTTCCAAGAGGAAAGAAGTTTTCAAGTTGGAGAGAGAATGAAATGGGTTAATTTATGCCAGCAATTTGTGCTGAGACATTCAAGAGCTAACAGAACTGTAGAACCATAGGGCTTAAATCCCTTCCTGGCAAATCTCCAAAGGCGAAAAATAAAGTATAAGCAAAGAAAACTCATAAACCCATTGACTGCAGCCTGGAGCGCCTGCTGCAGAGCAAATGCCATCATCTCACAAACTCAACAGAATTGCCAGTTAAGTCAGCCAAAAAGTGACTAAAGAAACCTCAAAAAAAAATGATTTGGACTTTTGGAGGTTTTTAACAAGTTCTTTTTTTAGGTAGTCTGCAGACACAATGTATGGATATAGGCTTTGTATGGATATCGGCAATGTATGGATATAGGCAATGTATGGATATAGGTTTTGGGGTTTTTTCTTTCTATCCATTCTGCCTTGTGGTATTTCGCTTAAAGATTATTAAAAGAGATATTAGAAGCTTCCTTGCTAGTGCCAGGCTATATGGACTTGTTGGCTCCTGTGCTCTATCTTTAAGAAGGAGTGAAAACAGGACAGTCCTGCCTGCTGTGGTAAAAGGGGAGTTCTGCCATGGAAACCAGGCAAAGGTGTAGAAATAGACAGGAATATTTGATCAGGTTTCCAGGGCTGTGAATAAGATTAGTGACCCTGAAGATGAGGTTGATTTGGGTTGAGGCTGGCAATGAGCATGGCTGGAAGGACATTTCCATGAAAGTACCACATGCAGTTTCTCTTTGACACCAGAGTCTCCCATGCTTTCTCAACCTGACTAACTCCTTCCTGCCTGGGAACAGCAAACAGCAGCTCAGTAAACCCCATTCTTTATTATTTTTGGCCCACTTTAACTGATGGTCCTGAATGTCTGAGTCAGCAGCAACCCCAGCAACCTCCCCAGCAGGTTCTGCCACAGGAGTGACCCCTCAGAGCCAGGTGCCCATCCTCAGAAGTGCAGGCACAGCCTGGGATGCCAGCACCCAAGAGAGGGGTCAGTACCATCGCTGCCTCCTTGGGACTCAGCTTCTGCAGCATCCCAAAATATGATGTGACTCTGAAGCTGCAGTACAACCTTAGAGAATTTTTCCCCTTTCTGGGATAAATACCCCAAGTCACACAAGCCTGGGGATGCATGTCAGGCCAACAAGCACTGCAAGCAGCTGGAAGCTCCCACCCAGGGCCTCTCCTGAAGGGCTGTGGCTGGGGCAAGGGTCCCATCCTGGCATGGAGCCTCGCCTCACTGCTTCCTCAAGGCCTTTTCAGAATATTTTCCTCCAGGACAAAATGTCAACAACCTGGCACAGAGCTGATGTTTAGTCTGACCTCACTGTCGTGTCTCCAGCGTGCTGCTGCCTCACAGGGATCACTGGCTCTCAGGCATTTTGCACCGCGGAGCTCTCAGACAGCGACTGAGCAGTGGGGTTACAGCAGCTCCTCAGCACCACTATTGGCTTCCCTGCAAAGCTGAGAGTCAGCTCCTGAGGTCCCAAGTGCTGGTCCAGTCAGGAGTACTGGGGTACTGGCACCTAAAATGTGACAAAGCAGTCAAGAGGCTCAGCCAGCACTGTGAACTCCATCAGATGCACCACGTCTGCCATCTACAGCTGCCAAACTCCATGAAAAGTTCGGACTTGCCTTCAAAGAGTCCTTTTCTGTTGCAAAACAGAGGTACTGGCCAAGGAACAAGTTACTCACTCCATCCCCTGTGCTCTGTCACTCAGATATGGGAGCACAAACGCTCCTGGCATCACAGGGGCCTTTTGGTAGGATTACACATCAGGCTATCCCACATTCCCAAAGGAGCAAGCATCTCTGGGGATCACATACTGATTTTTCAGATTGGTTGCAGAGATGGACTATGAACAGCTCAGAACCTTCCTAAGCTGGTAAACAGGTTCACCTACACATGCTCCTCCAGGGTGGATGGGAACATCCCCACCCAACGCCCAGCAGCCCCAGGCTCCCCAGGATGGGATATGGATGAGCATAAGCAGCTTATGCTGAGTCACACTGGGCCATAGGACTGGACTCAGGGCTGGGAAACAGCAATAAAGAGCTGTGCATTGAGCAGGTGCTGTATGAACCACATACCCCATCCAGGACACCACTCCAGCAGGTGCTCAGCTGCTGCTGGGATCCTGGTCCATAACAGGTCCATTCCCTGAACCAGGGAAACAGCAGCACATAAAGGATTTTGTAGGAGTGTTGCATTTTGTTTGTAAGTCACCCCCCAGCTTCCCCAAGAGCTGGGGGAGTTGAAGGCATCATACAACACCTCTGCTTAGAGACCCTCACCCAACTCAGCCAGGCTGCCTGAGTGTGGATCAATTTGCCTGTGTCAAATCCTGCAGGTCACCAGACTTACAGGGATGGATTTGAGGTGGAGCAGAGTCCTCTGCTATGGCCATGGCCTCCTCCTACCTAGTGGTACTCAGGTCAGAGCACAAAAGCAGCAACAGTAGTGGTTCTGGGGGATGTAGGAGTGCAGGAAAGCAGTGGGACAATTTCCTTTTCTCAGGTGCAAACAGGAAGCTTCTGTTGCCATGCTGTCTACTAGCATGAGGAGAGGAGTAAGATGGAGACCAAAGCATCTTTCAGAAAGGAGATATCCACAGGGCCCACTCACTCACACACACCCACAAAAAATATGCTTTAGGCACTTGTCTGGAAGTCCAAATGCATGGGCAAGAGGATGCAGGAGGTTTTATCAACACCTGGGGCACTATGAAATCTTTCATGCTGCACCTGGCTCTCCAACCTCATCCCATTTTAGCTGCTGTGTCCTCTCACAAAGCTGCTGTTTTGAGTCAGAAAAGGCCATCGAGAGACCAGCTGTTTCCAGTCACAAGCCCTGCTGCACCTCCCCCCAGGGTCAAAAGCAACCAGCCCAGATGACGGAGCAAGTCAGGAAAGGGATATGCTTCACAGAATGCTGACCGTCCCCAAGTGTCCTGGCTTTACTGTAACCAGAAGACTCTTGTTTTTGAACATTTTTCCTTGTGGCTTTAACTCCTCAGGAAACCTGACCTCTCCTCCAGGGCAACAAGATGGCCACAATGGCTACAGAACCTGCCACGCATGTTGCTGTTGTGACAATGGGGAAGCCAAGAATGTACTGTGTCTTCAACAGAAAGGGTCTTCTCCTGGGACTGCTGATGTTCTGGTGGTCCCTACTTAAACACAAGATGTGGCCCTAGGTTCAAAGTTTTCCCTTTCCATTTTCTCAGGCCACATGTGACATACAGATAACTCATCCCAAGCAATGCCCAAGCCTACAGAGAGCTACCAGTGGCTCTCCTCATGCCTGGGACAGCCTGGGAGCACGAGCCCATCTCTTCCAGCAGCTCCCTGGGGCTCAGAGAAGCAACAATTTATCAGTGGGAAACACAAGCATAACCCCCCGTTAGCCCCATGCTGGCTCAGAAAGCCAAACTCAACCCAGGAGGGGATGTATTTCTCTGCTTCACTCTGCCATAGTGTAGATCTTCTCCCTGGGGAAAAGTAAAGAAACACACACTGCTGGGCAGTGGCAGCCTTCCCCATTGCATCTTCTGGGACTGAGAGAGACTGGAGTCACCCTGGCCCATGTCATGCCTCCCCAACCCAATCTTTCTACTATGTGAAAGCTGTGGCCAGACCTTTCAGAGGCCAAGAAAACGAGTACAGCCCCTCAACTCTTGGTTCTTGAGCCAGCTACAAGGCTGCTCCAAACTGCCAGCTGGGATCATGTTTGCCTGTTTTTGCAGCAGCAGCAGAGGCAGTGATGGAGATGGGGAGGAGGTGGGGAGTCTGCCAGAGGTGAGGGACTTGCCTGGCACTGGACATGCAACCATGCTGCCATGCCGGGCACAGTAAGACTCCTGCCCTGCATAGCAACAAGGCTGCCTGTGACAGGCTGTTTTGCTATCTGAAGTCTAAATTTGGCCCTGTGGCCAGCTCCAGCTTCACAGCTGAGAAGCCAAGGTAAGGGGAAGTGAAAGTCACAGGGCCTGTGACACCTGTTCTGCCTTGCTGTTTCACTTGTGTCACTCTCAGGAGACCTTGAGTTGATATATTTGAGCGCTGTTCTTATCCTTGTTTGTGAAGTTTGACTGAGTTCACACACTCTTGTGTACACAATGTGCCACCCTCCGGTGGCCAAGGAGCACTCACAGCTGGCTGGGGTTCCCCCCCTCCACCACAGGGACACAGGCTCCTGGAGAGGATGGAAATGCTGTCCCCAGGCCTTCTGCACCACCAGCATCCCAGTGCACGTGGGAAACCAGACAGGAGCTGCTGAAAGCCCAGGCTGGGTGTAGGCCTGTGATTTGACTCCCATGGCAAGAAGTGCCCAGAGATGGCAAGTACTGGCCCTTGTCCTGCAGAGCAGAGCACCCTCTGGAAAAGGCAGGGCAGCTGCCACAGACATAGGGGTCTGCCTTTAAAAAGGGTGAGGATGGAGTTGAAACCTGCTGCAGAGCAGCCCTGACAGACAGATGGAGAAGGAAGGCTAGCAGGGGGCAAGTGGAGAGAGGAGCAAGCAGAGGCTGTGAGGGTTGGGTCTGTGAGAGAGGAGGGAGAATAAATGATGGTTACTAAGCCCCAGGCCACCCTGGGTGAGTGGGGTCCTGATCTCCCAGTTGTCCACCATCAGCAGCACCTTTTTATTCCTGAGGGTGATGATAATGATTCTTCTACTCTAGGAGAGCTGCCAGCCTGGATCACACTGTTCCACAGCATGACCTCTCTTCCCTTCAGTCCCATCCCATGGCAGCTTTTCCTCTCCATCTCTTTTTCTACAGTTGAAGAGGTCTTGCATTCTTCTGGGAGAAAGACCTCTCAAAACAACTCAGACTTTCAAGCCAACCCTGAAGACCCTTCACCCTTCTTCTCCCCAGCCAGAGAGGTCACACTGGAAAGAGGCAGCTGAGTCATCTGTTGACTGGGGGCACCAGCACAGCAGGGCACATAACCCGGTCTGTCAGAGCTTTCACAGGCAGACCAAGAAAAGTCGCCTGTATATTCCAGCTCCTTTCTTCCACTGGCATTTCTCTGGCCATGAAGATCCAGTTATGACCTCCCTATCCTTAGTTACACACTCTCCTCCTGATATTTTCTTTCACACACTGGTATCACACTCTTCCATGGAAACATCTACAGAGGAACTCATACAGCATGGTCTACCCATTTCTTTTCTTCCATGTCAGGGGGATTAGAAGTTACAAGTTAAAATACTGCCCAAACAGTGCTGCAAGATTCATAATATGGTCTCAGACCCCAAAGAAAACAGTCTGAAACAAAGTTGGGAGCTCACACTGTAACACAGAGTAGAAGGGGGAATGTACAATTCAAAACCAACATCCAGGTAAGTGCTGCCTTTTGAGGGTTTTCAGCTGGCTGGAAACAAGTCCCTCATGGGTTCTGATCAGCTTCCACTGAGTGTAAGGTGGGAGATGAGGTGGGAAAGCTCTTCTCACATTCATTCTGTTACAGTCATAGACCTGAGTTATCTCTTCTGTGCAGTTGTCTACTAAAGAGGATTTGCCTGGAGACTGCTTGTCTGTGGATTTTGAGGAAGAAGCAAAGAAATTCTCATTAACCCAGGCTGCAAGAAAAACTGCTTCACAGGAAGTGTAGTGGTGGTGTAGTGGGGAGCCTGAATGGACACAGAATAGCAAGATCCAAAAAAAAAAAGGGAATTTCCTGTATGACATTTTCCATTTTCTCGTCTTTCCTTCTTTTTTTACGTCTCTGCGAAATAAAACTGGGGTTAAAACACTTTCTCCTCTCTTTCTGAAAGGCAAATTAATTGGTCCTTATGAAGCTCTCAGAGTGAAAGGATTACATAAAATGGTATTAACCATTCTATGTTAATGGAAATGCTACAAATGTGCCATAGCTGTGAGCATCACAGAACATGCCAAATTGTTAGGAAGCCACAAAGATCTTTGAGTGGTTGGATGCACAGTATTTGGACAGGTGACAAGCACAAGAAAAGCCCTGAGAAGATTGGACACGAGGCTTCATCTGGAGCTGAAGAAAGGGGCTGACTTCAGAAAGGCTGGTGGGAATAGCTTCTAGAAAACAGACTCTCCCTCTAGAGCCTTCTATTCAGACCGGGATCACAAGTAATATCCCTCACAATCTCCTTGCTGGTTTACCACCCCCTCAGCATCTCTGCCTCATTTTTTGGAAATTTTTCATTAAATGAGGGAGCTCTTAAAAGAATTCATTAGCTCCCTTAATTAAAGGATGTGCTCAACACTCAAACATCCTACACACATGCGCACACACAGCCAGGTCCGAGGCTCCCGGCCGGTGTCCCGGGGGTGACGGGCTGTCCCCGCCGGGAGCCGAGCAGATCCGGGCGCTGTCCGCGGTGCTGAGCGCTCCGCGGGGCACCCTCGGGGTACAGGAACGCGTCTGTTGCTCGGGCGAGGCTGGGTGACACGGAGAAAATCTACCAACCAACAAGAAGGAAAAAATAAAAATAAAAATCTGAACTGGAATTTAACAATGGAAAATGAGTTTGATGAATGTCTTTTTCTACTCCCTACCAGCTCAGAGGTACCATCATCTTCCAGTCTCATTGAGCTCATTATGGTGGCTTCTGGCTGAAGCAATCATCTCTCCTGCATACACAGCTCTTTGTCTATCTAATATAGTCTAATATATCTAATATAGTCCTCCTAAAGAACTTTTCCCATTTGAAAATGTATTTTTCTCCACAAAGTTTTTTTCCTATTCGTCTTCCTCAGAGTTTCCTCCTGTACACATATTAGGCTTTTAGAGACACATCACAATATATCAAATCACTGGCAGGAATACTTCATTTCATATCCTAAAGGTTCTCATTTGGATACTCCAAAATCCTGAATGCCTCCTGGCTGAACCAGTCTTATGTGTGTCGTCACCAGCACAGACTCAGTACTGACTGGTTTGCTCATTCTGGCTCCTAAATGGTTTGGAGTCATTTTCATTTGGAAATGTGAGAGCCCTTGAGGTTCGTGGGGCTGACAGTAACTTTATCCAACCAAAGATAACAGGATAAAAATGGTTAAGAGCATGGACTGAATGTGCTCTAAAGATGTGAGTTTTTCTGTGATAAGGCTCTGGCCTCTGAGTCAGACTTTTCCCCTGAACCTCTGCTCCTGCCATGGGAGCAGCACTTCCTGCCACATTCAGACACAGAAAAAAGAAAAGCTAGGACAATTGGGTCACCCAGCTTCACGTGAGAGTGGAAGACAGAAGACACAAAGACTCCTTATCCCTGCAGGAGACACCTCCACCCTGACTCCTGCAGACCTTTGGCTGAAAGAATTGCTAACACCCAGCTTGGGAAGACTTAAGCAGCCTGCAAGAATGGACCCACATTTTTATCACAGAGCCACAAGAAAGGTGACATGCCTCCACTGAAAGAAAATTCCTGGTATTTTTGTCATATTTCTAGCAGTTTGGGATAAGAAGCAGTGCTGTAAAGATTAACCAGAGGCTGAGTTGAGGTCCCTGATAACCCAAAGCCAAAGTGACAACAAGAGAAAAGCTCCAGGCGGGTTTTACAGCCAGGCACTGACACCAGGGGCGGCCTCAACTCACAGTAACCCCTGGCACAGGACACAACATTCTGTGTAATGCCATAAGCAGCTTATTTTAGGTGGCTGTATGTCAGGAACCCTCAGCCAAAATAAACCCGTAGGCTTGCTTCAATGCATCTTTTTTAAGAAAATCATTTATATACTCTTTTGTGAAAGAAAAATATTGTTATGAGTCTGTGCAATATTTAATGAGTTTTTTTTTAATTCTCTTCACTTTGGAGCATAAGAAGTAAAACATTAGCCTAAATAACAATCATACCATATTTTGTTGTTCTTATCATCTGTGAAAGCAATTTCCAGGTGATATCTGGGAGCCAGGCTACAAGCAGCATCTACCTAAAGAAAAATGAAAATGGAAACTATTTAATGAAAGTAAAATTTTAGCTCTTTAAAGAAAAAATAAGTGTATAAAAAATATTAAGGGTAAGTGTATAAAAGGTAAGTGTATAAAAAAAAATAATGGTCCTCTATACATTAAAACCCACTCCTTAAATATTTGTTTACAACATTTATAGAGCAGTTACACCTTGTTTACTCAGTGCTTGCGTTCTCTGCTCACTCAATACTGTGAGAATAAAGATTTGGTTAGAGTCTAGGTACACAGCCAGCACTCTGGCATGTCTGGATTCTCAAGAATCCATTGCTATGGAAATAAAAAGGAAATTAAACCACTAGAAAAATTTTAAAAGTATGTTAGGTTTCTATGGAGTCTGATTAAATTTGGGGGCAGGTTTAACTTGCCATTTAATTCATGCCATTTGGAAGTTAAACCTTACTTCACATCATTATGCAGGGGACTGAAGGCCCCTGTGCTGCTGCTCAGTGCTCAGCAGCACCCCAGGCCCTCTCTAAAATGCCCCATGCACAGAAATTCTCTCCTCAAGAGGCATTATGGGCATCACACCTTTCAGACAGCTCTGGCCACATGACCCTTAAACACCTTTTTGCAGTTTCTCAGTTCTCTGATACAATTTTTAAAAGTAGTGTCATTTCAATGGATGTAAAATTCTGCCACTTAACCTGCCAGACTGTTTCAAGTAGTGTCACAAGCCAGTGCTATTACACTGCAGCCTATTTGTGATGTAATACAATGCAATATGTATAGAAATGAACCTCCTTCTCTGAGATGGTCCCTGAGATGGCTTGGAATCTATCAAGCGTGCCTGCAACAGCCTGAAGAACAGTCACCATCAAAAAAAAACAAACAAGGCTTAATTATTTTTTCTGCAGTTTTTCTCTTATTCGAGTCTAGATCACATTGTAACAGTACTTTACCATGAGGTCTGGGATCTGGACCTTTTGGCTGTAGTGGACATACACTCTCTGATGATGATCTAGTATTATAATACTGCAAATCAGTCAAACTATCCCTGAGATGAACTAGAGATCCTTTCAGTATTCATCTATTCTTTATTAGCAGTAAATAAAACCAGCAATCAGGTAGCAAGCATCTTCAAAGTACAAGCTGCTGTCTTGGAATCAAAAGTCATAACTATAACTTCACAAGCAGTTTCACATGAAGAAGCTTGTCAAATATCACATTGCTGGTAAATGAACTCTTATTCTTATTTTTTTTTAATTTTTAATTTTTAATTGTATGTTTAATTTTTTTTTAACTGGATGCTCTCACCTGGTACTTCTATTAAAACAAAAATTCAAGTCCTAATCAACTGAAACTGTAATTGTAGTTGCAATTATACTCATACATAAATCTCTGATTTCTAAGTAGTCAACAAAAATCTGGCTAAACATTCTGAAGGCCACACTTCACACCATAAGTGCTGAGGAAAGCCACATATAGCACATAATAAGAAATGAGCACATTTACCATGGTTTATATTTTAATTGAGTATTGCAAAAAGTTAAAAATTATACTTGTAGAGCATCCTAAGTATGGGCATTTGTTGGGGGTTGGTGGGGGGGGCTGGATCTACTCCTTCCCTTGGTAAAAATCTGAGAATTTTTCCCATTATCATGTTAAAGGCCTAGCAGGGTGGCGGTGGAGCTGTTAATTGCTCAAGACAAAGGATGTGGATGGGAGCTGGCTGGCTTTGATTGCTGGTAGTTGAGGGGTTTGGGTTGCTTTTCTCCTCCCTGGGGGAACACTCGCTGGCTCAAACGCAGAGGAGAGAGGTTCTTTCTTCTTCCCTTTGGTTTGGATTTGCCTGCATGCCCCTGCACTGCTACCACCTCCTGCCTTTGAGAACAGCACTGAGAACGGGACCCACGAACGGTGAGCGAATTCTTCTCTCTCCCATCTGGGACACGGCCCTGCCTCGCCTCCCTGCTCCTGCCGTGCTGCTGCTGCTGCTGTGAGGGACCCGCCCTGCTCCCAACTGGGACCACATGGAGAATAGTGTCTGTGACTGGGAAAAGGACTGAGTTTTGCTCTGTCTTACTGCTGTTTCTTTTATAGCTGCTGTTCTTGTTTGTCTTGTAGATATATCAGTAAAGAACTGTTATTCCTAAACCCATACTTTTTCTGCCTGAGAGCTCCTTAATTTCCAAATTACAGTAAACTGAGAGGGGGGGGATTTTCATTCTCCATTTTAGGAAAAGCTCCTGCCTTTTTCTGGCAACACCTGTCCCCTAAACCAGGACAGCATTACACAGCCCCACCACAAGTTCTGCTGGCATGCTGCTGCACTTTGAAGTCAGACCTGCTTGTAAGAAAATGGAACACCCTTCTGTCAATTTTCCGGTTCATCTGTGCAGGCTTTTTTAAAACCTGAATCCTTCTATTTGATTTCTAAAATGTCCCAATACCATCCAGCCTCTCTTTCCCTTCCCACCCCATCAACTTCCAAAATACCCACTCCTGGCCCTGCCAGCAGGTCCCTCTGTTACCAAAATGTGCTTTTTCCCCTCTTCAGGGCTCATGGTGTGGGAAACACTATTAAATAGGAATCCTTCTTCTACCACAGAAGTGCTGCAAGGAGGGAGGCTAACCATGAATTCGAGGCATGTACGTCTTTAGCTGGAATACTACTCCACATTCAAATTTTCCTCTGCTCCAAAACAGATGTTGGTGGTATTTTTCCCTGCGAGCAGCATTTCTCTGGAGTAACTCCATGAATTTGATGCTTCAGGTTGAGCTCCATCTGTACATGTTGCTCCCACTGATGAAACAGGGCTGAGGAAACACAGCCCAGTACAGCTGGACAGCAGGACAGCTGTAACACAGGAGCCCACATCACTCAGACCTGCCAGGCTGTTAGCAAATCCCTCACAGCATTGGACAAACTCCCACAGGTATCACAGGGAATTTGGACTGTGCCTATGGCAGACTCTCATCCCCAAAATAACTTACTTTGTCCCAGCCTTAAGAAAGGTGGTCCAGGAGGACAAAGTGGAAGGGAACTCATGAGGGTCTAGAGATTTACATCAATCCTGGCAATTAGTCAGGGGTGTGCAACATTTGGGGAGCCCCACAAGAGCAACAAGACAGGCAGATGACTGTGATGAGTTACAGAAGTGATGGCAAGAGCAGAAACTCTTCAGTTACGCCAAACCAAAGACTCTTTGACTACTTATCTATTCCTTATTAACAGTAAGTACAATCAGTAATTAGATAGTAAGCCCCAAGGACACTTGTAACTGCAGAGTTTTAGATGTGGGGGTGCAGAGGAAAGGACTGAGGAGTTGCTGTTAAGCACTGACACAAAATAAGGTTTCTTCTCTGTCTCTATTCTGTATTTGCAAATAAAAACTCCCAAAATAACCTGCATCTAGTACCTCTGTGGACTTTGAAACCTGCAGGTGCTTTAAAGCCAGAGTCAGCACAAAGTGCCCACAACACAAACATCAACACCATTTTTCGGGAGTATGAAGAACACTGAGCTAATAGCTGGTGCTGGGTCACAAGAAACAGGAACAGTGAAGTTACAGAAGAAAATGTTTCTGGCTTCTGAGTCCAATGTATACAACATAAAGCTTCAAGTGCCTATTTTCTGCAGTTCATCCAAGAACTGAAAAGATAAGTTGACAGTAAGAGACCATCTGGGACATCTCATACTTGTTGATAAGGACGCACCCATCAACAGGCCAAAGATGAAGTTTGAAGCCCAGTGAGAAAATGCAATTGAAATTCTCAGTAATGACCACAAATATTAGAACAGGTTCTCCCAGTACACGATGAATTGCCACTATCTTTAGGTCAAACTTAGGGCACTAACATTCGGGGAGGAACATTCAGATATAGTTTTCAGGGCAAGTTTTTCAGATAAGCAATAGAGAGGGGGTGGGGAAGGGAATTATTACAGGTGGACAGACAGTTCTGGAGCAAAAAGGGCACCCCCAAAGGCACCGGTCTGTGGGTGTAATTCACATCCCACATATCTGGGACACCCAGATGTGCCTTGCTGCATGCAGGCAGTGACTAAATTAGAATTCACACAATTCAACTCTTCTCTTACAAGGGGATTTTCCCTTCACCTGAGGTGCAGTCAAGCCTTGGGAGTCTCCTGATGTATGCAGGAGTTTCTGCAGAGGTTTCTCAGTGACAAAAGGTTATTGATACAGACTAGACCAGCCAGTCCTATGTCTTGGCCCAGAGTTTGCACTACTCTATTGTCCAAGCAGAGGGGTGATATGGATGGTCCTCTAATCTACTTAGCAGTAACAAAAACAGCCCAACATTTTGTAGCACAGCCTAGGCAACTTGTTCCTGCTGGTTAATTAAACCATTTAGCCAAGGGTCAATGGGACAACAATAAAAAATTTATAGGATTCCTTAACACACAGAGAAACTACCAGCTTAGGCTCTAGCAGCTGCTTTGCACAGAGCTTTTGTCAAGAGTCACTTTTTATAGCATGATGACTCAACCCTTAGGAAAATCACTAAGGTTTGGCAGGCTAAGTACTACCTTGGCTGGGCTGTCCTGCCTATAGGATTCGTTGAGATGAAGCAGAACAGATCACAGCACTGCTACTGCAGCAAAACACAACTGTATGTTTTATACCCATATTCAAGCTGGATAAATAAAAATGCTCCTCTATTGCTGAAAATAGTAAGTGTGGTATTTCATGTAATACATGATAAGCAATATAAAATAAGAAAGAATGCACAGATTTTTTTTTTCCCCTGTCATAGGACCATTACTCTCTGGACAGAGTCTCTGTAAGGGCATTTTGAATTCTCTCATTTCAAAAATATTAAATATTCCATCACAGAAGGAAGGAGAAAATAAGTACACCTGACAGAAAAATGACAGTAGGATAGAATACCATGTATCTACTGCCTCACAGCCCATGACAAGACTGAACTCATCTTGCACAGCATGGAGAAGGCAGAGTTCTAGCAGATACATCAGAACAGGATACTTATTTTCACAAACAATACAACTGCTATAGAGCAAAAACATCTTTCTTTAGTTACTCTGAATGTTTGCCATTAAATAAACTTTATATGGAACATACAGAGTACTCTGACAGCACTTGCCTAAGCACAGCTATTTTGTTGTTTCACTATCTTACCCTGCAAGGCTGAGCTTGGTAGTCTAAAAACATAAGGGTGTTACCCAAAAAAAACTCTGAAGTTTTCATGGTGTGACAAACATGTTAAGGTAAGCGTTTCAGATGACAAGCAGATGGTTGGTGTTCCCCAGCTGCATTATCAGTTCTCTATTTAAATTCATAGGGAAACAATAAGATCTGGAAAAGGGACTACACAAGGTTCATTATTACTTCCATGGGATCACGCTGCCTCTAAATTCTACTGAATTTTCCACTGCAGGTGTTACAAGGTCCTGGAGACTGGAATTTCTCCAGCAATACTTAACTGAGGCTAGAGTTTGAGCTCTGGAGGGGATTATAAGCAAGCACATTTTTTAAGAGCATTTATTCTTTATTCTAGAGCAGGACCAGCAAGTGAACTGCCACACAACCCTAGCTTTGACCTGCTCAACTCCCACTGACCAATAGCATCAGCATTTAGGACAGCATGAAAGCAAAGGCTTTCAACCTGTAAATAACCAGAAGAACAAATGTTGACTTTGTTTCTTGCCCCCTTAGGTCATGAGCTGAAGCTTGCAGTAGCATATAAAACGGAGTGTGTCACAGAACAGACTGGCAGGCTCTAGTTCAGACCAGACCCTACCTAACAGGTCTAGGCCTGTGTTGCACCATGTCTTAAAGCTGAGACCAGATGATGGTCAGACAGGGAAAAAGTGGTTCTCTAAAAGCCATCTCCATAATGAAAGTGAGAAATTAATAATTTCTCACTTAACGGACTGATCTTCAATAAGTTGAGGCAGATATAAAAAACATGTACCTTGGATAACATCTAAAGCAAGCATTACTGTGTACCCCACAATAATCATCACTTCACAAGTGCACCTGCACACCCATTGGTCAAATAAGCTCTACAGGTACTTTGTCAGCATTATTTAGATGCAAAGATAGCTTGAGGCAAGGGTTGTTTAGCATAAGTTTATTTGCACAAGAATTACAGCATCATTAAAGTCCAAACCCCAATTTCAAAAAATGACAAGTGAACACCACAGTGGAGAAGAGTACACAAAGTTACTGTGACCAATCTCACATTTGGGCTCATCACAAATCCAAATATTTCTAGTACCCTATTTTGCCAGCTATAACAAGAGGCGAGGGGGAGAAAGAAAAAAACCCGAAACCCACTTCTACCAAAGAGATGTGAGACAGGTTTTCCAAGAGCTGACTTCTTTTAATAGTAAAAAATAGGATAAACATAGAAAAAAAGGCCTTCTAAATTTCAATGGGAAGGGCAGCTTTATTCAGAGACAAGTCCAATCCACAATTTAAGAAAATCCTGAGTGTTACAACTATTCCCCCAAAGTTTCTGCTGTAGACCAACATCCCACTCTTTATATAGCTTCACTGAAAATAAAGAATATTTATGAAGTACACCTATCTGTATTCAAGAAATAATTGAGTAAGACTTAGATGTGGGGGCTAGAAGTTTTATTATTCATTTGGCTCTCTCAAATTAGACCCAGCTGTTGGTAGCTGTGGTCCACTTACTGTTCCCATGCCTAAAAATTACAGAATCCTGGCTGAGTGAGAGGAATAGGAAACAAGTACTATCAGTACACTGACAGTTTAGAACAAATGCAATTTGTCCAGGTTCTCTTCTAAGAGGCCTTTTCCCAACTACTCATATAGTGACAGGCAGAGATCACTATCAACAGTTGTGGTTATTCTAGGAATCAGGAACCCACAAGCCTAGGCACATACCAAATGCTTAACCCCAGAACTCAAAATATGGATCTTTAAGTTTCAATCAAAAGCTTTAGGTATTTGAACTAGATCTAAATACTCCCTACTGTAGTAGGAGGTGATTTATGTGAAAGCATGAGGATCTCTTGAAAAATGGTTATTCAGAATCAAGCAGTATTCTTAAACTCCCATCTTCAATAATTGGCTGGCTGAGCTGAGGACAAACACAGCAATAATTAAATCTTTAATAGAGTAAGCACAAACTATATTTTAGCTTAGAACTTGTCACAATGACCATGGGTCAGCACAAGGATTTTACCAAAGTGACTAAAACACAGTCTTCTACCCAGTCTCCTTGGTAGCATCTTGAGCAAATAAAAAAGGCCTACTTTACAGTAAGAAAGTCCCAGCAATAAGCTGCAAGTCAAGGGGAACTTGGCAGTAAATGTTGTCAACAGCTGCTTAACCTCAGACTGGCTTTGTCTTGTAAGCTACATGAAGAAAATAGCTACTTGATACCACAGCCTAGTTAGTAGAAGCTTGATCCTGAGGAATGAAGCACTGAGTGTTACTGCAGCTTTGTTTTAATACCACTGCCCAGAGGGAATGTATCAGATAACAGCCTGAAGTACAGTAGTTTCTCTCTGATCTCCACATGATACACAAGATGTTAGAACAGGTTTGCAGAGGCATTATTAGTGCCGAGGGGTGACTGAATCAAGCAGGCATCCTAGACTTGGCCTACGGTCATCACTTTTACCTAGTGCTCATTCTCAAATCATCCTTTGCCATAGCAGTCACCATAAACCTGAACTCAAACCAGCTAACTCACAGCAAATTAAGCCACTGCCACTCACACCACCAAGCCACCAGGACAACCCAGAACAGAAAGGTGTAAGCTGCTTGCAGCACAGTGATGAAAAGCTACCAAGTACACCAGCATTACCTATCAAGCCAGGATTATTTTGAAAGCAATGGGACGAGTTGTGCCCCAGCAATCCTTGGTACTCCAGGGTCAATGCAGCAGGTAATGTACAGCTTCAGGATACAATTTAACCATTTGAGAGTTTAGTATCTAAGAGCCAGGTTACAAAGCATTAGAATTTCCCATGTGCCAGCGCATCTTAATAACCGGTCAGGGAACATAAGAATCCTGCAAAGCTCAAACCCAGGCACGCAGCTGTTCAGAGAGCAGCAATTCAGTGTGGAGCTTCCTTAAAGGCCTCAGCATCGAGTTAGATCAGCAAAAGCACAATACTTATGGCAGGAAACTTAGCTTCTCCATAGCTCTATCTCGCTAGGAATCCAATTCAGCCTTTATTCCTTCTCTAGCATTTCTTTTTCCAGGAGATGCACCTGGCCTGATGTTCAATAGCCAAGACATTAAAGACTAATAAAAAAAGTCTGTGTTTCCAGCTTGTGAGGACTTCTCTCAAGCATCTCACCACTTCTTCCATGTGAGCAAATGCACAAAAGCAATTCTTAAAGATCAGTCATGACATCATAGAAGGCAGACGCCTGAGTCTAAGCCCCTCTAGGCAACAGTTCACTTCTGCAATGGCTACAGCATAGGTTGGCTTCAAATATATTTATGCAAGAGATGACAGTAACTACAAACTCTTAAGTCTTCTTTCTAGTGACACTCTATACTAAGCCAAGTATTGCTTTGCATGCAGGAGCTATTCTTGCCTAGGATTGCATTCCAGCAGTAAGCTTGCACTAAGTTTAACACATATGACAACACTGGCATCATGTTAGTTTTTAAAAAGTCAAAGTCTTGGATGACAGATATCTTGCCTGTAAACCACACCAAGACCAAGCCACAGTTCATGAAAAAGGCCAGGTTTGATTTCAAGTTTAGCTATTTTGGCTGACTAATCAGGAAGCCTTTAATGAAAAAAAACCCCACAATATAATCCACCAAATTACTTGTCTTTTTGCTACCAAAATTGCTATCAACACTGTTCAGGAAATTAAGCTAAAGCCTCCTTGGCTACATACAGTCCACTTCATAGATTGCATCCCTCCCTGTCTTCCTAAGCTAAATCTGAACAGAGAAGTAGCCTCACTGCTCTGTTGAGACAGTCTTTAAGAAGTAGTTATGAAAAGTGGAAAGAAATTGTTGGTCTTCTGAGGACCAGGCAATTTTACTGTCATATAAGCACAGCATGGCTGCGGCTTTCTACCTTGAATAGCAACCAAATACTGGTGTTCCACCTGCTTTCTGCTTTACCTTCTAAGCCTTAATCTTTTGTTGGATCAGGCACTTTGGTCTTACAAACTTGCAGAAACAGTAATAAATAGTTATAGAAGTAACCAAAAAGATTGAGTGAACAAGCATTCTTGAAGATTGCACCAGCACATAATAAACAGCTCTAAGATTTGCCTTTCTAGTCTAAGTCTCTGGTTAAACAAAAGAAATTAATGATGACTGCTATACATATTTTACTATTACAATTCAGTGAAAATCATCCAGTTAATAATTCCACGATATAAATAACTAAGGAATTTAACCTTATAAAGCCCTGGAGGCTCCAAGCAGTAAGTTCAGCACACACCCTTCAGGAAGATCAAATCCCTGTATCTCCAAGAGAGCGCATACTCTCCCAGAGACTATTCTGAACTCAGGCCCAGACTTTTAATACATACAGCTTCTGCAGAGAACTCTGCTTAGGGCTTTTATACCTCTTCAAGTGAGGGTTAAGAGCAGTAAAAAGGAAGAATTTTACCCTAACCACTCAAAATGCCATCTCATGCAGTGACCAGGTAATAGTGATAACCCAGTGAACTCAACCCTTCAGTGGTGACAGGAAGGCAAACCTTCAGGACCTGCCTGAAGTTGTACAATAAGAAATACATTGTAGGAGGTACTTTTAGAATTTGTACTGAGGCAGGAGTGCATATAATCCTGCAACTTATAGTGGCTTGGGATTTTTGTATAGGGTTTTTGTTGGTCTTGCTGTGTACCTGTGAGGAAGAAAATCCAGTCAAACCCCAAAGTAAGAGCTGTGCTACTTTCCAGCTGTATCAAAATTGTTTTGAATGATAGTCAGAAAGGCTTTAGCTTGATGCTGGACTTGTAAATATGTTTTTCCAAGTTAAGTGTTCAAACTGTGGCTCCAATTCTATTTAAAGCTTCAATTCCTCAATTCAAGGACTTTTCACATTACCAAGTTTTAGATTGTGTTTTGGTGTGTTTTTAGAAATGCCATCTTCCAAGTTTTTGTAGTCAAGAAAAATTTAACCAGTTTATGTTTTATAAATAGACTTACTAAACTATCTTCAACTTCCAGGAAATTAATCTTGAACTCAAGGCAGGACCACATATCCATAGGCACTACAGGAAGCAACATTCATGTCCTTTACAATACAGATAGTATCCATACTGTTACTAGCTCTACACAGTGACTAAGTAAAACCGGCCCAAGCATAACATGAGCCCCATCTTGGCACAATTAGTTCATGAGAATTTTGGCCAGAACTTGGAGTGAGGAAGAGTAATGAGGTTAGGGAAGAGAAGGAGTTTTGCTACTACTCCAGGAGCAGCTTCTGCTTAAGGCATTTTACAGTTGATTAACCAACCCCGTTTACTGAATACTTCACTTAGATCACATGTTAACAGCCACTTCCAGAGTTAGTACAAAGTTTCTTAACTGCTCCTCTTATCGTTTGGCTGCCAGTTCTCCTCTCCCCAACGAAGAGGTAGTAAGGCTTTTTGGCATTTGTAGAAATTGCAGGTCACCTGGCTGAATAATCCCACTGCACACCAGGAAATGGACAGTCTGATACAGTCATGTTTCCATTAGAGAGCATCCAATGACATTGCTACTTGTTTACATTTACATGCATCATGACTTCCAGTACCCTCCACCCAGGAACACTCGAGGGAAGTGATCAATTGCAAGGCAACCAAGTGGGGTAGGACTGGCTGTACAGCACAGGGGGAATTGCAAGGTAGTAGTTGCTGAAGTCTGCATCACTGACGTAAGGTGCTGGCTGGTAGTAACAGGTTACATTAGTGGCACTAGGGATGACATTCTGTTCTGCCAGCACCTTGAGTGCCAGTAGAGAAATCAAATTGAGAGTCTGCCTTCGCTCATGTCCCATGAGGCAGACGGTGCTCTCATTCACCACCCTGCGCAGAATCATGAGGTAGTCGTACTTGCTCCTCTCTTCTTTGGAGAAGTGGTTCTGGAGGTAGGTCTCCAGCTTGCGCTGCTGATCCAAGATATCTGGGAAGTCTATGAAGAATCGGGAGCACATGTAGCGCTCCAACGTTTTGATCTTGTCCTTATCCATGGGTCTGAAGTCTCGTACTAAGAGGTTACTATACTTCAGTAGTCCACCACCTCGGATCTCTTCAGGATTTTTGGTAGCTATCAGCTTGTTCTGGAGGTGATCAAAAGCTGCTTCAAAGTCTCCATACATGCTCTCTCCAATCACAGTTGGATGGAAGTGCTCTGACATGGGGGTTTCTGAGTAGTCATAGTAAAAGAGCAGGGAGTCCAGAATGATCTGGAATGAGTCGACGCTGAACTCAAACTGCCGTCGTATGCAGTCTACAAACTTAAGCTCCACGTTTTTGCCATGCTTATTGGAAAGTGATATCAAGCTCCAACGATCTGTCTCCGTGTGCACTTTGACCAGCTTCTGGATGTAGGCTTCCTTCAGTGTTACAGGACTGATTTTCAGCTTGCTTACTCGGTCTGGCAGGAAGTTCAAGAGGGATCGCAAGACTATATCTCGAACTAACTGAAACTCTGCCTCACTTGGAAGAGAAACTTGAAAAATAAGATCCAGGTCTTTGCATCCCAACCCATTATCCTTGACCAGGACATGACCAGCTGCAGAGCCATTCAGACGGACATCGTGGACCACAATGCCTGCTTCGCTCAGCTGGCTCCGAACCGTCTGAACGATGTCCTTCAGAGTTATCTTCAGTGTCGGGAAGTTCCCCCTCCCATGGATCAGAACAACCTCTGTAAGAACTTCATGCAGACGGCTGACCTGCTCCCAGTTCAGTACACTGCAGGACATTGAGTCTACTCTGCTACTTCCTTTGCCTGCCATCTTAGGGCTTTTCTTCTCCAAAGAAACTGTATGGAGATAGAATACAAGAAAAAGGCAAGTCAGCTTTTGTTTGTGCTTCCTGAATCTACTGCTAGGCTCCGTTTCTGCCCATTCACACAGACACAAACCAGAAAGAAATACATATATATTAATGATTATCACCAATCCTTCCACCTGAAATGAGACAGCTTTTCTATTGGTGAGGTAGAGTTACTTCAGGAAAATAGTTTGTGTCAAATGGAAATTACTAAAGATGACACAAGCTTTACCTAAGGCTAAAGTCATCACCAGCACTAGCTGAAGTGAGATGAGCTGCAAAGCACTTCTGGGAGTTAGGTTTTGAAGTTGCTTCATGATGCATATAAAACTGCTGTCTCAAACTAACACAACTGTAAAAGACCCTCAGGTGTTAGTTTTAGGGCTTAGACATCCACTGATAAGTCTTAAATTATGCCAGAGGTACAAGATTTCTTCCTTTTCATAGAATTCTTTCTTTTCTAAACAATCCAGCATCTATCCCTCACACGATAAAGGCCAAGTCATATTGTTCCTACAAAAAGCTGCAGCTCTTCAACATCCTGGAAAGAATTTCAGCTGCAAAGTCAGGTAAGAGCACTCTGGTCTTTGTAAGCAACTCTTCACCCTTCTTCAGAGACACTGCCTAACCAAATTACCTTTCTGGAAATATTTATATGCGCCCCAAGTTCTGTTCATTTGTGAAGAGCTTGTAAGATCTGGGATAAATTCAGATGATGTGTGTCAAATTCATGTTATTCTTTTAAGACCCAGAATCTCACTAACCAGCCTTGTCTGAACATTTTAAGCATAAGAGAATTATCTGATTAGCTGTGACAAGACTATGTCACCTGCCTTTTGTAGCACGTAGATACTTTACAGATGTTCTACAGTCATGCAACTCAAACTGGTGCTAATACCCTTTTCTAAGTGCTCCAGGTTTCGGTGTTGCCAGGTGCTTCCTGACAGCTACAGACTGAGACCACACCTTCTGTCCCAAGTACTCATGAAGACTGCAGATGTGAAGGTCAGACTACTCAAACTTAAGCAAATTAACTCTCACCTACCAAGAATGAAAACTCAAACCCTATAGTCTCCTACCATGCAACAGCACAGTGCATGGAATATATTAAAGCAAGTTTTAAAGACCAGCTATTGTCATTTCAGACCTTCCCTTTTCCAGCCTTTCATTTTTGAGCAACTCATTTGACCTGCCAGCTCTTCAGATGAAGACAGTCAAATCCTAGAGCAAGTACACAATGAGGTTAAAATGCTTCTGGGGAAGTAGCTTCTGTCCTTAGGCATAAGCTGCTGCATTACAAACTGTGCTGCCATGTATCACACCAGCACCAACAGGCACAAAACAAACTTGTGATCTGCAAGATGACTAATCCAGGACAAATCAAGAGGTTCTTCAAACTCAATCCTTAATGCTCCAACACAGCAAAAACACAGTTGCTCTCAGGCAGTTCAAGCGCATTAAAGTGTATTTCCTTCGTAAACTCACTGTATTTCCATTAAATCTTTCAGATCACTAAGGGACAAGTGTCTTCCCATGACTTCTAACTGAAGTTGCAGGTGCTTCCAGCTACTACCTCTGAAACTACTCCCTCTCTTCCTTCCCATTTGTAGCTCTCTCTGCAGCCAAGACAATATACATGGCTCACTCACTCAGGGACCAGAAAGGACTTGGACCAGTGCTTCCAACCACACCACACACATTTGGTTCTGCTTGGTGACCCTCACCTAGGAGAATAATGCACATTGCTGCCCTCAGGGTGAGGAAGACAAAGTATTTAATCTCCAGTTCAGTGGAGAGTTTAATTCTCAGGCTATCAACCTCCAAAGTCTCACACCCCCAAGTCACTTATGTTTGCCTACTCAGTAACAGTTATGTTAGTAACAACAGATTCCTAGCAACTGTAGTGTGCTTGGGATGCTAGCAGCTCCTCATGTCTCTTGCTTCATAGCCAGCCATCCCCTTCCCTAGATTTGACACTTGAAGATGCTCACTACTTGGGAAAAAGCCACTGCGGAGGCAGGAGACATTAGCTATCTTTAATACCGAGTGCAAAGAGCATTGAATACAACACTCAAATCAGAGGCAAAAAAAGAGCAAGGACTACACCCCTCCACCTTGGTCACGACGAGGTGCGCTACCCTGCTAGCAGCAACTTTCTCCTATAAGACTTGACACAACACCCGAAAAAGTCCATAAGCCTGTCCTCGCAGAGCCCAGCGGCGCTGAGGCCGGACTCCCTCCCTCCGCGGGACGCTCATCCCCTCAGCCAGCCGAGCAGAACCTGCAGCTGGGAACCCGCGTTACGCCGCCTCCAACACCCAGAGCCATGACAGACGCACTGCCAAGCGCGCTGCCCGCCCGCCCCGGCAGCTCAGCCCCAGAGAGGAGCCACGGCCCCACCGCTCACCTCGGCCCCGCTGCTCACTCACCCCGACCAACCGCGCCAGCCTCGCCACTACCCGCGGCCGCCCTTTATAGCCCTTCATGGCCGCCCCGCCCCGGCCCCGCCCGGCCCTCCCGCCACAGCGGGGGCGGCTCTGGCCGCTGGCCCGGCCGCCGGGCGCTCCGCCCGGGGAGACCCGCGGCGCTAGGGGCGGACCCGCGCCCGCTCGCGCCCTGGAGCCCTCGATCGCCACTTTGGGGGATCGCCCCGCGAACTCTGCACACAGCTCCCAGCAGCCGCTTCCCGCTCCCCCCTCCCATATAAATACAGAATTTTCAAAGGGCCCCTCAGTTCAGGATGGACATTGAGGGGCTGGAGCGACTCCAAGCATGAGCAACGAAGTTAGTGAAGGATCTGGAGCACGAGTCCCGTGATGAGGGTCTGAAGGAGGTGGGGTTGCTTAGTCTGAAGGAGACGAGGCTCAGGGGAGACCTTATTGCTCTCTACAACTGCCTGAAAGGAGGATGTAGCTGGGTGGTGATCAGTCTCTTCTCCCAAGTGGCAAGGGACAGTCGACAGAGACAACAGTCTTAAGCTGTGGAAGTCTTAAACTGTGACAGTCTTAAGCTGTGGCAGGTTCAGGTTGGACATTAGGAAGAAATTCTTCACTGGAAGTGAGATTAAATATTGGCATGGACTGCTCGAGGAGATGATGAAATCACCATCTCTGGAGTTGTTTAAAGGAAGACTGGATGTGCCACTCAGTGCCATTATCTACTTGTCATGGTTGTGTGGTCATAGGTTGGACTCCATGATCCCAGAGGTCTTTTCCAACCTAATTGATTCTGTGATTCTGTAAATCTATGGGCTACAATGAAGAGCTGACTAAAATACAACAAGACTTTCCTGAAGGCACCTTGTCCCAGACAGAACAGCAGTCAGCAGAGATCCCAGACGTGCAGCTCTGCCAGAGAGTTCTTGGTGATGCTCGACTGGAAACAGACAAACCAGGCACTCAGCCAGAACCTACAAGGATGGGCTCACAAGGATGTTACAGCAGTGTTGAAATAGCATGCTACTGGAAACTGTGGCTGATGGGCTGTGGGCGGCTCTGTGCACACGGACAAGGATGATGGAATGACTGGACAGGAATCAACTTGGAGATGCAATGTCATAAAAATCAGCTGGTGGTTAACAGTGCAGGGTGTGAGATTGTGCGTTCTGGGGGGCAAAATTTCAAAATTACAATTTCTGCTGAGAACACAATGTTTCATCAAATACAGGGGTATCTGCCTTTTGTTAGGATAATCAGGACTCAATAGAAGTGAGGGGAAAAATCAACACAATCTAGGACAGGCCAGCAGACATAATCCTAGTAGAAGTTTAAAAAGCACTTACAAAGCACTGGAAAAAAAATCACCACTACATCTGTTATACTGTTTGGCCATACAGAATCGAGAAAGATGAACTAAAACCTGCACACGTATGGAGAAGAGCTAGCCTTGAATCAAGAAACTGGAAAGCTCCTTTTTGCCTAGCAAACACAACAGACCTGCCTTGTTTCACCAACAAAGCCAAAGCTGAGCAGGAATAGGAATGGGTTAGATAATTATTTATTTTACTCCAATATTGCCCCACTGGGATAAATAACAGGAAACAAAATTATCTATTTAAATTAAAGGATAACATTGACACAAAAATCAGATTTGAGGCAAGTTACTGTACTGTTGTTCAATGAGATATTCATGATTTTAGAGCCTTGCAGGAGAGAAGGGAATAAAACTAGGTTTAAGATGAAGCCAGAAAGGAAAATATGTAATATGATTGCCTGTGGTGGTAGGGAGCTGGACATGAGGATCCAGATCTCTCTCAACACTTTCTTCCTGTGTTTCTAAAATTAGAAAGGGAAATAGGGAACTCAAAGAGAAGTAGTAGTACAAATGAGAGAAGCATAAGCACTTGTAAGGAAATGTCTCACCTGGAGATTAAAATAGTGGATGATATCACCTCTTAAGAATATTTCTTCAGCAAGATTTCTGCCTCAAATAGTATTTTGCCTTTTGGCAATAACTGATGATTTTGGGCAGTATATTTGCTGTTGCCACATGGGGAGCAATTGAAGTACTTACTAAGAAATATTTTCTATTGGGAATATTTATTAGATATCAATATAAACAAAGATAAACTGCAGCACATACTACTATTACAGATGTTTAAGTATTAATAAAATGTTCACACTTTACATTATTTGTTTAAAAGTTTTTGTTTCACAAAAACATTTGTAAACATAGAGAGGTATCCATTCTATTTTAGGGTGTTTTCCTTATCCTTTGACTTGCAGACCTTGAGTATTTGTCAGGGAAACAGTACATTGCACAGTAATCTCTGCAGTGAACTTCAACCTCCTGACAATAAGCTTGTTCTTTTTAATTGCTTTTCACCTGTGCCATATAAAGGGTCTTTGGGATGGGAATTGGAAATGCCATTGAAGTCGGCTGGACAGGCTCATAAGTAAATTGCAGGAATAATGAGAAATGCATCTTTGAGTAATGAATGAGCCCATTTACCCCTCAGGAGAAGCTGCCTTCTGCTACCCATCCACCTGTGCCTATGCCGTGGATTATGTTGCCATGAGGATAGAAAACATGGAAATATACTGCCCACTGCTGAGACAAGAGATTAAAAATTGTAGGCTACTGCTCAGGTGCTGTGGCTGCTGAGGTGGTTGACAGAGGCCCAGACACAGCTCCAGGGTAGAGTCTTAATGTTTAGCAGTTATTTAGGACTTTCCTGCTGCCAGCTCTAATTCTAAGTCTAGGGAAAAACAATGGGTGATCCCAATCTCTGCAAGACATACTTTCTCCAAAAATGACAAGATAACGAGTGCCGAGTGCCGGCAGCCACCATGCCCCTCTGCTCTTGGACAACTGTCATCTCCCCCTTCTCCCACAGCTGCTCCATCCTTCATCTCTGCCTGTTGCTCCAGTGTTTCCTCCCAGCTTCCTCTCTCTTCCCCTCTCCTGTACCCTTCTTCAGGATACACAGCATTGGAGGTGTTTCGATGGGTTTTCAGACAGGGGATGGGGAATGAAGAAGGATCAGCTGGCTCACAGGAAGTGTTGGGGGTTGGGAGGGGTGGATCTACTCTTTCCCTTAGTAAAAAAAGTTGAGAATTTTTCCCATTATCATGTTAAAGAGCTAGCAGGGCTGCGCTGGAGTCCTTAATTGCTCAAGACAAAGGAATGGGATGGGCTGGCTTGATTGCTGGTAGCGGGGTGGGGGTGGAGGAGTCAGAGTGGTTGGGGGTTTGGTTGCTTGGCCCTGCCTGGGGGACACTCACCAGCTGGAATGCAGAGGAGAGAGGTTCCTTTTTTCTTCTCTGCGGTTCGGATCAGCCTGCACTTCCCCCGCCCCTGCACTGCTACCACCTCCTGCTTGTGAGAACAGAGCTGAGCACTGGGACACCAGTGCGGTGAGCGAAGTTTTCCTTCACCCTTCTCCTAGCCAGGACACAGCCCTGCCTCCTGCCTCCCTGCTCCTGCCGTGCTGCTGTGGCTGTGAGGGGCCTGCCCTGCTCCCCACTGGGACAACATGGAGGAGAAGAGTGTCTGTGACTGGAAAAAGGGACTGAGTTTCGTTCTGTCTTATCGTTGTTTCTTTGGTTTGTTTGTTTTTGTTTTTTTATAAATAGCCGATGTTCTTGTTTGTCTTGTAGATACATCAGTAAAGAACTGTTATTCCTAAACCCATACTTTTCTGCCTGAGAGCCCCTTAAATTCCAAATTATAGTAAACTGGGAGGGAGGGGTTTTCACTCTCCACTTTAGGAAAAGCTCCTGCCTTTTTTCTGGCAACACCTGTCCCCTAAACCAGGACAGGAAGGCAGTGTGACAAAGGGAAAAGAGTCTGCCAAAACAGAGCTAAGTATGGAGTTATATTAGAACAGCGCAAGTTGTTCATTTTTATCCAGTAAATAGGGCAGCAAATCTGGCAGAGGAAACTCACTTAAAAGCCTGTAAGTCAGCTCAGTGGCACTGTCAGATTAGTTTCCTTATGTGATGCATTGCTGAACACAATGTGTCATCATAAATCTTGGTTGCTGCAGCTGTTAAAGCCATAAAGTGAAGCAGAGTTATTAATACCTAGTAGTAGTAGCTGTCGGGCTCCATTCTGTAATTGAACATCAGATCTGCAGTTGGAAAACTCTTCTTTTTTGTCTGACATGTGGAGTAACTGCAATGTCTGCAGATGCCAAGAGAGTGGAGACAGGTAGGAACATCCCACCCACACTGGGCTATGATGAAATCCTCCTGCAGAGTATCAAGAGTGAGCCTCCTTCTCTGTTGTTTCTCCAGCTGCCTCTGCAAGTCTGAAGTTTCCTCCTGGGATATTAAGCAATTCTTCCTCCTGATACATGGATAAAGGTAAACACGTGAATATAGACATGCAGAGTGTAGTTATGCAGGGAAAGCAGCCTTTCAAAAATCAGAAGTTAGATTTGCTGCTACAAGCACTTTGCTGGAATGTCCTTGCTCTAAGGGATGGGATGCTGCCATGGAGGACTTCCCAGTCCCAACAGAGTTCCAAGCTCAGCAAAACATCCTTTCTCCAAGAGGCAAGAAATGGTACCAAGCCCCTTCACCAGCAGGACCTGTGCAAAGTTCCTGCTGCATTTAGATGTGAGGAAGACACAGAAATCCAGAGCTGCTTTCTCTCACACACGGCTTTTTGAAGATGTCCCCACTACTTTGCTGTGTGTCACCCCTGGCAACCCAGGTGTGGGCTGCAGACTCTTCTCACAAATCCTCTGATATACAGGCCCCAAACTACCCAAAAGCCTGAAGGAACAGAGCCACCCCACTGTGCGATGAAAGATGCAGACAAATTCTAGGAGGGAAGAGAGTGTTATGCCCAGGCTCCAGTGCTTTTGCTTCCACAGCAGGAAAATCAGATTTGCAAGTCTGGTTGTGCTGTGAGGATCCAGAGCAGGCAGCCCAGAGAAGCCTGGCATTTTCATTTCCCTTAGGAAGAAGCAGGGCAGACACACGCAGAGATGGAATGTGCTTACTGGGGAGGGGGCAGCAGCCCATCATCTGACTGGCTTTTTCTTTGCATCTGAGCTCACCCCAATTGCTTAATTAGTCACACAGTTTCCTGGAACCTTGGGCAGAGCATCACAATTTTTAGTGGTAGAGGAGAAGATGATGGGGGGAGGTGGAGGTGGGGGCAGAACAAGGGTTTGCAAATCAGACTGAAAAAAATATTTACTCTAATTTGGGAGTCAAGCAAATTCAGGACACAGTGCCTCAGGCTGCAGGTGGCAAATACAGTAAAGGGGGGCATGGAGAGAAACAGTGAGGTTTAGGGAGTGCAGTTTAGGTCATGTGAAGCTATTAGGTACCGAGCTGTCTGTGGGCTCTGCCCCAAGGACTTTTTACTTAGCCCCAGTACAGCTTTCCAGTTTGAAATCACATCTTTTTCACATTCCTTCATTATCCACAGCTTTAGAAAGCAGCATGGAGGACTGCAGTGCTAACACTACCACTAGACTAACCTCTTGGGATTCTGCATCAAGCCCTGCCTGGTTTTAGTTGCAGACAGTATAGTTTGCCCCTGCATATTCAACAGATTTGAAGGTTAACTGAGATTACTAGCCACCCCTTAGTATTCACATAATACCTGGATAATATAACCCTGCTGTAAAACTCATAGCCCCTTTAGCAACTTGCAGTTGTCTGCAGACTTTTTTTTAGATCACTCAAGAAATGAATAATCTGTTTTTTCCCCATGTTAGTTTGCTAAAATTGTTATCTGCTTTCACAAGTAAAGGTCCATACACAGTTTTATTTTATGGTTTGAATTTCCACCTGTCTTTCTTTTCAGTATGTTTTTTTTTTCACCCTGATGTTACTGGAAAGTTGTCTGCATTTTAAAATGCTTTTTCAGTAAAACTTTTGTTTCTTGCTGATGGCAGTGGCAACTGGAAGAGGACATTTTGAACATTAATGTAGCTTAAAATAACCTAAATGAGAGCTGTCAGAAACTCCCCATACTCAGATACACAGGCACACCTTCTAGGTCACGTTTACGCAGTTTAGAACTGATCCATCCAAAGAGATCTGCCTTTCCCTGGAACAGCTTGCCAGCTGGACTGCTGCACAATCACACAATCGCACAGGCACTAGGGCAAGCATGGGAGGTGAGGCAGGATGGCAGCAAACTTTGAGCACCTTGCACTCTTGGACACCTTGGGGCCCATGTCAACTACAAAGTCATCTCAGTCTGCTCAGTGGACCACCAGCAGCCCATGGAAACTCCACAGGTCTGGAAGCTGCTGTCCCACTGCCCATCTCCCAGCAAGACTGGCAACTAGTGCATGCTGTCTGCTGCCATGATGGCCCATCCTTTCTACAGGATGACAGTTGCTTCACGGTACCCCAGCTCCATCTGCCTCTCCCACAGGAAAGGGATAACAATCTCCCTTTGCACCTGGCTTCAGTCTCACCCTATCAGGTTGAGGTGACTGCCAGTCTCACCCCTCTGAGGCTAGTCAGCATCCTGTACAGATCCCAGAGGCCCTTGCAGATGTTTTTTGGAACAGTTTTGCCTTCAGGTGTCTCACACAGAGCCACACTAGAACAATCCCACTAGTGATGGTAATTAGGGCCTTCAGGCTCCTCTATCCCTTATAGTGGAGATAGGGTAAGGTTCTGTGTCCTAGCCATGGAGAGAGCCTTAGCACAGGTCTGTAAAATGAAACTTGGCATTTTGCCATAAGAAA
>VRYO01002772.1:1143786-1183835 GCA_009812075.1 Sialia sialis | reverse complement strand
TTGAACATGACGAAGAATTTTACTGTGAAGGTGACCATGCAGTGGAACAAATTGTCAAGTGAGGTTGTGGAGTGCGACAGAGAACAGCTAGCAAACAAACTTTCTAACACAATTTAAAGTATTACAACACAGGGATCCCAAAGCAGGGTGCTGGACACCCAGAAGGTATCTTCTCTAATTTAGGTGTGTCCAGAGTAAAATTCCATTGTGACCATACACATTCATTGCAATGTACTTCCTAGCTAATACAGAAGCATCTCTTTTCCTAGAACTAGAACATGCACCTCCTACTGGAAGTCCTTTATGCCCTAGAAGGTCGTCTAAAGGGGTCTCTGGTGTCATACTCACTGTGTGCCCCTGAGAGACAAGCTAATGTCTTTGCAAACAATTTGATGGTGAAGGTATGGGTGTTAAATGGGTCTTAACGTCTCTGCCAACTTTGGGCAGCAGCTTCTGAAACCGACAAGAGTCTGCATAAGCCTGAACTTCTGAATTTTGGGGTAAAATAGTAGGTTCAAGGGGGAATATGCGGCAGGCGGTTTGGAAAGGCTGTACCTACCGAATACCTCAGCAATGTGGAAAGGAAGAGGCAACATGCGGCCGGACGTTTAGGATAAAAGGAGGCTGCACCCTCTGAAACCTCGAGACAGAAAACCGCGTGTACCCCAGGGGACTCTTCCTTTATTCAAATGAAGTTGCAGGACTCTTCTGTGTTCTATTTGGATATAAACCTCTGGCGTTTGTGGGTTTTCCCGACACCCCTAGTGTTGCAGGTGACCTTGGCTTGAACTTCTCTTGGGGCATGCGCTGCTGCTTCTTGTTACATGGCGCTGCCACCAGAGCCACTACATTCCTCATTATCGGTTTATTCATTGGCTGCAGCTACATTTAGCATGCTGTGTCTACTTTTTATCTGTTTTGCTAGTTAACATTTAAGTTCTATTTGGCAGCTTCAAGGGGAACTGAAAATTTCTGTTCTCTGTGTTCTCTGTCAAGAATGTCCCTCACTGGAGATACTCCAGGAGCGTCTGGACACAATCCTGTACCAAGTGCTCTTGGACACATGAGAGGTGCGACAAAATGACCCACTGTGGTCCATTGCAACCTGACCGATGCTGTGATAAATGTTTTCTGCACATTTGTAAGGGGTGGGGAGAAAAAGGACGAGTTAAGGCAGACATTCGTGGCCGCAGGGAGGAGAATCGCCCCGCCACGCACAGTAACACTACGATTACTACGGAAATCATTCCTTCCGTACTGGCAAGGGAAACGGAAAACGGAGCCGTGCCGGGGGCGGTGTTTCCCTTCCGCCTCGCGCAGCCATGGCGGCTCCCGCCGGGATGGTGCCGGTGATGGCAGGGCTCTACGTGGGCGGCGCGGAGTCGTGCTCGTCCCCAGAGGCGCTGTCGGCGGCGGGGGTGGTGGCGGTGCTGACGGTGGACGCGGAGGAGCCGCCGGCCTTGCCGGGGATGCGGGCCATGCACGTCCGGGCGCGGGACGAGCCCGGCGCGGACCTGCTGAGTCGCCTGGATGAGTGCGCCGCGTTCCTGGGCGCGGCCCGGGCGGGCGGCGGCGCTGCGCTTGTCCGCTGGTGAGCCCGGGGCTGTGGCGGGGCCGAGCGCTCCCCGCGGCGGCTCTGCCGCTGACGGGTCGCCTTTGCCTTGCAGCCACGCCGGGGTGAGCCGCAGCGTAGCCGTGGTCACCGCCTACCTGATGAAGACGCAGGGGTTCGGCTGGGAGGAGGCGCTCGCCGCCGTCAGGGCCGCCAAGCCGGACGCGCAGTGAGTGCCCGCCCGCGCGGCGTCTGCCCGCCCGGCGCTCCGCTCAGGCCCCTCACGCCCTCTCCTCTCGCCCCCGCCGCAGGGTGAACCCGGGCTTCCAGGGGCAGCTGAAGCTCTACGAGGCGATGGGCTGCACCGTGGACACCAGCAGCGTTCTGTACAAGCAGTACCGGCTGGAGATGCTCAGCGGAAGGTTCTCCGGTGAGTGGGAACACTGGGGATGCGCGAAGCGAAGTCTCCTAAGGAGGGGAACAAGCTGTCCTGGAAAGAACGCAGAAGGCCCTGTCAAAGGGGCTTGACTTCGAGTGCTGCTCTCAAAGCGGCTGAGGCTGGACTTGGCCAGGGCAAGCATTCATGTTAATACCAGTCCCAGAGAATCCCAGCTCATCAGTGGGGGAAAAACGTGCCTTTGAGAGATGCGTGGGAAATAAGATCTGTAAGGGGCTGAACTCTTTAGCAAAGTGCAAAAAATGGTAAAGGTCAATTTGATACTTTTCGTGATTTTTACATCCCTGGCAAAGCAAACAGCATCTTCAGAAAGTATGTCAATGTGATGAAAAAATAACATGCAAAACTTGAGATAAAGTTGAAATTCGGGTAATGAAGTATTAATTTGCAAAAGATACATGTGCTTCTCCGTAATTGTGGAATAAAATAATAATCTGTAGCTTTTATTGCAGGATTTTAGTGTTGCGTACTCAACGTGACGGTGCTGTTGCCCTTTATGCATCATTGTTCTTAGCAGTTCCCATTTGCAAGCTGACTTTCTGTATTTTGGGCACTAAAACATTGGCACAACTGCTCAGAAGCTTCCTCTGCCTTTACTTTCTGTTGGAGTAAGAGCATAAAGCAAAATATAATTATTTTACCATGGTTGAGGTCATAGTCTAGATCCCAGTTCTTTGCCTTAAGCAAATCCTAGTCTTAGACATGGCGGGATGAGGCTCTTTTGTTTTTACCTGATGTACTGGAATTGCTGAGAGAGCAAATGAAGGGGAAGAAGGTGGCTCCTGCAGGCAGTGACTGGGCCAGAGTTGTAGTCCTTTCTCGATCCCAGGAATGCAGCGTGGCTGAGCTGATCTAATTCTCAACATGGTCCTAATCTCTCTGCAGAACATCAAGACTTGCCCCGAGAAGTCTTTGCAGTTGATCCTACCACTATATGTCAAAATTTGAACACAGAGTTTCTCTACAGATGCAGGAAATGCAGGTACTTTATATATATATATATGTATATAAAATACATATTATTATGTATTTATAAAACATTTTATATTTCTCCTTACAATGTCATTGTGAAATCCACTCAAGAGAAGAATAACCTGTGTAAATCAATGGGCATGTCATTGTTTTCAGCTCAGGGATGAGCTGTTGCCTAAGTTTCCATACTGCATTTACCAAAAAAAACAAACCAAGAAGTACAAAATACAAATTTTTTTGTTCCCTGGAGTGGTGCTTGTGAACCTTCTAGACTAATCAAAAATGTAGAATTTGTACTCCTCTGTTTTTTAGTCAGGAGACACATATGCCTATTTTCTATTGTCTTTATATTTGCCCAGTTAAGAAAAAACATTTGTTTTACTTGTTTTTCCCATGTCCTGGAGGGCAGACGCGCTCTGTTCCGTAGCTCCAGCATTTTGTCCCACACAGAAGGAATTGGACCGACAGCGTTTGCCTATAAGAGGATAACAGACTCTGCACAGCTTTCTGGGAATGGTCAGCAAAAGTGTACCTCATACTTCATCGAGCCCGTGCAGTGGATGGAACCAGCATTGCTCGGAGTAATGGAAGGACAGGTGAAATGGAGAATGTGCTTTTTTTTTTTTTGTAAAGGCAAAACTCTGTTTCTTCCCTGAAAGGAAAACCCCATGCAAGGTACTCCTAGTCTTTCTGGCATGAATTTTACATCTTATGGGCAGATTCTTAAATGTAAAATATTCTTTCACAAGGAAATGAGCTAACAACACCAGAGAGGATGTTCAACAGGGTTTATCTGCTGTTTGTTTCTATTATGAGAAAGATCTGTGGGGCTTTAGAAACCTGTTGTGCTCTCAGGCTGAGTCTTTTGGACTCCGGTAAAACTGTCTTGTAATTCCACCAGGTCCCAGCACACCTTCCCTTCTGCCAGCACAGGTGCCTGCTGCACCCCTGGGCTAAAGAGCCCTTTCAGTTTGGTTTTTTGGCCTGTTTTTAACTAGATCCTCATCAAAACTTATCTTAGACTGAGTCCTGGGTTTTTCTTGCAGCTTCTGTGTCCCAAATGTATGTCGAAGTTGGGCTCCTTCAGCTGGAGAGGGGACCAGTGTTCCTGTGGCCGTTGGGTGACTCCGGCCTTCCAGATCCACAAAAGTCGAGTGGATGAAGTGAGGACACTGCCAGTTGGTAACTTCCAAATCGCCAAAACCTGAACTCACCACTTCACTTGGTTTCTTAACATCTACTGAGAACTACTCGTCCATGGTTGCCAGGAAATGAGCTTATGGCTTCCACCCCCATGTGAGGTGGTAGAATTACTTGAATACCTTCAGCTTGCTGTATCTCTCGGTATGTTCTATGAAATATCAGGACAGTTTCTTCAAATAAGTGTTATAGAATAACAAATCTAGAAAATAGGTTGTGATGTTTTTAGTGTATTCATTTATGTCTTGCTGTTTTCAGAAGGTCTCAACTCCTTCAAAAGGAATTGCTGTGCCCAGTAGTGCTGCTCAGCTTCTGATCCAAAGTGTCCAGTGCCCTAAAATGGTACAGTTACATTTGGTTTGCATGCCTGGCAGCAAAAGGCAAACTTATACTTCTATTGTATTAAAAGTAATCCTAAAAATACCTGCCCTAAGAGTATTTACTACTTTGTAACTCTTTCATGTAATGTATGAGGAGATTATGCAAGCTATAATGGAATGGGAGAACTGAAGTAAAGAGTCCAAATTATTGCTTACAGTTTTAAAGGAATACCTAAAGTAATGAAGTAATTTTTTTAAGCAAACTGTGACCTTTTGTGGTGGGCTGCTGTGTACACCACTGTGGCATAGATTTGGTTTGACATAAGGAAAAAGGACAGATAAAACCTAATTTAAATCAATTTTATTTTCATTGACTTGAATATTTTTTTTAATTTATTTTTTACACAATTTCCAGCAACATACATTATGAAATATACAAGATAAAGTATGTGGTGGGGTTCTGCCCATGTTGTAATTCCTTCCACAGCTGTGGAAGACTTGCAGGACACAGTGAACATCAGAATCTCAACACTGAAAACAGACACAAAAAGGACAAAAATATATATGAAACTTTGAACTGGTCACACTTCAGGGCCAGGTACAGCACAATAAATATTAGAACTGCATTATCTTAGATATCTTCTGTAAAGTTTATAACATCCTCTATTTAAAGAGATAAGAACATCTGTTTTCTAGCATGAAATGCTACATTGTACAGTGGTGAAGGGTACAAACGATGAGCCCAGCAAGGGCTTGGATGGTGGCTACTCATTCACACATGCTCATTGATAAAATAAGCAGCATACACCAAAAATTTAGTGAGCTGTAAACTTAAGCGTTCACTACCAGAATATCAGCTGGAGGAGCAGTTTCTTTTCAGGAAAATCAAAAATAGTGAATCCCTTTAAGTTTCAGCTGGGCTCTCCCCTGACAAACAGTGGGTTGATACCATAATGGAAGTGGCAGCATTTGGTCCATAGCACAAGATCCCTTTGCATCACTACTGTTCAAAGGTGGTGCCAGTGGAAATACTTCAGTGCTGAATTAACGCTCAAGTAGGCACAGTGTCACCAACAACAGGTGCTGTCTCAGGACTAACAAAGCAGTAGGTGGCAGCTGGAACCCAGCTGGGGCACAGGATGCCACCTGACACAATCAAGAGGGAGCGACTGGAGAGGACGCTAGCATCTCTCTCGCACTCTAGAGCAATGCATGAGTGCTGGGCTCAGGGAGTTTGGCTGTGCTCTGCTCATTCCTCATCTTAGTCTAGTTTTACCAATAAAAAAAAAGCCCAAGAGACAGCAGTTTCAGCTGCTTGACAAGAGTGCTTCCAGAGCACAGAGCAGAAGACCAGAGCCAATGGTTTCTCTTGCATCGTAATCAACAAGGCAGGAGTAGATACATTTTGTACATCAACCTTCCCCCATTCAGACTGCTCTTACACAAGAACTGGGGACCTTCTGTGACACCACCCAACAAGCCATGCAAGCACAGGTGGAGGAAGAAGGCTAAGCATGTGCTTTCTTTTCCTTGGCATTGCAGTGGGGGCAACTGCACCGGCAGAGCACCACCAAGGAAGGACCACGCTGTAGTCAGCACATGTGGAACCACTATACCTTGCTAACCATGCCCTGGAGTACATGGCAGCAGTCAAAAGCTTCACAAAGTAAAGCAGCTGAGTGTCAGGAAATTTTGCAGGCTAAATCAAGAAGGTAAAATTCTCCTGGAAGCTGAGTACCTATGGCTTTGATTTTAGTCCAACAGTTCTATCCATATTAAGTAGGAAGATAAAATTGTATTTCTCCAGTTTACAAAATTATACCAGTCGCTCATATATCATGAGACATATGCTCATCTTCTAGTTAGTCCCTTCTTGAAGAGGACCAGAACTACCACATTTCACTATCAAAAGACTCAGCTGAGAGACTCAGAAATGACAGAGTAGTGAAGAACGTTTGGTTGTATCAACATGCCATCAGAATATAGTCAAAAATTCTGTTGGAGAACAGGGAGTTCTACATCTGATAGTCACTTAGCAAACTGGCAGATGTAAATGCCGTTCCCACTGCCAGCTTGCAATATACTGCATGACTGCATGAAGACCTACACCTCCTCTGCCAGTGAAGCTCAACTGGTTACACCCCAAGGTTAAAGGCTGGTTACCTGGAGAGCTAGAAGAGGAAAGGTGAATTTTTTCCCACCCTAGAAGTGTACAACAGCATTTCCTCACTCAGCCAGGCCCATTCACACATCACTCACCACTTCAGACATACAAAGCAATTCCAAATACAAACTAAGAGGAATGTTTTTTGTAAAGACACTCTCTGAGTATGAACAGGGGAAACATAAGATTATTTATCAACTCAAGTACTGTTGCATCATTCTTGTAAGGTAGGGAAGCAGAGGAGCTGAGATGAGGAACTGAGAGAACAAACTGGAGTGGTCACAGAGGTCAAGTCTAGTCTTCCAGACTGCGAAATGCATTCTGCATATCCTCAAACAGCTGAGCATAGTCCGCCTTGATTTTTGTTTCACCATCTTTCACAGGGTCCTAAAAGAATACAGCAAATAACAAATCTATCAGGAAAAGCCCATGGTACTTAAGTCAGTCCTGGTTTGTCACTGCTGAAACCTCTTGACCTCAGGATTAACACCTGCCAACTGCAGAGCAGGTATTGTAGCTGTCTTTGCATCCTGTCTGTCTCACCAACAGCCACAGGGTTTAAATCTCATTCTCTTCACATTAGTGAGCAGGCAGAATGGGTACTGGAAAGAGATTTCTTTTTTTTTTTTTCATGAGCAATGGTTAATGCACTGAAAAGCAATTGATTTGGAAAGCAATCAAAAATACTCAGGGGTCTTGGCTAATGCTGCGTGATTTAAGAACTGCAGTGATTAATACCAGCAACTATCCCCACATCAAATGCAGTGCATCTCCAGTAAGTGGAAGAGTAACTCTGCCATTAATTAAAGGTTATTTGGTTCAAATTAAAATGTATTGTATAATCATAAAATTCTCAAAAATATCTTTGTACAGCTTCATTTTCCCAGAATACTTTTCATGAAAGACAAAGGCAAAAAATGTAACTATAAGGTTTGCTCTGAGGCTGGAAGGTTTTCTCTTCAAGAAGCATTAACTGTTAGGCTGTGAAATTTGTTCAACATCTTTATCATTCTCCTCTGAGTGCTAAGATCCTCTGAGTCAGTGCAACTCTTGGTAAACACAGAGGCATTACATGTGGGGATGCACTACTTCTTACATTATCCCTCCAAAGTACCCAAACCACAGGATACAGGATATCTGAATCCTTACACCTGTCAGACTGTTACCTGGGGAACACAATTTTCCTTTCATAACTATTAAAAGTCCAGCTCCACTTAACATACATATACTCTCTGGATTCCCTTTTTCAGCCATGCTGTCCACTACTTTGCTGTACTGCAGATGCCTGCTGCTGGGCCAGGGTTTGTACCAGCTCTCAAAGAAGCTCATGTCCCCAAGGGCATCTTATGTTTTTGATGCTTTGAGAATATATACCAGCTTACTGCAGAAACAAGCCAGTACCCTGCAGGAACCGAATACACTGCCATGGTAGAAAATTTAATTCTAAACTTAATAAATCCAGTGCTACTTGTTCTCTGAAGATTTGTAGTATTTACTTACATGAGTTTTAACAGAGTAAGCATTATATTTCATAGAGGATATCAGTCAGTATCACAAGTTACTACTGTCCTACCAGTATGCTCTGGATGAGTTTTAGTGAAGCTGCACCCTAAAATGATGGCTACTGAAGTTAACCAGAGCAGGTGCTCCAATTCACTTGTTTTGTCTTAAGCCCATGCTAAAGTTACTCTTCCCTTCCCCTCCCCACTTTGAGCAGTCTCTTTTATATAAAAGAGACAGGTATAAGCAGCCTGAAGTTTAAATCCAAGAAAAACTGAATGATAGAAATGTTGACTGAGCTATTTTAATTAGAAGTTAAGAAAAGAAAGAAACCCTCCAGCAATAATATATAAAGTGTCCCATGTTTGGCTTCAGACTGCTTCTCTTTGATAATAGATAGCCTCCTTAGAACATGTTAGAATATTTTTACAGAATTTTATCACAAAACCCCCAAAGCAAACAAGAAAATATTCTTGCACTGTAACCATGATTATATGTGACACAAAAGAGAGTGCTGAAGGTGGGGATGCCAAGGCTGTGCAGTCAGCATCACCTGATTAGATTTCTGCATTGACCATTCCTGTGCTCAAAAACCAATTCTTTACTGTCTTCAAAATTATGGCAAAGAATGTCTGTTAGAGACATTTATCAAATATCTTCGGTGAACATCACTGAGTCAGTATTTCAGAGGCTCTGGAAGCTCACAGGAGGCAGGACAACCCACTTCCTTACAAACATACCTTGAACTTCATGGAGGTAAGTCTGTAGAGGATTTCGCTCATGTTCTCTCGGATGATGGACCACGTGATCTTATTGTCACTCTGAGCTGTGGTTTCTACAGCACGGCGTGCCATGTCGTAAAATGCAATCATGTTGGAAAGCATTCCCACTGTTTTATAGAAAGGGCAGAACCTGATGGAATAGATGAGGACCTATCAGGCATCTTGGAACAGTTAACAGCATTCTCCCCTAACAGAGTGCCAGCTTGCTTTACTCCAGGAATTTTTAATGTATACTGCCAAAGGAGAGGGACTGCCTCAAATAGGTCCTGCATTTTTAAATAGTCAAATTGCAGGCCAAGACAATCATCCCAAAGCTGACTGAAGTTGAGGTTTTGAAAGCAGTACCCAAACATACAAGCAAAACAGGAGAGAACAGGAACCATTGCTCTACAAGTCTCACATTTCAATCTGTGCCAATCCTAACAGGTAAAGGAAAAAAACGAGCCCCAACGTAATTCCTTGTTCCTGTTCTGTCCATCAAAGGAGCAGGCTTCCTCCTAATAGCCTGGGTTGACTGCTCTGCAAGTTTTTTTACTCACAGGAAAGGGAGTGCTCACAAAAGCACTCATACAGTTCAATTTTTAATGGGTAGGTGAGTGCCATAAAAGGTACCTACCTCATTATTCTTTATGTGCTACTTCTTGTGCTTCCTACAGCATGTACACATACCTGCCCTAGTAACCTGATCAAAGGTACACGCTGTTACAAAATGATGGATGTCTACATTTTTAGTGATGAAGTATTTGAGATCTCCTGATCTACCTGGGCTAGGGAGTGAGGTAAGTACAGGCTGTTAAAACACAAGGATAGCATGGAAAGAAGAAAAGCAGAGTTCACTAGGGTGAAAGAAAGACTAAAGGTTTTTTTAATGGATCAAACTTATTCAAGAATTTTGCAATAGTAACTGATAGCAGATTCATGCAGTCCCCTGTGTATTGATGGAATAAAAAAGAAGACTTTGTATGTTGCCTGTGAAAATAAAGCAGTCCTGTCCTCCTCCTCAGACATGCTACTGCAGGAACATTGGCTAACAGAACAATAGAGGAGTACTGGGGAACCCCAAAGGGTGCAGCATGCCATCAGAAGGGGTAAGACAATATGAATGCACAGTTGAATGGGCTACCTAAGCACAGTTCTACCACTTCTCTATGGACAGTAACATTAATTTCTGCACTGGTCAGCTGCTATATAAAATAACTGTATCAGTCCAGACTCCACAGGACTAAGAAGGCAGAGTAGCCAGTCAGATCTCACCTGTCATAAGGCGTGTAACCATTCTGCTGCAAGAAGTCATCTTTTATCAGCTTGGCAACTTCCAAGGTAATTTTATCTGTTTCTGCCAAGGAAGCCTAGAAAAGTAAGGTAAACAGTTAGTTTAGTACTCAAGTCCATGAAGACACAGTATGTCCTGGGCAAGAACAGGTGTTTTTCAGTATCTGTCTTCTAAGATAGCATCAAGCAGAACTCTGTCTTTTGGGTATTTCTCACTCCCTGTTATGGAACAGCCAATTTAATAGACTGCCTGATTAAGATGGGCCAAACAGTCAGTAAGTCTGCTTTATGTCTATCTGATAAGGGAACTTCCTTCCCACTCTTTAAGACCATGGAAAAGCCACCAGACATTGAAAACGCACATGGCTTTGCTACGAGATACATTCAAACATCACCCTCCTCCATAAAGAGAAATTAATTTTTACCTTCCTCGATCCTTATGGAAGAAAGACTAGATCTCAGCATGCTAGATCAAGAAGCTAAAGGATTTGGTACTAGTCTGCACCATTACCAATGTCCTTTTCCCACCTGGCATTCAAGAGAAGGAGTTTATGACAATGCCTGCCATACTCCACAGGACAGCCACAACCCTGCTGCACACTGCTGCTCTTGGCACTGCTGCTCTTTTCCTCCTTCATCATCCTTTTGCTAAAGGGGCCTGATAGAGCTTTAAGTAGCCCAACTTGCTTTCTAGACACGAAGTTTGAACCTTCTTTCATGAGACTAACAGAATTGAGAGCTAAAAAGAAAAAAATATACTGACGTATTTCCACGATTCCCCCTTTCTAAACCTTTGTTGCAGTTTCTAGCCAAGCCCAGACAGAAATTAACTGTCAAAGGTAACATTTATGAGGAAAAAATCACCAGGTTCAGTAATTCTACTGTAAGAACAATGCCTAGTCAGAAGTACTGGCTTATCAATATCCCTTCCACCAAGGACCCAATCCTACCCTGCTTTGCAAACCAGTCTTTTAGAAGATAGTTTTGCAAATAGAGAACTGTAGAAAGTCCTATGACCCCATTTCCTTTTTTTCAAAGACACATCAAGAGAAGAGAGCTCTACTAGGCAAGATCTGATGAAAGGTCTCATCTTGGTTGGACTAGAACATCTGTGAAGAGACAGAGCACCATGAGCAAACTTCCTTCAAGTACAGTAATTCCACGTGTATAAGGTGCACCCTTTTGACTAAAATTTTGGTCAGAACCCAGAAGTGCACCTTATACTCCGGAGCACCTTATACTCCAGAGCGCCTTATATATGGACAAAGCTCGGAAATTTTGCCGACACCTGGAAAGTGCGCCTTATACGCATGAAATTACTCTGACTGTATTTAATACACATTACTACACACTACTACAGCTCTGCAAATCCTCATAGATGATCTGAACATCATGGAATTAAACTACGGTCAAGTACATGCCAGGAACCTGCCAATTATGATATTTACAGTGCTAAGCTGAAACAGATTTTTCACTGGGTCCTTTCTGAGAGCTTTCAATGGAAATTTTCCTATCCAGGTTTAGCTTTCTCTTCAAAACATTGAAGTGAAAAAAGGAAATTGAATGCCTGCAAAATGGAGCCACATGTCACAGGTTTCCAAAGAAAAAACAAATGATCACAAGTTTTTTAAGAAGCAGACTTCACTTTGTTTCTATAGGCCAGCTTGTAAATGCCCATACCTCTGTCCTGAACTTGGCAACATGGTTTCTAATCAACTGTAACCCTTCAGGTGACTTCAACAGTAAACATGGGTTTGCAAAATTTCTCCACCAAGACCCTTTTCAATAGAATAGCACTTTAAGTTGCAGCAAAGGGCATTTCAACAATACTAGAACACTGAAGCAAGCAGTATCCCACAATCCAATTTACATGAGAAAAGTAGCACCAAGCCAAGGCTTAGCAAATCTGAAGAACTACAGTAATTTCATGTGTATAAGGCACGACCTTTTGACTGAAGTTGTGATTGAAACCCAGAAGTGAGCCTTATATGCCAGTACACCTTCTATACGGACAAAGTTTGGAAGTTTGCCAACCCAGAAGTGCGAGCCACAGCATCTACCACGGCGAGGGAGGCCACCTTGGTGAGGGGTCCACTGGCACCAGGCGGGAGTGCCAGGACCACGGCACGCCTGGGGTTGCATTCAAAGGCTATGCCTATCTGTGAAAATTGAGCACCTGACAGTAAACCCTGATGGTGCGATTCTGTTACTAATTCGTTACTTTGTTGCACACTGATCCTCGCATTTAAAAAAAAAAAAAGCACACCTTATACACCGGTGTGCCTTATATGTGGACAAAATACAGAAAATTGCCAACAACACGGAAGTGCACCTCATAATCGTGTGCCTTATATGTGTGAAATTACTGTATTTGTCATTAGAAGTCAAACAACATGTAGGAAATTTGGAATAAAACAGTTTGAGGTGAGAGAGTCTGACATCCCCCAGTGATCTTTTGTGAGCAATGAGTATCCATCGGGTCTGCTCTAAGACAATGTCAAAAGCCTACACTAACCATAAGGAAATGGAGGACAGCTCAATGACACCACATCTGGTCACTCACCTTCCCCACAAGCTGCACGATCTCTGCAAGGTCCTCTTCCTCCTGTAGGATCTCTTTGGCCTTTGTCCTGAGAGGGACAAATTCTGTGAAATGCTTGTCGTAGTACTCATCCAGGGCTCGCGTGTATTTACTGTAGCTGATCAGCCAGTTCACAGATGGGAAGTGCTTGCGCTGGGCCAGCTTCTTGTCCAGGCCCCAGAAAACCTGTCAGAAGCCAGAAAAGTCAATCAGCTCTCCAAATCAAAAGCAAACTAAAATAATTGAAGGCAATTTAAAAAAATATAGAGAGCAAGTCAAGCAAGTTGGAGTTAATGCAACACGGCAAAGGCTTCACAAATGGAAGCCTGTTAACTATAAAAGTGACATTCAAACAACACTTCTCAAAAACTGTTGCAACTTTTAAGCTGAGTTCAGATTTATTCAGCTTGAGACTGCTCATGAGAGAGCAATCAGCCATAGCAATGACAATTTGTAGTCTAAGTAAAGTGGAGACCGAATAGATGTAACTGCTTTTCCCAAAAGTGCATACAGTTGCAAGACAGTCCCTCAGCTTCCCTGAGGATTTTTTTGTGGTTTCAATATACCTATATTAAGAGTGGTCTGCTTTTCATCTCAGCTGGAACAGATACATTTGCAGTGCAGCTCAATAGGCAGCACTTAGGAAGGACACAGATATCTCTGAGCAGGTGTTGTTGGAACGAACTGCTGCCTTCACTCTCTCTTTCCAAAGGGATCTCAAACACATCCGTTTGAGACCATCTCACAAGGTCACCTTCTATAGCGTTAGAATATTTTGCAAAACACCCCACAACACTGCCTGTGTCAAATCAAAGCTCTCTCACCCCAGCCACAGGCAAAAATGTGCTGAAGTACAACCATCTGGAGTCTAACAAAGTGGACAGAAGAGCTGCAACATTGTGGCACATACCTGAACAATGCCCAGGGTAGCGGATGTGACAGGATCAGAGAAGTCACCACCTGGGGGAGAGACACTGAGCAGGAAGAAATAGGGAAAGGTTATCAGAGTTGTTTTCACAGTCCAAACTGAAGTATTGGACATATGACTGACTGCACAGCTCAGTGCAGAGTAAACAGAGAAGTCAACATGATTTCAAGTGAATAACAGATTGCAATATGGTTGCAGAAAGTGCTTGATGTATACCCACACAGGGGTAATATCAAGCATACCATAAAACAGTTACATCAGTGACTGATTGACAATATTAATGTGTAATTTCAGTCACATTAGCTCCAGGTAGTAACTCCAGCTTCGATCATCAAACTTGTCTCAATTGGAACAGATTCAGCAAGAGTGCTGATAAAACATCATGAATACACAGTACAATGATTTTACAGGAAGCAACATCATAATCTGAAATTATTCTTGATATTCACCTATACAGTAATTACTTCATTTGTGCTTGACACTCCAATACATGCCTTCCCAGAGATTAAAAAAAACCCCTTCAAATCTTAAAAGAAAGCCCTTATGTATGTATGTTGTGAACAGCAGAACTAAGCAGAGAAAAATCAGTTCTGGATGTTTTTGCAGATGCCAGAGGCCTTCCTAAAAACATTAAACTAAAAACACTTTGCCCAAGGTATGATACACAAAGCAGTATCACCTAGGAGAATGCCTGCAGAACCATGCTTTTCACAGCACATCACAGCCTGAGATATGCTGCTCCACAGAATTCTACTCTATTTGAGCATGAGAGTCATGATTCATTACGCCCCCAAGTGCACACACTGCTACTCCAACTGCCCCTTCCTTCCAGCTCTGAGCATGGTTTGACGCACTTTATGGAGCGCTCTAATGACATTCTTCCCTGAGTCACTTGATCTTGCTGTGCCTGTGATACAGCACCTTACAGAGCTACCTATCCACATCAATTCCTTCTGCCCCTGCCCCACCACCCCCCCAATTTAACAGCAGTTCTGGGTGAACAGAGACTAAGTATCTACCTACTTATTCCCATATTTTTATGTTCTGCAGCTGCACAGAGCAATGAGACCTTTTTATCAGAAAAAAAGGTACGTGTAATACAAAAACAGCAAGGAAGAACTGCAGCCAGTGCAGAGGTAAAACAATGCAACACTCACGCTCCAACAATGCTGACACTGCCTTCCCTCTCAGGATTTCCCAGACACTTCACTCTCCCAGCTCGCTCATAGAAAGAGGCCAGACGGGCACTGAGGTAGGCTGGATAACCGCTGTCTGCAAACACCAACACACAGATTCAGTCAAAGGTTCAGAGTCTGAAGGGCTGCATTTACAAGACTAGACTGAAGAAAGACTACTCACCAGCTGGCATTTCAGCCAGTCGCCCTGAGATTTCCCTGAGGGCCTCAGCCCATCGGGAAGTAGAGTCTGCCATCATACTGACATGGTAGCCCATATCCCGGAAGTACTCAGACAGGGTGATTCCTGTAGAAAAGACAACAGCATGCTGCAGGATACAGTTCAGAAAGGAATTCTATGCCTGTGTGATGTAAGATGCAAACAAACCATATTATTTGAGTTTATGTTTTGATGGAAACAGACAATTGAAGTTACTGTTTCTTCCTGCTTACTTCCTGCTTTTTTTTTTGCTTTTTTTTTTTTTTGCTGTTGCTGTTTATTTCTTCTCACTGCCTCATTTTTGTTTATGAGCCACTCAGACTCATCATATATTCATGTGTATTTCTTTGAAGAGACACTGCAATGTCACTGATGCTACTTTTTCCCTCACGGAAACCATGAACAAAGACTCTTCTTACTGTAAACTGTCTCCTTCCCTTTCAAACCACCAGAACACAAGAGTGAGAAAAGGTCATGTTTTTATCTGACAACTGTTCACACAAAAGAACGTTTTTAAAAAAGCCTTTAAGAGGCTGCAAAGGAAAGATTAGTCTGCCAATTCAGAGAATACTATTCCTGTCCATTAAGTGGCTGTACTTGTCAGCAAAAAGCTAGTCAGAACCTAAAGCTTACAGAATTAACACATGCAGAAAACCTACACAAGTCCTGGCATAGTAAGTTCACCTTATAAACAAAATTTACCCAATATTCAGAAATGGCAATTATATGCAAGCAAGTCAGATTCAATTAAGATACTAAGATGTGGTGCAGACAAAGTCTGAAGGGGCTTACTTCTGAAACTAGACAGCATTCTCCATATGGCCATCTCAGGAACTGGAAATATTAGAGCACAATGGCTTGCTTTATACACGCAACTTAATCTCTCCTCTTTTAAATCTTACCAGTATAGATGGAAGCTTCTCTGGCAGCCACAGGCATGTTGGAAGTATTTGCCACCAGAGCTGTTCTCTTCATGATGCTTTCTACCTTGCCATCAACTTCCATTGTTAACTAAAATGCAAGAAAAGGAAAAACACCCAAATTGTAACAGTAGCAAGATTTTTTGTTATTTTTTTGCTGCTTGGGTTTTTTTACTGTTTTACTTGCCTTGTTGTCAGGTTGCAATATCAGATGTGACCAAAAAGTATGTGTTCTATCACCATCTATTGAAACCAGGTGGGGCAGTGATTGTTATCTCCGTGGGAGATACTCTTGTTAATGGGCCATTTGTTAAAACCAGCTAAGGCAGCCATCTTTACCTTTTCCACAACCCACCCTTCCTCCAGGAAGATATCATCTGTTAAGGGGGCATTGTGTGACTGATAAAATTACATCATCCCATTGGAAGATGCTTCATCCAGGAGGAGGAACCAAGCCTTTCCTACCTAGATAAAAACAGATTTGGAACACCAAAGTAGCCTTCTTTCCACTAGATTCCAGAGGAAAACTGGACCTTTTCCACATCATCACTGGACCTTTGGAGGGAAACTGCACCCTCCTACAGGACCACTGCTTCAAGAGAACCACATCTGTCACTCCAGGAGGACTGCAGCCACCATTTAATTGAACTGCTACCAACACCTTGACTGATGAGGTGTCAGGTTGCATTCTCACTCTGTCAGTGATTTGAGTTTGTTCTTTATAATACTGTATTTCAATTTTAATTTTCCTAGTAAAGAACTGTTAGTCCTATTTCCCATATCTTTGCCTGAGAGCCCCCTTAATTTCAAAATCATACTAATTTAGAGGGAGGGGGTTTACATTCTCAATTTCAAACAGAAGCTCCTGCCTTTCTTAGCAGACACCTGTCCTCCAAATCAGGACACTTGTATTAGGATATCTCCTCACAGCTATTCTACTAAGAGCAGAGATAAGATTCAAACTTTTAGGATATATTGGTTTCTCTTTCAGACTGCACACAGCTTAACTTTTCAATGTACATGCTTCAGCCTCACCTCATCTTCTGCAAATGCGAAATCCCTGCTGATACCATTCAAATAAGTAATGTCAAACCCATTGCACAAGGAAGCACATTGTCCTCTCTCACATTTCCAGGCTGAAAGAGCTAAAAATTCTTAGCCTCCTGTCCTAAGTCCATTAGGAATCAGAGTGCTTTCCCCCCCACATCTGCAAGAAGCCAAGTTAGTATTTGACAACTGGACATAAAACTGTATTTTTAAGTTCAGTGAAGCCTTACAAGCACCTGAAGAACAGAATGCACACCCTGACATTTCTGTGGAATTTCACTTATTAATATCCTGGGTTTTACCTTCTTCAAGGCCACCTCAGCTTGACTTTCCCACCTTGGCACCAATCAACACACCTAAGCCTTTTATTTCCAACAGTGAAGTTTCCATCTGACAGTTCTTACCATCTGACCCCAGCACAACAAATTTACTAAAACATAGTAACAGGTACAAGCATTGGTAAATGACCTCACTTGGTCATTGGGGGTTTTTTAATTAAATGGTATTTTCTACTTCATTCAAAAGGTATTCAAAATCTTAACATGTCAAACTAATATCTGGTAACTGTATTGCCACCCTGCAACTTGTAAATGGATGCTGCATTTTCTAAGCACGGTCAAGTTAGAGACATGACCAGTGACAGGTAAGATGCTTACAACTGTACTAAATTCTTCTCCAACATTCATTCTGGCTTTATTTTAAACAACTTAGAAGGTACACCAAAAACTAGTCCAGATGTTTACTGAGGGGCCACGGAAACAATTCTTGAACAGGCCAAAAGGGATTTTTGCCAGAGCTTCAAGGCAGGCAAGATGATCTTTTCAAGTCACTCTACCAACACGATATTTTACTCAATTACAATACCAGTATGATAGCAAGTCTTCCCAGGAAGGTTTACTCTCCATGAAATCTCCATACTAACCTCAGGAAAATCTCTCAGTACTTCAGACATTTCATTTCCTCGTTCTCCACAGCCTACATAAATGATGACATCACTGTTGGAGTACTTTGAAAGAGACTGTGAGATCACAGTCTTTCCACAACCAAATGCCCCAGGAATCGCTGTTGTACCTCCTTGTACACACCTGAGTAAAGAAAAAGGACTCCTATTTGCAAAGAATTAAAAAAACAGCTCTTTCCCATATTAGAATATGTTTTCCACTAGAACTACCTCACCAAAAGCAGAATGACAGGAGTCACATTCAATGTTCTGAGTGAGAGACACAGTGGTATTTCACTAAATCAAAACATCAAGGGATTAAACCATCCTTTTCTTCTCCTGTCCTTGAAGTATATGACTCACACTGGTATGACAGCATGACTTTTGGGCTTGAAACAGCAGTTTGCACAGCTGGAAGCAGCGATGGAATGCAAATGCTAAGAAAAGAACAACTGTACTTGGCTGTGCATTATAGAATAAGCAGCACAATATTTTAGGACCAAAATACCTGAATTGTCTTAGAAGTTAGCTGCTTAAATGAGCAGTTTGTGTTACAGTTAAGTACAACAGTTTTCCTAAGTGGCAACCTCAAAATCATTGGAAACTATACATCCTCAAGACCATGGAAAGATACCCTACTCATGCATTAAAATGAAAATACCAAGCTTGAAAGTTCTAGCCTTTCTGCAGATGTGACATGGTTATGCATGTCCAGTCTTTTCTAAATTAATGCACTAGAAAACTTCCGTTAAACTTCCATTTTCCACCAGTGAGTTCACAGGCCAAATAAAGATGAAAAGTTCAACTAAATATTTTTTAAGATTATGCTGTGACACATTGTGAAATCTTGCCCTTAAAAAAAAATAAATCTAAGACTCAACAGCCTCCTGTCTCTGCTTCTCCCTAAGAGAAAGATTTCTTACACAGTAGAAAATAAAAGGCAGTGCTTACGGGAAGAGGGCATCCAGGACTCGTTGGCCAGTTAATAAAGGATGATTGGCTGGTAACTTCTCAGTAACAGGACGGACTTGACGTACAGGCCACACCTGCACCATAGTGAACTTCTCCTTCACACCTTCAAACTCCAGCTCTAATACAACATCCTAACAGAGAGCACCAGACATGTGAAGTAAGCAAACAGCTGCATGCTGGACCAGCATACAAATTCTCATCTTAACTACTCTGCACAGCCTTTGGTAACACCACAGAGCTCTTAGAACTGCAACATGTAATCATCACCTCCTGAGGGAAGGCTCTTTCCCATATTTACAAGGCCACTTGGGGAGAACAGTGCAAGATACAGCACACATTAAAAATATGCTTTTGAAGAGCAACTGAATTTTACATATTCATAAGATACTGTAGATCCCCACAGAGCTCATCAAGCATGGCATAGTGAAGTGCCATTGGGAAGCCATATACATAGAAAGCAACTGCACAAAAAAATAATGCAACCACTGCAGGCAGGGTAGCAGAAGTGATTAACTCAGACACATTGTTGCAGGAAACACTTTAGCTGCCCTTATGTAGCAGAGAAAGAGTACATCAGCCTTATAAAGGAGACATGGAATATACCAGCAACTGCTGTTTGGGAGACTTACTGAAGTGTCATAGTTTCCCGGAGGAGCAATGTATGTAACTGTACCCCTATTCCGTGGGGGCAGCATGATTTTGTGTTTGATCAGGGAGTTTTCATTCACCACACCATAAATATCTCCACCAGTGATGTGGCTGCCAACCTAAAATCAGAACAGATCTATTAGTCTTTTTTTAAAGAACCTTTACAAACTTTAAAAAAATACTACAGCTATTAAGTGTAGCAAAGTGATTACCCCTTTTAAAAATTCCTTGTCACAGCACAGTAGCTCATTTACATAACTCATTACTCCAACAGCATTGCTAGAACACTAGTTGTGCTCAAATGCCTTTCAAGGCTCAGACAGGAGCAATTACTGACAGACAAAAGGAATTTTCCTTGTTTTTTTCCTCACCTCTCAACCTAATGTGCTAAGAAGAGAAAGGATAGCATATGCTAGTCTGCAGGGTTGGAAGAAAGATGCTGCAAAGGGCTAAAGCCACATTTTCCAGCTCTAAGACTACCTTCACCATTTGCAAAATGTGTGCTGCAGTCATTCTTTCTCAGGCAACACCTGTTCCTGCTAATGCTTACTGCAGTTCCCCGAGTTTCTTTATGGTTTGGTAAATACATTAAAACACTGTAAATTTCTCACATGCAGCAGCAACACACACACTATAAATCATATCAAGTAAGTTTTGGTGATCCCCATCCAGTCTCATATGTCTACTACCATCTACTAGCACCCCTCTTGGCAAACATCAATAAATGTAGCATTAACCACTGGTCCCAGCAGTCACAGCCTTAGCACACTGCTCCAGGCCTAAGCTCTGGGGGTAGAGGAGCAAGAGGAGAACACAGGATTGTCAGAACCTACCCGCAGATTTTTGGAAGGTATGAAGTCCCATTTGACATCTCGGCTCAAAGCTGACACATTGACACCTCTAGGGATATAGATACTTTTGGTCAGAGTGCTGATGTCCAAGAGAGGTCTCTGGATACCATCAAAAATAGCTCCCATAATGCCAGGCCCCAGTTCCACTGATAGGGGCTTCCCAGTACGGAGCACAGGATCTCCTACAGAGACACCAGCTAGAGATTTGCTGAGGAAAAGTTTGTCCACAACAAGGGAGATAAACCAGGCAGAAGTCATCAGATTCACAGCATCGTGCTCTCAAGCCCCTTTTCTGACTTTAAGGTAATACTATTCCTATGTTATATATCACCATTTGAGAAGCATATAGGCTTTATACCAAATTCTGAATTTGTTCAAACAGAAAAGTTAACCATCCTTCAGAGAGGCAAAGCAGCAACAAATATTCTGCTTTACGATCATTTGTTCAAGTCAACTGCTGTTGGCAACTAGTGTCAACTAATATGGATGAGTTCACTGAAGTGCCAGGCAGTGGGATGACAAAATATCAGACATTTCTTACGTCTTCAAACCTAGAAAATAGATTAGGCTGTTTAAGTCAGATAATGTTATGAAATGCAGAATTTCTCACTTCAGAATTTGTTTAGAGAGCACAACTGTTTTGATCTTGAGCCTTGCATAGCTTTCTTCAACAGCAGCCTAATTTTAAAAGGCGTTTGTCTAAGACAAGCACTATTGCCCTCTCGTTTTGTGTCAAGTTGTCAGGTCTACACACTACTTAAGTTCCAGAGATGCACAATGGACTTCTCTCTGCTAAGGGCCAGCACCTTGGCAGAAGGGTCTGCTAGAATACAAAAGAAACCTCCAAAACTTATACAAAACTCAAGAGATTAAATACAAGTTGGCTTCAGAGAGGCCTATGACTGAGATTCTGCTCAAAAGGAAATTAAAAGTAAACTATATTCAAACTTGTTCCATGTACTGATGGAAAGATACTGTAACAATGAAGCTATCTAAAATGATGAATTATTAGGCAGAGACAGGACCTAGTCAGCAGTTTACCAGCAAGATCCTTAGAACCAAGGTTTAGGAGCCAGCACAGCCTTTTTTCTAGGCTCTACAGATACATACAGCCCCCTCAGGAGGGGGAAAGAGGCATGGCTTCAAGTTTTGACTTCTTTTCTGACACTCTCTCATATATATGCAATAAAAAGTATATTTTCAGCTGGCTAGATGTTAGAGTATATGCTGGACCAAGATGCTGTAAGTCCACTGCAGAAGAAAAAGTGTAATTATTATGCTTGGCAATATACTCTGTCCAGAAGAAGGCATCCTGCCCACTTTACACTTCTTATTTAAGCATTATACAAGCACAGGTATCAAAAGCAAAGAAAAGGATGCTTATATTGCTTAGTTTTGCCATTTATGGTGGACACTTGTAAATTGCCCTAACAAAGAGACATTAAATACACTTGAATTCTAAGGTACACTCTGATTGCTAGTTCAAAAAAGTCTCCTTGCTACACAGCTGCACAATGTAGGATTCACTTCAAAACCATAGAAATTGACAAAATACATGTAGACCAGATGTCCTGCCAGAACCCAAAGTATCAAGGGCTTATTTTCATCCTCTTTACCCTAATCACCAGTACTCTGGACTGTGTGGTCTGACTGCACAGAGGGAGTAGTGAAAAGGATACATGTTTCTTCATACACCTGGACAGTTGCCAGATCACCTTCCAGCCGGATAATCTCCCCCACCAGTTCACTGTGTCCTACTCGTACCAGCTCGTACATGGCAGCACCGGCCATGTTGCAGGCCGTGACCACTGCAAGAGACAGGCAAATAGATAAGTTATTTTTCTGGTAGCTCAGGAAATCTACCCATCATAAGCCAGTAAGAACTGCACAGCACAAACCTGGTATTCACCCATATCAGAGACACACTCTTGATTTCACAGAAGGATGCCACAACTCCTGCTATTTCTAGTTTAAAAGTCATAAGAATAAGTTTTCCTACAGTTCTCACTCTGTCCTTTATCTAGAATAGAAGGACACTATGAGAATGTAGTAATTCACAGGATAATTCAGGCCATAATTTCTCTTACCTATCTTGACAGATTGCAAACGTTGAGTGTGTGAGATGCTGTGAACTTTGACAAACAAGTTCTGTAGGCACTTCTCTCTTACAGTGAGCTGGGCCACATTCTCATCTGATTAAATTAAAACACACAAGAAAATGGCAAAACTTGCCCGATGCCTGGTAGTTACATAAACCTGTGGTTGGGGGCCAGCATTTTCAAATCTCTTAAACTTCTGTTTACCTTGGTAGCATCTGGATGCTGTCATAAACATGGATAGATCAAGCCAAGGCACCTGCTAAATATCATTGCATCAAAAGTGATGACTAGAAAGCTTTTAAGAAAACAGTTTTTTGCTTTATTTTGTAGTAAAGTGATATCTATCTTAAGGCACTTAAATTAACTTTCCACAGATGAAAACTGTTGCACAGCATGTTTTGGGCCTGAAACTTCCCACTACTTTGAGTTAGATTTCAGCAGGTCATATATGGAGTCCTGGATGCTTTAGAACAAAATTTACTGTGTCTTGTATATTATTATCACCATAATGCACACAGGATTCACACATTTACACAAAAATACATTTTCCTCTTATTGGAAAGAAAGCTGTGTCAGTTTAAAATTCTAAGTACCACTTCTGCAGTTACAGGATTTGCAGTTAAAAAAATTTGTGCCTATTTAGGGAATTTCTTATTCATCAAACATGATGCATTAACAAAAATACTTGCTAATCTTCTGTTCTCACATCCCCAACCTTTCCATCAGCTCTTGAAGAGACTGCAGGAGAGAGCAGAAAAGCCAGTAGAGTCTGCATGTATTCAAAAGATGTTGCTATCAGAGCTTAAACTATTTCAGCTGATAAAGATGAAGGAACAGTCATCCTTCTCACAGCAGCACTATCACCACATTCTATCACCTTCCCTGCCTCTTATGGCTCCTTGCTGAGCTCCCCCAGCCCACGGAGCAGTAAACAGAACAGTCTGACACTGACAGGGACTGAGTGTCTCAAAGCACAGGGGAAAAGTTTCAATGAGAATGGACTATATATTTCAGAGAAGCTTAGCACACTAGGCCCGGCAGATTTCCAAACAAGGGGATATATCTTATACAGAAAGCTTACCTTTTGTTATTATTATTGTTGTTTTTGTTCAAGTGCCTGCTTCTGATCGTTACATTTTTTAAAAGGTTAATTAATAGTAGCATCTTGTTAAGTTTTTTTAATTGTTTATCAGACTGTAAGTCAGAAATCCTTCTTTAAGTCCCCCACCGCCCCCCTGCCCCCCCAAAAAAGATGAAAAGCACCACCCAGAGCTATTTTATACTTGCCTGCTTTCAAGTGAAGACTAACAAAATGATAGATAAAAGAAAATTTACTACTTCCTTTACAAAGTAATACCTACCAGGTCCTGAGACTCCATAAACATAGCCAACAAAAGCCTCTCTCTCCTCATCACGGATTTTGGGGAGTTTTGAGAAGTCCATTTTGTCTAGTCAACTGAAGAAAAAAAATAAGAGTCAGCCCTGAAGAACACACACGTAGTAAGCTTCTCCTCTTCCCTCTGCTCTGTTCTTATTTCCAGTTAAAAAGAATTCTGACCTCATAGCCTGAATTACTATGATTTTAAAGCTGTAAAAGCTAAAAAAAGTAACTGATTTAAACAAACAAAAGATCTGAGATTCCTTGTTGCAGAAACTCAGGGGTAGAACATCACTCCATAATATGGTCCACAGAAGGCTACGAATGAAAAAGATGTAGTGCAACAATTCCTTAACACAATTGCTTTTAAGCTCAGTAATAGGATATTTAAACAACAGAAAATCTCTTTCGTATTCCATATCTCATTATCTTCCTTCAACATACAGAGTTTTCCACAATTCGGAGTGAGCAAGAGAATGTTCTGGGTCTACTTTACTGCCACCAGCCTCTAAAATGCAATACTACAAATATTAATTGTGCAAATTCAATTTGTGCTATCTTAAGGTGCTGAATCACAGTATTTAGAGGAAGAAACACAGGTTTTTCAGAAGCACCAGCACACAAACACGTGAGCCCTTTCTATATGTCTCACAGCTACATATTACGCAGTCTTTGCTTTCATTGAAACCCACCGAGCACTATAGAAGAATTGTGCTGCATAATGGCCAAAACCCCCAATTTGCAACCGTTAACAGGCTGGCATCTCTTGCCAGTAACTGTTTAGCAAATCTAAACAACTGGCACTGGAAATTTTATCAACAGACTTCCTTCATCCATGTTTGTCCTGTGTCTGACAGTTGGGCCGTCTCGCTTCCAGTGCGGATCAGAGGATTTAATGGTTTTGCTTTGTGAGCCCTTATCATGCTGTGTGTTACCTTGGAAACTGACAAGTGTTAGAGAACTGTAAGGCCACACTCTTCCCATTTCTCCTGTACAGACACACTTAGGACACAGCACTTTCACTTAGGTGAAAGGTGCACTATGGCAGCCCCAACACAGTGCTCCTGTGCTAATCAATAGTAAGGGTCCTGGTTTGGTGACATGAACTGGGAGGCATCTGTTGACAATCACACTCAGTCTTTGAGAGAAGCCTAATCTAACCCAGCATCTTCCACAAGGCAGCAAATACAAAGGCATATTCAGGCTTAAAAACCTGTACAATAAGCAAGGCAACAACTTCAGTGCCACCCTTTCTTTTCAAGAATGTATTTTTGCCTGTTCTTCAAGAGCAGTAACTGACATCTACTATTCTTGAAATCCTACAACTATTTTCTAGCTTTTTAATATGAGTCCTCTGCCCCTCGGCCTCTTTACTGGTCTATAATTTTTAAATTGGTGGCATTGCTTCTTAAGAAAAAGATCTCCCACAATTCTGAAGTCCTGTTCATCCCGAAGGAATAGCTTCTTTCAGGCTCCATGTCTCTGTGCTGTCTATCATGGCTGCCATAGATTTATTCCACAGCAGCCAAAACAGCTTATCATGGCTCAAACACCACCAGCTTGGAGCAGACCTCCTAATGGGTCTCGAGCCTAAAGGCTAAGCCAGATATCCATTAGATCCCTCTACCCCCCCATAGCCATAGGTTATCTTTCTCATTGCCTGGTGTTTAGACCCAGGAGACAAGTTTAATTTCACTGCTTTTTCCTCAAATGCGTCCTCTGAACAAATGGCAGAGGGAAGGTCCTCGCAAAGGCAATGGAATTCCTGAGCAGCTGGTATGAGCTGGTTCTGATCTAACACAACAAATTTTTTTTTTTTGCTTTTAACAATTAAAACATTGCAAAACTCAAACACAATTCCTGTCCATACAGAAAGAAGCAGCTGTTCTTATAAATCCAAACTAAATATTTACTTCAATATACCATACAGAACATCCAGTGTCCTACTACCAACATATCTAGAAGCATGGTAGAGAGTTAAATCATATTCTCATAATTGAATTAGTGACAGCTTGGCAATTAGGCAATGTCTCATATGAAAGAATCAAATAATAAAAGGAAGGAAAAACAGAACACTGGGCCAGTTTCAATTTAAATTAACTTTTCTTCAAAATCAAAACCTGTTTGAACTGACTGTTTATCTTTTAGGGAGGCAAGTAAGAACCTCTGAACAGCCATACTGAAGTTAAATGGCAACATCCTGACAGCCAGTACTTGCCTAATTTGTTCCTGTGGCTGCTCTGCTCCCCCTCTCTTCCTACAGCCATTTTTCCAAATTACTGGCCAAGCCAAGTAAAATATCAGGGGATTCCACTACTAGACCACCCAGCAACACACCAGTAAACCCTGTCTTTACCATGATCTCTAACATCTTCACCAACAGCTTCTAAACACACTTATTAACTATATTAAGTGTAAAAGATCTGAATTCTCTCTAACTTTTGTTTCACCTCCACAATACCTCCAAAGTACAGTCTACACAAAGCTAGTGCCCATCCAGCCAGGCTGACCTCTTTTTAAGGAGCTACACATCGCTTAACACTGCATAAAAATAAGGGGAAAAAAAAAAGCTGTTATTTATCTCTGCATCATTTTCTTGTATACTAGCACTATGGATTTTCAATTTATATGGAAAAGTCCTTAAGGGCCAAAATGTTGTGTTACCTTCCCACCCTGTTAGATGTTTTCATTGCCACTACTCAAAGAAAATGAAATTCCCTAAAGCATGCCATGTACCCCAGAAGCCATGGTAGCTGACCATTTTAGAAATCTACAGAGCTCTTGAGGCCTTTAAAAAGCCTCTTGCCAGCACAGGACATTAGGCACTATATGCAATTCCCTCCGGCAAAATGTACTAGCACATAGGATACGTGCTACATAGGATACTAGCTTAATTTGAATTCTCTTATGAGTAAGGATGCATCTTGTATCCTTTACAATTTATATCTTCCTTATCTAAAACAGTTCACCAACTGATTTCAAAAATGCTCTTAAACTCTAGCAGTCATATTCTGATTAATAGTGCCCGAAATCAAAGTATTACTTGCAGCAGAACCTTCTCTGACTAAAAGCTGATTTATTACACTGATTTTAAAGTCCTAATTAAACAAGAAAGAGCCCATAACCTGAGCTTTCTATCTTGGTTTCTCCCCAGCACAGTAATCTGGTTACACAGTAGCCCCAAAAATGCAACTGCCCTATTCGCAATGTTGGAGAAACCCGTTTTCCTTCATTGTTCTTGGGTTTTGCATCTAACATTTGATCAGACCCAGAATTTACACGACGAACCACCTTAACACAAATTCTGACTCCGGTGAGATTTTTAGGAGCCTTTGTGAACTAAGGAGGAAAATCTATGACAATTTTACCACATAAACACAGATCCTTACCTTATTTTGCAGAAGGAGGGAGTATCAAAAACCCACAGGTCCAATTCAAATGCTAGAATTCAGCAGTGAAGCATCACCACTTGCAAAATAATCGTCCTTCTAGTGCCCCTACACAGAGGGATGAGAAAGATTGCTGCAGAGGGGAAAGAAATTTCTGACACACAGCAGAAGCACAACCACCTGACTTGATGAGTCATCAGTCTCTCCCTCTCTCTCCCACCAGCACCGAGGAATGCCGCAATAGCAAATCCAGCCACCTCGAGCCCAGCTGAACTCCCATCTGTGCCCTCCCTACTGCACAGGACCGAGCAGAAGAATTTAAAAGGCTTCAGTGTTCACATTAAGGGCCTCCTACAAAATCGGGAATTACAATGTCCTGAGTGGTGCATACAGCTACACAAAAATCCTTGAAAGAGGTGCATGTTTTCTGCTGGAATCCTTTCACTTGCCAGCCCTCCAGTGTAATACAGCCATGTCAGTGTGTGCTGTGTTCTGGAAGAGCTTAACAGAACAACTGTTTAACAACAGTCTGCACAGGGAGGTGCTGAACACACTGCAATACTAATTGCTTGAGCATGTTGAATAGTATTGATTGCCTCCAGGAGTCTTGTGGGGCTTCTTTATGCTCACAAGCCCTTCCCCTGGCCAGCAGAAGCACTAACACAACTGCACAACATCCAGCACCTCAACAAAGCAGAGAGCTGTGCCACCCTGAGTGACAGCTGCTGTTCTGGGATCAACAGGCATTGCCCTGTATCCTGAACATAACACAGGCAGCTGTGTGATCCCTCCCCAAGAACCCACATAAAGCTGAAGAGTTCACTGTAGTCTTCACAAATTCTCAAGTCTATCTTCACAAGTTCTAAGATTACCAACACTTCAAATGGGCACAAAGCTTAGACACTATCCACAGCTGTAGTGAACAGCACAGTATCAGCAATTCCGTTACATCAGTATGTCACCAGTAGTAGGAATCATTCTGCTGGAATAACTTTGAACTTGAAGGTCACAGATTTTAGTACCTCTGAAACAGACTAATGTGTTCTGATTTCCAAGGGTAGAAAAATGGAGTCAAAATATAAGCCCTTACATTTGATATCCAGCAAATCTTAATAGGCATAAACAGTAAAATGTAGTGAGTTTTCAGAAGAAAATAATACCTCTCCGCCATTACAGGATAGTAAAGATCACCATCCACACTGGATTATCAGCTTAGTGTCACATTGAAGTGACGCTTCAGATTCAAGACTGCCAACATTTACCATGTTCACCTGAGCAGACTCTGACATGGTGTATAAATCCCAGTGTCCAGCTGCATGAAGATATGAAGATCTGTTGCAAGGGCCTCATAAATAACAGGATAATCACTGCCACAGATTTCCTGTAACTAGGACAGTTTAAACTTCCCCTTCTAACTGATTGTATCTTTAAGAGGAAGTATTAAAAAAAATACAGCGCCTGAATTACTAGATAATTGCAGTTTGGCAGCATTTTCATATCCAGAACTTGGGATACAGTCCCACAAAAAACACATCCAGAACTCTAACACAGGTCACTGGGAAAGGAAGTCCAACAGTGTTCTCAGGAAACCTGCTCCTTCACAGTATGCAGAGTTATAATTTTACTACAAAACAGCAGGGAAAAACACTCCAGATTTCTCCATCACTAAACAACTGAATTGCTGAGGTTGGAAGGCACGTCTGGCAATCATCTACTTCCACCACCCTGCTCCACACAAGCTGATGTAGGCTGCTTAGGGCCACATCCAAATGTGTTTTGATTACCTCCAAGGATGAAGACACCACAACTCTCCAGACAACTTGATCCAGTGCTCGGACACCCTTGCAGTACAAGTGCTCTCTTATGTTTAAAGGGAATTCCCTGTATTTCAGTTTGTGCCCATTGTGTCATGTCATGTCAGCAGGTACCACTGAGAAGAGCCTGGCTCCATCCTCTTTGCTCCCTCTCATCAGGATTTATATACTTTACACTAAGATTCTCAGAGCCTTGTCTTCCTGAGGTTACCTAATCCCAGCTCTGTCATCTGCTTTTCCTACCTCCAATTGCTCAACAGTCTTTGTGGCCCTTTATGGATGCACACCAATCACCCATGTCTTTCTTCTACTGGAGAACCCAGAACCAAACACAGCACTTTAGATGTGGTTTCCATCAAGTTTAACCAAGATGAAAAAACCACCTCCCTGAACCTGTTAGCAAGATTCTTACCCACACAGCCCAGGATACTGCAGGCTGCCTTTGCCACAAAGGCACATTGCCAGCTGATGTTCAGCTTGGGGACCTCCTAGTTCTTTTCAGCACTCAGTCAGTCCTCAGCATGCAGCAGGGTATGTGGTTATTCTGCTTCAGGTACAGGAATTGGCACTTCCCTTTGTCAAACTTCATGGGATTCCTGCCAGCCAATTATTCCAGTGTGTCAGGTCCCTCTCAATGGCAGCACAACCCTCTGCTATATCAAACACCTTCCAACTGTGTCATCTGTACTCTAATGAAACCAAGCAGGAGTCACGTCCTGTGCTCAACACAACCATGTGGCTCAGTCTTCTCATGACACAGACATTGTGAAGCAAACAGCACCAACCTTCCTTCTGAGCTAGAAAGATTATTTCTTGAAGTCAAGAAGATGGACATTTTCCCATTTAGTGATTCATACAATTTCAGTTGTCACAGGGCACTTTGAGGCCACCTCTGCTGTAGATAAATCTGGAACCTGTTTAAGTGATGCTCAGCTACACACTGTGGCACCATCTGCAACTCTACAAGATCATTTATCTTTCACATAACTTGCTCCTTGGGTTCCTATAAGCCCCTTCCTCTCAACATGAAGCTTGCTTTGCCCAGTACATGCACAGGGAAAGCCATGTGTATTCACGGAGAAACAGGAAAGAGAATTACGCTGCCATTATCATTGCAGCACACAACGGCTACAAAGTGAGACCATGCAACACTGAATTCAAGTCCGCCACAAATTCCTGTCCTCTTCCTAGAAACAGATGGGGACTTAGCTGTGGGCATGCCATACATACAAGTTTATACTTCAAATAATCATGCTGTTGCATACACGCTAAAGACATATTTATATTTGATATATATATACACAACATAAAGTATATATTCCCAAAGCAAGGGTGTGAAGTCCATCCATGCAAGATGTATGACTGTTACAAGTTGTTACTCAAACACCCAAGCTTTTATTCAGCAGCTTGGGAAATTCCTTCATTTAGCACAGAACAATACTAGAACAAAGCTGTTTGAACATGATCAAGAAGTCAGCAGCAAAAATAAAACCAGATAGAAAGACTGGCAAGATATTAATTGCATAATTGCTTTCACCCATCAAAGATCTGATCAGCTCAGAAGATAAGTGGCCTTCAAACATCAAACGCAGCTATAATGCTAGAATTGATAAAGATCCTAGCTAAAACCATTAAAACACTCCTGTTACTAGAGAAAACCACATTGTCCATGTGAAAAAATGTTCATCAACTGACTCATATGCTACAGTTTTCCATAATAGGGTTTTCTATACTAGTTCTTTCCTCTCAGCTGTGCCTTCTCCAGAGGATGAAATTGATGAACTTCTCCTTAGTTCTTACTTGCTACTCTGCTTCATAATTCTATTATTGTGAAAAATTTGACATTCCTTTCAGCCTGCTACACATTTTACTCTTTGGCTTGATAGACTTTCAAACAGAATAAGCTTCTAATGCAACAGAAATCCAAACCATAATACAGAACACTAATACAAAATTCATTTCTGTGTTCTATAGCGATCTTTTCTTATCCTGATCCTATCATCTAGCTGCTAGGGCTGAAAAGTTCTGCAGCTATCTGCTCAGTGCAATGCTCAGTCACTTCCTCTAGATGAACAGTTTTCATTAACCTCACTAACGTTACTTCCAAACTAAAATCTCTCCCAGCATTTATTAAGCAAAAGTCACTCAATTTTCAGGTGTATTTGGCACTGCTACCTGAAATACTTTTTGTTGCTCTAAGCTTTAAGATGACAAACACTGAAATGAAAACATAGCTGTAAGCAACTATAACAGCAAACTTAACTACAGTTCAGCAGAGTCACTTCTAAAGAATTGAAGATCTTACCTCAACAGACAAAAGATGTGCAATTTGACAAAACAACTGTTGCTAGATTTTTAAATGAGGCTCAGTTTCATATGCAGAATCACACAAGTTGTTTGGGCTCCTTAAAACACATCGTCTCCTCTAAGTCTCACTACTGCCTAACCCTTTCTCACCAGGTGCAATGGCTAAAATACTGAGCATGAGTTTGGAATAAGTATTTCATCATTACACCTAAGTTTCAGATCACCTTTAAAACTGGGATATTATACAATCTGCAGTTTATTATGCAAGGTATTTGACAGCTAGTTGGAAGAGCTGAACCAGGAGTCTGCATGAAAGTCCTTGAGAAAGGTCCAGCATCCCTAGCAGATAGAAGTACTCTTTTATAGCACCTTTCGTATAATGAAACATTTGGTTGGAATCACAGCACACCTATTGGCACTGCATTCCAGTAAAAGGAAATTAGGTTTAGGTTGACTTTTCCTGTAATGGAAAACTGCATCTTTATGTTTTAAAGCAAGTTAAGCTACATTTGGAAATTTTATGTTCAGTTACCTGAAGTATTTACAGCCTCTTTAGAACAGCCAGAGGCCTTCTGACATATTAAATTTTAACCTTGTTTAAACTACATATTGTGGTGGTTGTCTGAATATCTACCAGTTCATGTAAATTTATCTCATGATAACAAAACCCTCAAAATTTCAAGGATCTACAGGCAATTCACATAATAGAATTGCCTATTTAGACATCTTTACCAACACAGTCTGCAGTTAGACTAAAACACTATCTTACTTTTTTTCTGAAGAGCTGCTTTTTAAGGTCTTACTTTCACAGTGGGAAATACAGTAATGATACAGTGTAACAAGAACAAGAACCAAATGTTTGCCCCAGTAACTGAAGTTCTTGGAAAGTGCAGTTGCTTTGCTCCAGTATTAACAAATCGCCAAGTCATTCTTCAGGCTCTTACACAAAACTTGCATACCTGAAAGCTTTTTTTCAGCTATAAGAAGTTATTCCCATAAAGGCACAGTTGTCTCTCTATCAAGTCCATGGCTTTTCCCATATCCTTTCTATACCTCCTCACACCTAACCATCACAACCACAACAGGACTCCTCTTCATGCTTAGGGCACAGAACGCAGACCAGCATCACAGACATCCAAACCACCCCCCTTTTACATGAAACACCACAAACCATTTCAGCAAGCAAGCATAACTTACAGCAGCCTAAAGATGGGACACAGTATCTTCACAGCACACTTTTTGGCATTTTTCAGGGATGCTGTCTGACAGAAACACAGTTGAGCAGACTGGTCAGCTGAAACTCACCAGAGCACCAACCTTCCAACTTGGCTATAAAAATCCATACAACGTGAGCACTTTTCAGTTGATTAGAAAGGACAAAGCTTTCTACCATCGAGACCCCCTAGAACACCACTTCTCTCAAGCATTTGTGTCCGCAATGGGTCTATTTTCAGCAGGCTTTTTAGCTCATTTACCTCTTCAGCACAATGAGTCTGTTAACTGGGGCAGCTTCCCATACTGGTTTTGGTCCTTGCTGATTACTTTTGATATGTAACAGACTCCCCAAAATGTTGTAAACCATTACAAAATTCAAGGAGGGGCCATTGTCACACAATTCTGAGCAGAGTGAGCAGCGACACTGCATTTTACCATTACACAAGCTTGGAGGAGTAGTCATGCTGATGAAGCAAGCAAATAAATTCAGCAGCTAAAACTGGTCTTTATCTGCTATTTGGTTAAGTGGTAGTAACAAGGTCCGTTAGACTTCCAGGATTTATCCATATACATCCTACTGGTTTTCAAAGTAAGTGTATCAGTTAAGCCAGGCCTTGGAAGGTAAAGTCTGTTATAACAGCTATGCAATGTATGGCTGTCTAAAAAGCTGACAGCAAATGCTCAATGTTTCTAACATAAAGGGGTGTTGAACTTGAGAGCTTGACAAATACAGAAGTTAATGCTTGGATGAAATAAAGTAACGAAACAAAAAATATTTATGAGAGTGCAGGACTTAATGCCCTGAGAGTTCCAAGAATTTGGTAAAAGCTTAGTTGACCACTCCCATAGGGAAGAATGGAATGAGCACATCGAAGACAAGCAAAAAGCTTTGGATAATATAAAAGAAGGCACACCAATAGCAAACAGAAGATCCAGTCTAAGCTGGTTTTGCACGTTGGACATTTTAGGTGATTATTGGTTATTCTGAACAAGAAAAAAAAGGCTGAAAAGTTTTAATTCATTCTGCTTCTTCTAGAGTAGAACACCATTTCTTTCTGCCCAGTTGGAAGGCTAAAGAAGTCACATGTTTTAAGATGTCAAGTAAGAAAGAATGAGCATGATATTCCAGTTGACTACAGTTCATTTTCCTTGGTAAAATTCCAGCCTAAAAAAAAATTATGTGGATATCATTGTTCAACAATGCCTCAATATTTCCAAGTCTGAAATCCCCCGCTTTTTAATCAATGAAACAAGCATGGAGAAAAGAATATATTTCAGGCAATGTAGCATTGGTTTGATACACAGATTTATGTTTTGTAAGGTTTTCTTAAAAAGACAGAGAAAAAAAAAAAAAAGAGTAGCATTCAACATTTTATGGTCAACATCAAAGTAACCAAGGACCCCAACTAGGTTATCCTATAACCCTTTTAGTCTTTCTAGAAGAATAATTAGGAACACAGCCATAGCTCACAAACATGCAATTTAAAACTACAAGGGAATCCCATCAGTAGGAGCTTTCAGAGCTTGAGAACCCAAGACACATATTATGGCATCAAAACACAGGGGGAATGCATGGTGCCTCTGAAAGGATCTTCAAGGGAATCATCTGGTAACCTGCTGGTCTATATCACCTTTGGATGACAATGTGTAACACCAGCACCCATGCAAGTCTGGAAGATAAATGCATGAAGTCATACTGGGAAAAAAATTTAGCCAACAGGAGGCCACTTAAGGCTCACAGACTTTGTAAATCAGGGTCAAAGAGGCATAAAACTGTTAATATACATTTAGACCAAAATAAAAGCTAAATTTAAGCTAATGGTCTATAAAAATTAAGCAACACTAATCACTCATGACTCAACCCTTTTAGAACTACCTATAGAAAACATTTTTTGATTTGGAAAATGACAAGGCAGCATTTACAGGAAACCAAGATCTTGTGTTACTATTGCAACACAAGACTACAACCCCCCTTTGAACAGTCAGCTGATGCCAGCGGCCATTTTCCATTGCAGCCTTAATTTTTCCTTCCCTGTTCTATCAAGTTGATGTCCATGGTGATTTAGTATTTCTGAATGTCAGACTTTGCCACCTGATCACAAAATTAAGACTGATTTTTTCCGCACATAAAAGACTAAAGCTTTCCCAGAGTTTCCCATGTTACAGACTGACAGGCACAGCAAAAATAATCTGCAGTATTTTTGATAATTCAAAGACCTATAGACTCTGGTCTCACTTCACATATTTTTCCATAGAAAATAATAAAATATAGATAATATTAAATATTTCTATTAGCTGGTCGTTGAAAAGGCCTTTAAAAGTACCGCACAGAGGAGCCAAATTTTCAGCTGCTGCAGAGCTGCACAGTGAAGTCAGCACAATTACAGCACAACTTAAAACATACTGAAGATCTGCTTCAGTTACTCAAACTTCCATTTGCAAATGCCAGTTTGTATCTGGCATGCTCTTGCTAATAAATCAGTTCTAGCAGTCTGTCAGCAGGTTTTCCTACTTTTCCACCCCCTCTCCATTTCATCAAGCAGAATTAGCATTTGAAATACCATGCTAGATCAAATAGCCAGTGTACTTTGCTGAAGTATTGCATTACAATGAATAAAACGATCGCCAAATTGCTCTTATGCAGGAGTGCAAATTCTCTGAGGGAAGACAATAAAATCTTACTAAAAAAGACTTTACTTGCTTCCTAAGAAAGTAATTCACTTTGAACAACTGCATGGAATAGATGGATCTTGACACATGTGTGTGACATACTCCAACGCCAGAGCTACCTGTAACATAAACAATATCATCCAAAATCCAGTCACGCAAGATTTCCTCCTTGCCTTTAAATTAATACCAAGTGTGATGTTTGGAACACCTCATCTAAGGCAGAATTTTGTCACTGGCTACAGGAATGGGAAGCACGTTTGATGTGCCACCAGGATATTCAACTGCAAAACAACAGGGGGGCTCTTCTGCCATGGATGGGCTGCAGTTGAGAAACCCGCAGTAACATTCCTCTTCCATAAACTTGCTGCTCGCTCTCTACTGGGCTGCGGTCAAAGCACCGAAAGATTCAGATCCACCTACTCAAGATGGTGGGATGACCTGGCACTGGAACCCAGCCGCTATCACCCCGTTGCTTTTCTCTAAGGAATTCTGGTATAACCCTAAACCATCTCATTGAGCGTCTGCGACGAGCGCTCAGCAGGTTTTTCATTCAGTGGCTACTCCGCTTTCCAGGTCTCTTCCACCTGCGAAGCGGGACGGGGAAGCACATGGCTGCCTCCAGTGGGCTGTCCTGCCGGGACACGGCTCTGTGAAGGTCGACTGCCCAGCGCCCCGGCTACACCAGCTCCGCAGAGCCGGGAGCCGCGCTCCCTCCGGAGCGGCTCCACGGGGAGACCGAGTCCTTCCCGGGCAGGGTCCAAGCGCGGCAGGGAGCAGCGGGAGCCGATCCCCCTTCACCGCAGAGAAGGGCAACCCTCGGGCGCAGCTCGGGAGAGGCGGAGGCAGCGGTTTAGGCAGGGAGAGAGGGGGCCGAGCGTGTCACCGCGGCCAAGCGTCTCACCTGGGCCGGCCCGGCGCGCCCAAATCCACCCGAATCCCTCCGGCGGCGGCAAAGGAGGCGCTGGATCAGCTGACGCCGGGCCCCGCGCGCATGCGCCGCGCCGCGTCGCATACCGGAAGCGCAGGGCGCGAGCCGCGCCCAACTCCGGGCAGAGCTTCACCCACCCAGTCGATGCCGCTTTCGCGCAGGTGTGTACTGGGCTCAGTGGAGCGCGCTGATTGGTCGTTCCGCACCACGTGACAGCATCTCCACCCCCCGCCCCCATCATACGCGGGGCCTTCCCATCCTCCCCCGCTCCGCGGGGCGCGGCGCGTGCGCGGCGGGGGCGCGCGGGCCGGCCGGGGCGGGGCGGGGCGGGTCATGGCGGGCGGGGCGGGGGCGCGCGCGCGGCGTGAGGTGAGAGGTCACGAGGCGGGGCGGGTGGAGGCCCATGTGGAGTGGGAGCCGAATCGGGATCAGGATTGGAATTAGGAGCACCGTGAGCCGCCCACGCTGAGCACGAGGAGGCCGGAGTCGCAACCGCACCGCCGGGCCCTGCACGCAGCCAGTGCGGACGCCGGGCAGGCCGCGGACGCACCATGAAGGGGTGAGTGCGGGGCTCGGCTCGGGCCGGGCCCGCTCAGGAGGGGAGCGGGGAGCGGGGCGGGCCCGAATGGCGTGGTGGGCGGGAGACGGAGAGGGCCGAGCGGTGCCGCCGTCTCTGAGCTCGGGGGATGTTGGTGTGTCCCTCCCTCTCTCTGGGACGCGGCCCGTTGCAGACGCGTGCCGGGGAGTCCCTCTGGGCAAGAAAAGCCGACGGTGCCGCTGCTGGCGCCCTTTGGCGCCAGAGCAAGAGCTGCCAGCGGGGCTCCGGTGCCGTCACGATTGTGCCGCCGCCGCGGCGAGGATTTTCAGCCCCGTGCTTGAGCGGGCGGGACGTGGCGGCTCCTCGTGCTCGGGGGATCCCGCCCTGTGGGGTCTGGCGATCTGCGTAGCGGGCGGGAATGCTGGCCGGGCTGTCGTCCCTGTCTGGCGGTAGCAAAGAAGCGCTGCTCCCTCTGCGGAAAAAGCTGCTAGCCTCGGATGTGTGTGGTTTTGCAGTGCTATTGTGTGTAACATCCTCTTAGCGTTTTTGTTGGTTTTTTAAAGTCTAATTACTACGTGGAGGCTGTACAGCGTGGATGGATGACAAACGAGCTGCGTTAAGTGTCATGTTTCTGTAGCACACCCGCTGCTTTGGGCCTGGCATTGCTTCTCTCTGTCTCCTGAAAACTGGAGATTTCAAATCTGGTTGGCTGAAAATACTGATTTGCTTCTCAGTGGCGGCAATGAGGCGCCGTTTTTGTACAGGAGAATGGAGGCCTTTACACTCACAGTTGTGCTTTGGTATCAGATGACCTGCCTGACCTTGTCCAGGTCACTTTGGGACAGGTTTTTCAATGTATGTTAAGCCACCTCGTGTTTATTAATTTTAGCATCATTTGTGCTCCACAAAATGTGCTTGTTCTAGTTTTGTGCCTCAGTTTCTACATAGACACAAAGGAAGCTTTCCACAGCTGTTTCTCCAAAGAGCGTTAAACCAGTCCCCTTGGAACTGGTGTTATGCAATGATGGGTATTATTATTCCAGTTTGGCAGCTTGAGGCAGGGTGAATGGAAGCTGAATCACTTAAGCTTTTACTAAGAAACGGTAAGGGGTTTAGCTTATTAGAAGTAGGAGTGAGGTCATACAAGACTGCTTGATAACAGCCTTTTAACTGGTTCTTATTGTGTGTGTAAGCAGCTTCAGGCATCCTGAGGGGCTGAGAGGTTGTTGCAATAGGTTCAGGGATGATTGCAAATAAGCAGACTCTCAGCTGACATAAAATAGGTGTGTTTGGGGCATTGGACAACCCTTTGTCCGCTTGCACCACCCTACATAAAATGGGGCACCGCCACTCTTAGCCTCCTTGTAATGAGAACGGTGGAGTTTGCAGGAAGGGCAGCAGCAGCACGGATCAGCCAAGATGAGGTGGCAGTTGACACGATCCTTGTTCCGCAGTGCTCCTGACAGAACTGGGTTTCCTTTTATCCTTTATTGACCGTTCTGCTGTTTGCTACAGCTTAGCTTTGCTTTGGTTGTATGTCAGTCGTGGGAGAGTGTGACTGAGGCCTGGATGTGTGAGTGGGAGGGCAGCCCAGGCATGTCAGGCTGGAGCTGTGGGGATCTCCTGGCAGGGCAGGGCCAGAGCTGTCTGCCATGCTCAGTGGTCCCCGAGGAACAGCCTGGCTTTGCTTGCCCTGATGAGGAGTTCTCATTTCATGGACTTTTTCACTTTTTTTAACTTTTTTTTAAACTTAAAAGCTGGGGAGAAGTAACCTGCATAACACTGTTCTGCTTCCAGTGCACCAAATTTCATTTCTGTTACATTACTTTTACTTATAGGCAGTTTTATTTCTGATTCAACTTCAGGGCTTACTGCTTTTGGTTCTGCACTTGGTATTTCTGCTCATCTTGGTACTCTTTCATCTCTTTGAAGAACAGCGTATTCCCGTCTTGCCAAAACACTGTTAGCACCACACAGCAAGTTGTGTTGCAGAATAAATTCATATTCATATTGCAGATTCTCATATTTAATCCAGGTGTTCTCTAAAAATTCAGATGGAGGAAAATATGCCAACAGAGCTCAAATTGAAAAATAACCCCATTTAAATACAATGAGACTCAAAGGACTAGAGAATAGTTCAAAAGGAATGTATAAATTACACAGGGATACTTTGGAACAAATCCAATTTTTTTTAAAGTTACAAAGATCAGTGAAGATCCCTAAAGTATAGGTACTGTCAAAGGATGGGTCCAAAAATAGATCTAAAGCTTCATCTCCCAGCATACAGAAAGGGATGGGCTTGAAGGGGTCTGGTCTATCTCCAGTATTGAATCCAAAACTGTGGACAAGTCCTCCTGAGAAAACTGACTCCATCTGACTTTTTTTTGGGAATGCATGTGCTGCATTGTAACCAAAATGCAGAGATTATTTTGGAAGCTCTTAGGGCAGCTGGTGTTCTATCAGCTGTGATTATGAAGTCTACTTTGGCAGAGAAAGAATTAAAACAGAAACTGTCCAGTTAATTTTCATGAAATTTCAGATCTAAAAGACTGTAGTCAACATATGTTGCTTACAGTCTTCTTTCTTAGCTTTCTGAATTTGAAATATCACATAAATGTGTGTTAATAATACATAGCAGGTGAGTTAAACACCAGCTTCTGAACTGGGAGCTGCTATTAGCTTCCACCTGGTTTTGTGAGACTTGGCTTTATGTTCACTCTATCCTCACCTTCTAAATAACTTTGATAGATTGGAGTCTCATTATATTAAACTTTTGTTCTTAAATGTGACTTGAAAAACTGAAGTAATTCACTGTTCTGCTAGTGAACCTTGTGATTCTCTAGCGATTCATTTATTTTTTCACTTATTATATGTTAATGTTCTTGAATTTGAAAATCTGTTCTAGAGCTGTGTTTGCATGAGGAAGAATACTAATGAAAGGGACTCAGGTTCCACTGTCTGTAGTAATCTGTTTTTACAGAGCAGATACAAATAATACTCCCTGCACTTTGCTGTTTTCATGGTGTTGATTCACTTGTTGCTCAGTGGTTTTTATTACACTTGTTATGCTGCCAGTTTTAAGGAGAGAAAACTTAGTCTTGCATTGATTCTTGAGAATTTGCTGATTGCTGTCCATGACATTTGACATCTTAAAGTAAGGGTACAGTAATTTCACGAATATAAGCCGCACCTTTTTCATTGAAGAATCCA
>VRYO01002772.1:1107535-1142786 GCA_009812075.1 Sialia sialis | reverse complement strand
GCTTATATTCAGGTGCGGCTTATAATCGTGAAATTACTGTACATTTCTGACTTATTTCAGCTCAGATGAAACCTATGAAGATAAGGCATCCAGCCTTATGGCCTGATGGCCTTCCCTAAAAATTGCATTACATGAGGCTATTGCAGGACCTGTGTGCTCCACTGTGTGCATGTACCTGCTCTGTAACCAGGATTGCCACATACATGGAGCCAGTAGTGCATCTTGCAAGCAGGGCCTAGTGGCTGTGATCCTGTGTTATTTTGTCACATTTTCCAAATCTCTCTCCAGTTTTGATGGGAAACACCTGGGAAATTGTCATGCTGCAGCACATCCTGAGCCATGTGGTGGAAAATTGAAACAGGGAGTTAGCAGAGTGCTGTGTGCTAAACCAGCCTTAGAAGTAAATGTGTATTATTTTTGGGTAAGACACTCCTGGTAGATTGTCTCTCAACTTTGTGATGTTTGCAGCTAAGTCTCAGGTTTTGTAGCTCCTAAGAGTCCTCCTGACTTTTTATGGAAGTGTCCTGTAGGCTACATCCTTCGCAGCAGGTACCTGCTGCTTCAGAGAACTTCCTAGCTGTGGGACTTTGCAGGCTTGTGCTGCTCTGGCTTCCTTTGTAGGAGAGCTGGGGAGTACTGAGCATAACAGAAAAATAACTGTTGTTTTTGAAGTATTGGGAGTCATTATGGATAAGCTCTGACACCTCTGCTTGTTTTGCCCAGATTCAAGGAGTAAACCTTTCAAGGTCCTGAAGATGATCATGTCTCTGAGGAGAAGAGGGAAGGTTTTTTTTTCCTCTCCTGAGCTAGTATAGATAGAGTTTATGCAGAGCTGCTGAATGGTTTCCGTTTGCTCGGCACAGTGCTAACCTTAACATATATGGGAGGAAGTTCTAAGTTTATGAGAAAACTGCTGAATGGTCATATGCACTGGAGGCAGGACAAAAAATAGTAATTGAGCTTGAAAAACACTTTATTTTTAGGCTTTTTCTGAACCTAGAAACGTCCAAGTGTAAGCTATAGTCTGCATTTATTTTCATGGACGGTAAATTTAGACCTTGACTATATGCAAGCTTACAAATGGCTTAACAGCTTCTAAATGAGTTTATAAAAAACTCAGTGTAGTTTATTTTAAGTACTTTAACCTGATTTATAACTCTGACCACTTTGAGTTTAATTCCATAACCAGATTAAGATGTTCCACAAAGTAAGAAGGATTGGGAGGGTAGGAAGGTAGTAGAGGGGTTGTAACCATTTTACTGAAGCACTTTAGACCCCAGTTTTGTGCTTTGAGTACTGTTTGACCATTTGGTTCTTTCTGCATGTAGATGTGGCTTGGTAGTTTGGTACATTTCTGTGAAAAATGTAGTAACGTTAGTTAATAACCAAATGGCGCAAACTGCTGCCACCTCCTGAGGACAAGAAATGATGTATCCTCCTTTGCCACATTAAATCTCTTTTAAAATAAAGAATAATGGGAGATAGATGAGCCAGAAAAATACTTCAGTACAAGTGGAAATCATTCAGAACTTGAAGAGCCTGCCCATTTGGCAGGCATTAGAAGTGTTCAGATCAATAATCTGAGAAGGCGCTAGATATTGTTATCCAGAAGATGAAAGAATATAAAAAGTTAGACCTTTATGTTTGGGAATTGATAAGAGAGAAGTGCAGTACTTCCTTGCATCCCTCCTGCTCTAAGTGAGGCAGGCAATGTCAGGATTGCTTTCTACTCCTGGCTGGAAAAGAAAAGGAAGAACTGGCCCATGTGGGAGTTGGTTGTAAAGCAGCAGAAGTTTGTCAGGAGGGCATTTGAGGTGGGAAAGCCAGGGATAAGAGAAAGTCTGTACCCAGTATAGCTGATTATTTGGAGACTCTAGCCTTGAAGACCTGAGAGCAGAGAAACATGGCACTGAAATGGGGTAACTGTGTATTTCTGTCAAAGCATATTGAATTAATTCATTATGAGAAGGAAATTATACTTCAGGCTTTACTGAAAGTAGAGCCAAAACCATTTCCACAACACTGTCACCGGGCAACTAAGATTAAGATACAGTAGTTTCACGAATATAAGCCGCACCTTTTTCATTGAAGAATCCAGCCTACCCCAGTGGTGCGGCTTATATTCAGGTGTGGCTTATCTATGGACAAATCCCAGTGAAACGCCAACCTGGAAGTGAGAGCTGGCCAAGCAGAGTGGCAAGTGGGAGCCGCCGGGAGCATGAGACTGCCCGGAACGGGGGCTGCAAGTGTGCGGCCCGGCCCCTGTGCCACGGGGAGGCGCTGGCACCGTGGGACGGCTGGGAACGGGGGCTGCGCAAAGGCGGCCCGGCCCCTGTGCCATCGGGAGCTGGTGGGAACGGGGGACGGCCGGGAATGGGGGCTGCGCAAAGGCAGCCCGGCCCCTGCCGCTGGGAAGCCGGGCTGTGTGGGGCTGGGCTGGAGCGCCCCGCCCCTCTGCCGTGCGGAGTTAAAAAAAAAAACAAAAAAAACCGCGGCTTATATTCGGGTGCGGCTTATATATGGACAAATCCCGTGGTCTTCCCAGCTACCCGGAAGTGCGGCTTATATTCCGATGCGGTTTATAATCGTGAAACTACTGTACTTGAATTTTCTTGGGGGCAGAGTATTTCTTTCTTTAATTAATTGAAAATACTGTGCTTCATAGTAAGAGCTTCATGCCTGAAGTACTTCCTGAGCTCACGTGGCCTTTCTTTTCCTTTTCCCTGTTCTTTTCCATGGTCCATGTGATTTTTTGCCCTTAGCAGACTACAATCTCTAACCCTGAAAAAAATTCTAATTTCCACTATCTGAGCATTGTATTTATGTTCTCTTGAGAGTATGGGACCGGGGCAGCAGCTGAAGGCTTATGAAAGTTTTCTTTAAATGGCACTTGGAATTGTCAGCAAAGATCACAAATTAAGTTGAAAACGGCAGTTAAAGGAGACTTTTTTGGTTTTAGATATTTGGCACAAATTTTTGTTTGAGAACAATTAATTCCTAGTGAAAATTAGGAAGAGGACAGGGAGAAGTGATTGCTTCCCTAGAAGTGTTTTTAAGGTAGGCACATAAAACTGTTAGCACCTTCACTTAATTTTTCACAGCATGTTATTAATACAATGTGTGATTTGAACACCTTGCAAAACCCAACTCTGGTAGGAAGCCCATAATGAACTGCCTTTTTTAAAAAATCACTATTCTAGAGGACAAAGGTATTTTTAAAGAAATGTATTTTCAGTGACCTATAGAAATAGTTTGTGTGAAGCAGAAAAATTTTATCCTGATATGTCAGTTCCTTAGTTGGTTACCTATGTACACACAAGAAGTGCCCTCAATCTGTATATATGTCAACAAGGTACTTTGTAAACATCACTTCCATTTTGCATTTGAAGATAAGCTTTTGTTCTTACCTGATGATCATCAGATGCTTCATGAACACTAATTAGCAAAGGGTCGTGATTGTTAGATCTGGGAACACTGAAGGTGTGGAAAGGAGCAGTAATCTATAAGGTATCTCAAGATATATTTAGTGTAGGCACAAAACTAATTTTGAGGGAAGCTGTTTCAAAATAGTGAATTGCCTCTGTTTAGCAATCATGGATCAAATCAGTGTACTTGGGAGCTTACTTTAGAGCAGCAATCAAGAGTTGCGGTTTCTGGCAGCTCTTTATCTGCTGTATGATTGCAGACAAGTTGTTTCCTCTTTCACCTGAAATTGGCGTACCTGGGATAGGCTGATGAAATATTTAGGCCTTAACCTTGTGAGGTGCTCTGGAGCAGCAGAACTTTATGGACAACTAAGTGATATATGTGTCTGCTTTTCTGTTCTAGACCACCTGCATTTATTTTTGCTGTTTTAGAGTTTGAAAATTCTGTCAGCTGGGCATAGTGATTCCTGCTCTTTGTATCCATGTACAGAATAGCATAGCTTACAATTTTCTCAAAAAAGTTTACTTTTCACTTGAAGATTTGAGACCTAGGACATGTTTCAACTGGAAAAACTGTGAGGCTGTTATAACGTAATTTTGCTTCTTGTATGTGAAGACTGCCCAGTCTTTTGTATGTGGTCTGGTTTTCTAGGTTGAAGCTGAGTAAATGATACAATACCCAGATATAATGAAGAAACTTGTCTGTAATGTGCTTTGTATTTTTTTTTCATTTTTTAATGATAAAGGGAGAGGCAAACCAGGGTCTAATGTATGTCTTCAGGAATTCTGATGCATGACATTGAAACTTGTTCACAGTGAGATCCAGTAGACATGCAAGTCTTGAATGAAGTCTCCTGGTAATTCTGATTCTAAAATTGCTTTGTTTTCTTCTGTACATCATTGTGATCTTCTGAAGGTCAGAACTGGAGGTAACATCTAGCAGGATATCAGGTGTCATGCAATACATGTTTTCAGTAGTAAGCAGGACAAAAGAAGATCAGGGGTCTCAGAGCAAATTGCTAAGACTTTTTGCGTGCTAGGTTTGTACTTATCCTTCTGGTTTTCTGACAAGTGAAGCAGAGTAGATACGCAGCCCACAGATATTTGAGATAATTGAAAACATTCTGATCTGTCCACAAGAACTAGACTAACTTTTGTGTGTAGCAAGACAGCTCATCTTAAAAAACAAAAAAGTAAACAAAAACAAACCAATTAAAAACCCCACCAAAATCCCAATAAAAGAGCCACTAGGAGAGGCTCTTTTGGCTTTGGAGTAGAATCCAAGCAGAGCCACACACTTCAGGTCTCTAACCTTCATCGTTCTGGTTTGGTTTTATTTTATGAGTGGGTTATGCTGTCTAGACTCCTGGTTTGACTTGGAAGTCAAAACAGAAGCAGTAAAGCTAGCTGGCCACTTAGCAGGTGACAAACCTTCTCTGCAGTCCTCTTTAATTTGTTGGGGCCCATTTCTCCATGCTGCCTCTCCTGATTTACTCCTTTGTAAGTTTTGCAAGTTTCAGATACAGCTCTGCTAAATTTAGCCTGCCAGATGCCTTCAATAAGCCTGAGCCCAGCTATCAGTTACATGGAGATCTGTTTCAGTCAGGCACTTCCCTCTGGGGAGAGACTTGGGCTGTTTAAAGTTGAATGAGACTGAGATTCTTACAGCACTAAGAAACCTGAAATTTGTCCTTTTTCTCCCTGATGTTGGTTCGAAACTAGTGTTCAGCACTTGGTATTCCCAGGGAGTGAATTTGTGCTTCCTCTTGAACTGTGGCTGGAAATTGGCTGCTTCTTGAGCTCTATAGCAGGTCTCCTTCAGTATATGTTTAGCAGCGAAAGACAGCCCTAGCCTAAATAACACTAATGTCTTATGTAGCCTGTGTTACTTTTGCCAGTATCAATGTAAAACATTGTAGGAAAAATAGACTCTTCAATTCAGCTGTAAGCTGCAGGCAGAGCCATGCAACTGCAGCAGGACTAACTTGATTGCGTTTGGTCCTACAAAACGTGTGAGGCTTTTTCTAGCCAGTGCCTGGAGGATCTTAGGACACTGGCATGCAAGAGCAGGAGTGTTAATGCCAATGTTCTGGGCACTCATCCAGTTTCAGGAAATGGTGCCTGTCACCTCACTAAAGTCACACTTCTGTTCAGATTTCGTGGATCACTCTTCACTTCTGCCTTACACGGCTGGGGAGTGTTGCTGTGCACTTTTAACAGATAGTAGCCTATGCACCAGGAACTGACTCCCTTTACTAGTGAATTCTCAAAGTGTTTTTTTCCCCAGTGACCAAGTCAAGGAACGTAGTAGTTGTGGAAAATGCAAACATAGTCCTGGGATATGTCAGGAAAATACTTCCAGTAGTGACAGAAAAAGCTTACTGCCATTGGACAAGACAATAGTGTTGGGCTGTTGTAAGCAGTTTTGGTTAGCCATTTTTAAGGAAACTCAACTTCAATCAGAAGGAACGTAAGGAAGAGCTAGTATGATGATAGTAGGAATCAAGAGCGAGTCTTACAGGAAGAGGCCAGGAGCTTGGCTTTAGTTAGCAGAAAGGTATGAAGAGATCATGACAACTCTCTGAAAAGACCTGCAAAATGGTCCTCATCCTCTCCAGGCAGCATAGAGGTAGATTTGAGTACACTGGAATAACTGAGAATAATGGTAGCTTTAGAACAGCCTTACAATGGAAGATGTTTAGGTGGCTTCAGAAGACTGTACTTCATTGAGGAAAGTGTGTGGATTTGTAGAACACTGCAGTAGTAAGAGGCCTGACCTGAAAAGCCGGGAGTCCCTCATTCCTCTGTGCTAAAAACAATTGCTTGGGATGGGGTGACTGGCTTGTCCCAGAAGCTTTGATATCTAAGATAGAGTACAGTTGACTGTTGCATCCTTCATGGAGTGCCATTTGAGCTGTAGGGTGCCAGTAGCAAGCTTGGGTCTTCTTAGGAATATTAGTGGTGTCATAGGATAAAATAATTTCTTGAGGAAGGGCATGTTCCTTATGGGCACTTCAGGTTCTTTGCACATCTTTATGTTCTCTCATATGCTTATTTGAGCTCATAATTTAATTTTTTTCTTTGCAACAGCAGAGGATAAGTGTGGCTTGAGAAACTTCTGACTGTATAGAATTGAAACTAGGTTTGGGACTTAAATCAGCCACCAGCATAAGACTTGACTGTATGAGTTGGATGTGGCAGTTCAAATATGTATTGAGCTGACTATTAGGTGGGACAGTTGTCTAAGCATAAGCAAAAGAATTAATCTTGGGTGTCCTTAAAACTTGTTGCAGTATGTCAGATGTTAAGCATGTTTTGATTTGTTTCAGTAGCCGGATCGAGCTGGGAGATGTGACGCCACACAACATTAAGCAGCTGAAGAGGCTAAACCAGGTCATTTTTCCTGTCAGCTACAATGACAAGTTCTACAAGGATGTACTGGAGGTTGGCGAACTTGCCAAACTAGGTACAAATGTTCTTGTCAGTAATTGTGGGCTGTGGTGGCAGAAGTTGTCATAATTGCTATCCATAATGGTTTTGGAATAGCAGCTCCTATTCATGGAAAATAACTGTTTAAGAACCTCAAAGAAGCAAAAGGTCTGTGTTTATAGATTACATCCCATTGGGAATAGATATGTTTACTGTTCCAGAAGAAAACAGTTGTGCATTGCCAGCTTACCTCCTGATGTCATTGCTGGTTGGTGTGAACAGTAATAAGCAACCACTGTGTCAAAGCAGCACTGGTGACTTCATTCCAAGTGTGAATCCACAATGTATGTTATTTTATCTGGGCAGGAGAATTGGCAAGAGGGGAGGGAGGGAAGAAGGAAGATACAGGGTGTAAATGAAAGAGCTGTATGTGTAGTTTGAGATTTGTTACTGATAAACCTTTGTTTCCCTCCTTGGCAGCCTATTTCAATGATATTGCAGTGGGAGCAGTGTGCTGTAGGGTGGATCACTCCCAGAACCAGAAGAGACTGTACATTATGACACTTGGATGCCTGGCACCCTACCGAAGGCTAGGAATAGGTAAGGAGAGTCTTCTTTTGTATCTGAGGCATCAAAAAAACCAGATTGCTATCCAGCTTTCTAAATGCTCTTTCAGATTTTTAACTCAGTGAGCACACTTTAGATTACTAATATCATTGGAAGGGACTTGGAGAAAAGAGTGTGATTTATCATGTGTTCATTTTTTCCCTGCCTTTCAGAAATTAACTTTTTGTAGAAATTTTTAATTTAGGATTTTAGATTATTTTGATCTTAATCACATATCATACTGTGTGGTAAATTCTCTACTTCTATGGATGTGAACATTGTTGCAGAGAGAGATTAAATAATTTGTCAGAGATACATAGCCAGTATGCAAGTCATACTTAAGTAGAACACAACATTCCTTCATTTGCTTCTCCTTTCACTCTTAATGTAGGGGCTTTCTATTTATTTTGTCTTTATTACTACTGATTGTTGCCGCCCAGGGGTAGCACCTGCTTTTTGTTTATACTGCATTTAATTCTTTGCTCCACACTGCAAACCCATAGGACAGATTAATCAAAATCTTAGAGTAATCCATTTGCTTTGCTTCAATCCAACAAACTGGTTTGAAAAGATAATTTATCTTAAATTATTTTACTAGGTCTTTAGTAGAAAAGCTTCCTAGTGTCCTCACTGCTTTATACAGTGTTTTGGCTGTATTTTGACTGAGTTTGAGACCTTGAAACTAGTATTAAAATAAGTTGATTTTACATATGCTTCTGGGCTGATGTGATTTGTATTTCTTCTTCAAAGAAACAATGAATTAAGGTTTATGAGCAGTCAGAGAAAGACTGAAATGCTTAACATCATGTTTTATTTGCCTTTCCTAGTTTTCATACTATCATTTTAGTCTACCTACAGTTAACCTGCCTCTCCTCAAGGAAGCACCTAGCTAAGTACAGACTAAATTGTGCCCTTCTAGTTTTCTTAAGTATGTCTTTATCTTTTGTCAGGAACGAAAATGTTGAATCATGTCTTAAACATCTGTGAAAAAGATGGCACTTTTGACAACATCTATCTGTAAGTAAATTACTTACATTCCTGCACTTCTGAGAGATGATAAAGATATCTATGGGAGCAAAGGGATGGAAATAAAAGTATGGGTTTAGTGTATATTTTAGTGGGGTCATGGAACATCTTTGTAAGTGCTAGCGGGAAAGCCAGGGGTCATATTCTGGGCTTGTTGTGTAATGCTGAGAAAACCAAAAGTGTGCTTGCTTTAGAAAGGGTTCTGCAAAGTTGCTGAATTTGAAAATAATTTACTTATAAAATTATGTTCTAAAGCAAAATTCCAATGTAAGACACAAAAAAAAAAAAAAAAAAAAAGTTTTAGAAAGGATTTTATTTTTATCATACAAGGTCATCTTCAGAATGGAAAATACTGCAAGTTTTTATGCATTTGCTTTCTGTGTTTATGACAGCACTCTGTGGGCTGGAATCAGAGATGCTTGCAAACACTCAAAGTTTACATTCAGCATTAAGGCTCAAATGCTGTTCCCGTTCTTGGACCACCGCTAGGTCAGCTATTTGTGCAGCAACACAATAAACTAGATCAGTGCCCTGGCCCGGCTGGGGAAGCTGTGTTCAGTTTTGTTTCTGGGTGTTTTTTCATTTGTGTTTTTGGGTTTTGGGAGTGGTTTTCTTGTGCTTTGTTTTGTTGTTGTTGGTTTTTTTGGTTTTTTTTTAAACCAACTGCCTGTCTGTGTAAGTACTTGACATGATGCAGACAAGAAAACAAGCACTGGGTAGAGGGCAGTCACCCCAATGGTCCCCCTGGAAACAGAGTCTGAAATCCATAAATACCAGAACTGTGCTTTTTCTTTGCTGCCGGTTTCACGCTTCTGCTTTTTCCTGTGCACTGGTGTCTGTGTGGTTACCAAGTGATGCCGTTTTTGGCCTGATCACTTCTCTGATGCACCTCCTTCATGTCTGTCACTGCCTTGGCCATCACACCAGTGCAAGCATGATGCACTGCTAGGCATAGGCGCACTGCAGGTACAGCTTGGATGGACTTACACTAGCACAGAACTGCACCCTGAATACTTGCCAGGACTGGGGAAGATGCTTTGTGAGGAGTGTTTCATACACTGATACCACTGTAAATGGAGTGACTTTCTCCTCAAACTTAGTCCACTTCTTCGCACACAGGTGTGAACTCTTCCATGTCCTCTACTGTTGTTGCTTTGTGCCATCTCTGTAAGAGGAACACATTTTAGAGGTGTCTCAGTAAAATTGCTTTTGGCTTGTGTTCCTGCTCTCCTGCCTCAGGAGAAGTGGAAATGAACTCTCTGAGATGCCTGCTAATGGGACAGGGGCTTTCCTTTTTACATTTGCACATTGCTGTGTGAACAGTGAAGGAAGTGTTTGTTGGTTCTAATGCAAAAAACCCCAAATCCTTAATAATCCTTCTTTACACTTCCCAGACTAAGGATTCTGGCTTGACAGAATAACCCCGAAAACTGGGCTAAAGTTCTTATAGTGGCCCATTGATTTTCTTACTCTGTCTATTGCTTGTGCATCTTTTATCTGAATGTATTATGCAGCTTAGCACCAAACTTGGTATCAGTGCCCAAATTTGTCTTTATTAATAAAAGCTCTTATGTAGCTTTTTAAAATGCTTATTTGGCTTAATACTAAGGTCTTTTGTTTTGTTCTGCTGTTGTTTCCACAGTTATTTTGGTTCTATGGTTAGGCAGTGTGTTGTCATGGCAGTGATTAATGAACTTGTGCAGTGTCCACTGAATTTCAGGAGTGTTTAATGAATGCCTTGTGTTGAGCGTAACATTTTTCTTTCTTTTCTCTCTTTTTTGTTACTACTTTTTTTTTTTTTCCCCTAAACGAAACTTGTGCAAATAAACGTCCTGGTCACTTAGGATAAAGAACTGATGGCTGTTTGTTTTGGACACCTTGAAACATGTTAGCAAAATCTGTAAAACTGTAGGGGAAGTAAATACAAGGGAAAAGGACTTGTAAATCCATAGGACTGTTTTGTATTGCAGCTTTTTGTGAGGAGAGAGGAGTAGTTAGAGTAGAGCAAGGTGTTAAAATCATATCGAACACCATTGCCAGCTTTATGTTACAGTGTGTTGAGATCATCACTGAGACAACTCCTCTGGTCATCTGCAAAGTGTTGCTACAGGAGGTTAAAGCTGGCTTTACAATGAAACTCTGTTACATGTTTCCACAAAATATCTGCCCATGTTGCTTTATTAAGAAAATACTGAAATTACTGAGGTAGTAATGCTTCAGAGTCTCTCTGCTATTTTGCGTTCTTTGAAAGAGTTTGACTGAGGGGAAACATTTACTACTATTCACAACCAATTGAATTGGGAAGACCAACATTTCCAGTCTTGGATTTATACTGCTGTTCCTGTCTCTATCTAAATAGCTGCTTTTCTTGTCTTTGACTATTCTAAGTATGGAGGCAGAATACTGACCCCTGTCTGTCTATGCCCTTTTTTTGTCCCAGGCACGTCCAGATTAGCAACGAATCTGCAATTGACTTCTACAGAAAATTTGGCTTTGAGATCATTGAGACGAAGAAAAACTACTACAAGAGGATAGAACCTGCAGATGCTCATGTGCTGCAGAAAAACCTCAAAGCCCCTTGTCTTGGCCAGAATGCAGATGTGCAAAAGACCGACAATTGAACAAAACCCCAGTGGACACTTTCTTGCACTTGCTTGTCGCCAAATAAGGAAAGAGAGGCCTTTTTTTATTGGTTGGTTGGGTTTTTGTTTTGTTTTTTTGCTCCACCCCTTCACCTTAATTTTTTTTTTTCTTGACCTCTCTCCAACAAAATGTCATGCTTCTTCCAAGAATTGTCCAGTCATGTTTGGGCTTAGGTTTTGGAATTCTTGGTTTTTGAGCTCTCCTTTCTGGTGTTTTGGGGTTTTTTGTTTTGGGGTTTTTTGTTTTGGGGGCTTTTGTTTTGGGGATTTTTGTTTGTGGAGATTTTTTGGTTTTGGTTTGTGGGGACTTTTTGGTTTTGTTTTTGGTTTGTTTGTTTTTTGGTGTTTGGTGTTTTTTTGTTTTTGTTGTTGTTTGTGGTTTTTTTTTTATTTTGGGGGCGGGAGGCTTTTTTGGTTTTGTTTTCTGTTGGGGTGGGAAAAGGTGTGCAGATGTCATTTAAGTTTGAGGTGTGGAGGGCTTGAGCAGGTTATTCTGATGACAAGTTTCCTTCAGAATTATTCTTTCAGTAAGCAGAATGTAAACCCAATGGGGGGGAAAAAGGCAAAGCAATATCTTGCCCTTTGACTCCTACATTATTGTGGTTTTTATAACCTACAGGGTACTTTACTCTCCCCCAACTTTTGAATGTTACTTCAGTACTTCCCACTCTTCCTTTTAATCCCCCACCTCAAAAAAGTATATGTAGTTCTTCCCAATATTTTTCACTATGGCTTTTTCCTCCATCTTTTCCTGAGAAGGGTGGGCTACTTTACCATATCTTTCCACTCTGCCTGGGCTGATCTTTTTGAATGCTTTTTTTAAATACTCCTCACCCAAGCTGGTGCTACACTTCTTAACTGACTGAGAGGAGGATTTAGAGTGGTCTTTGTTTTTTCTTATTTTCATTTACCCAACTCCCAGCAGACTTTTGCCAGAGTAAGAGCAAGATCTGGTCTTGGCAAGAATTACCTTGTAAAAATATGAATCCTGATGCAACACCCTTGCTTTAAAAATGGGTGAGGTTCTACAGAGCTCATTGAGAGTTAGTTTTATCTGTGTTGTTGGGATGGAAAAAGTGACTGTGACCACCTTACCAGCTTTGATGACATTAGGCAAGCAACTGTCTCCAGATAACTTTGTTACAGTTACTGAATCTGTGGTGACAGGTGTAAAGGTTGAGGAAACCAGGCAGCAAGGCTAAGAAGGCAGACATGAATCTGACCCTAATCACATAGCTTTGCAGGGTCTCCTGGATTTGCTTGGGATTGGCTTGACTTGCTGTGTTTATGAGCTCCTTTGGGAGGAGGTGGTGAAGAACTGTGCGGTTTTGCTCCTTTGAAGATTATTTTCCCCTTACCCCATTCAGTAGTAATAATGCAGTTCTCCTCTGGTGAGAGCGTGTTCGTGGAGCACCGGAGAAAGCAGTGTATATTAGAGCATTTTATGGGTTTGGAAAATAGGCTGGCTGGCTTCTTCCTAGTACTGTAACTTTGAGGCTACAGTAAACTAAGCTCTGCTTTGCATCCTTTCATGCTTTGTTTGCGTGAATACCAGTGCTCCTTTCTAGGCACTGTAGCCAGCAATTTTATGTATGCCAATATAAATACCAGCTTGAGCTTGGACACTTCTCCAAGCATCTGGGAAAGTGCACTGAGCTGAGACAACACCAACCTGCCCCATCCTCCATGTAGATGCTGAACTGTATTCTTTTCCTATTTGTTTTTTAAAGTTTAGGTCTGCATCTTGAATTCTTCCACTCTGAAAGCCTCCAACCTGTAGTGTGCATTGCAGCATACATCTGGTTAGTAGGTCCAGTCATTAGAGGGTGACTTGGGAACCAAGGATTCCATAACAGGAATTGTGGTGAGGCATGGGATGGCACCCCTCACTGCACCTGATGTGGTCTTTGATACCCCAGGAGTGACTATATCAGCTGCTACACAATTACTCCTTTGACAAGAGCTGTGTAGCATTTGTTGGAGGGCATCTTGATAGATCTGCACTGGAAAACGGCTACTTAATTTGCTGAGCTTGCACTAATGGAGTCATGGAGGTGGGCAGGTGGCCAACACCAGCCTGTCTGCATGGCCCGAGTACCTGTGTTTGCAACACCTAGTGGCAGACTCTGGCTAGAAAGATGCAACTGGTTCCCTTGGCAGAGGCAGCCTAGTTTTGACGAAAGCTGATTTTCAGTACAACTTGGGCCTGCTCCTGGTGATTATGCTGGCAGTCCAGTATCTATCTAGAAAGGGATGTATCAAAGCACAATTAGCTTGTCATATGCCAACATAGATTCCCTGGCTATCTGTAGACCAAACCAAGAGAAGTTCATAGAGGGAGAGAGAAATAGTATTGTGTTTGAGACTGTTTGTGCAGCACAGCTGTAACTCAGACCATAGCTGCCTCTGGTGCCAAGCTAAGTGCTCTTCATTCTTCTAGAACTAAGTGGTAAGTGTTTGGGTTGGGTAGATGGGTGTGAGGATATGAACTCTTAGGATTTGCTGTTGTCGTAGGCTTCCACAAATCAGTGTGTTTCACAGACAGTTTTTCTTCAGGTTTAAAAGTACAAGTCTGATGTCTGAACTTACTTGGATTAACCTTTGTTTGTCTCTTTTTGCTTTGGGCTGCCATCATTCTATGAATGTATCCATGAGAACAATTCTTGAAGCTCCTATTCCACAGCAGACCTGCCTCATTGTAACTTCTGATAAAACGTTTTGTAGGAGGTGGAAGAGAGAGTAAATCTAAGACATCTTTTCCCAGGCAATTAATCCTGGAAAACAGTTGTTGAATCTCAAATACAAGGTTTAATCAGAATCTTAAGGAAACACTGTTCCTGTACGTGGATAAGGGCAATTGAAGGTCAGTAGTTCCAGATGACAAACAGTTGTAATTTATTAGTCTATCAGTTGTGTTGAGTGAGGGAGAATGCTGTATCTTAGTGCTGTTACCCAGAGACACTGAAATTGTGTGAAGTATGGGCTTGCTGCAGAGAACTTCAGTAAGTTACTTTGATTGTTGCTGCAGGAGGACATCCTTCTAGCTTGAAAATAACAGCTTATGAACAACTGAGTTTTTCCACAGTTGGGAGTTTTGGGGGAGAGGGGGTGGGGTGCAGAAACACCAGCACCTCCTGGATGATCTAGCAAGAAAAATGTATGTGACTAACAGCTTTAGAGTGTAAATTGTGTATATACAAGTTATTTCTGAATCTCTGCAACTGGCTTTGTCATACATCAGTTGGAAGTATGAAGATATTGCCTACAAAAAGACTTCTGTTTGAGGAAACCATGGTACAGGAGAAAAAGAATCATCCAGAAGAGAGATCCCTCATTTTTAAGTGGGGGAAGGGAGAGAATGTATTTAGTGTACACAGAAACTGGCTGAGTTGACATGATGCAGCTAAAGGTTAAACCTGCCAACTAAATATGACATACTGTTACAATTCAAACAAACTTACATGATATTCTGTTAAACCTTGATGGTGCCCTGTGTCTAGTAAAAATTTGATCCCCCAAATGGTTTTATTCTCCCCTATGTCGTAATCCAGGGTCAGCTGCTATGCACAATGTCTGTGTTTTGTAAAGTGTTTGCTGACTTGGATGTTTGTTTTGAATCTGCAACTGCTTCCTGATTAATTTGGCTAAGACCACCCCTGGTCTCTTGAGTTAAGGTTTAGTGAAAGGTATGCTGTAGGCAGTTTACAGATGCATTCTCAATGTTAGAAGTTAAGTTGCAGGGGGAGCAAATTCTTTCCAATAAGATGGTCCATTTTAATCTATATCATTGCCCTTGTTGTACATCAGAAGCATGTTTTTGTTTTTCTCAAACTCTTTAGAAATACCGTTCAGAATAAACGTGCACTATTTGAGTTATGTCATTTACAACTTGTCATGTGCATTTTTTTCTGTCCAGCTGTTTCCTTCTCAATTCAGATATATACTTCCTCAGATATTTCATAATCTCTTGTAACTCAGAAGATTTCTAACGTGTGTTCTAACATTTGAACTGTGTGTTTGGCTGCTGTGATGAATGCCCAGGGTGTCTGTCAACTGTGCAGAGTGAGGTCTGTTTGTTTTCCCTGAAGTTATAAGCCTTTCCTCAGAAATCCTCTATCTTGTGGGGTAGGAGAGAGGAGAGGAAGAGGAACTGTTCTGGAATATTTCTGACTGATTAGTGAGCAGTTTGGAAACAAACAGACCAGGTATCAAGAACTCTAGTTTGGGCTTTGTAAGTTAAAAAGTTTAACGTATTCCAATTTGCTGCTAGTTACTGCAAATCTTGACCAGATTCTTCGAAAAACTATGGTCCATATTTGTAAAAGTGACTGGTCTTAACATGCAGCACATACTTTTCCATACTGACTTTCCTCAGAAATGTGTTTAAGTAAAATTCATCTCTCTTAACAATTCCAGTCTCTTCTGTTAAAGCTATTTTTTGTCTGTAATTTCACTGTGCTCCTCTTCTGCTTTGAAGTGCCATTTATGAAGTGATGAAGTTGTACTCTGTCCCACGTTCTGGATGAAAAGAGGTGTTTACCTAAATATTCTAAATAAGTTCCTCTGGAAAATGCTTTATCAACAGATGGAGATGCTGCATATTCATTAGCATAACATGCAAAAGCAAAGCTCAGGCTCTGAAACTTGCCTGTAGTCTTGAGTGGCTGCTTCCAGCTGTCTTCCCTGACCTCTGCTGGAGGGCCTGGAAGCCACAGCTGGAAGTGAACTGCTACCAGAATTGCAACCCTTCATCACTCTAGCCTCACCAGCAGCTGCGGAGGCTGGAAAACCTTTGCTGTACTTAAACTGCTGCAGCTGTTCTCCAAACCATTTCACTTTTATTGCTTTGTGTTTCTTTCCTTCTTCTTCCTCATTCCAGTTGCCTCTTGGAACAACCTGTACAATACTAGATAACTGAGTTACCCTTTACAGGGAAACTAGCAGGTACTCTTGATCATTTATGTTGCCCTTTCCCAAAGCTGTGCTGGTTCTACAGGCACTCCCATTCCCCTCACTGCATTCAAAACTTGGGTATTTATGGCACCTATGTCATCACTCAAGGTGTGCCGTTATCTCTTATTTGGTACTGGTACAACTACTTAAAGAACAGTTACCCACCAGGATCTAGTGAGTGAGTGGTCAGTCATTCACTTCATGTGGAACATTGGGATTGTTCTGCCTTTAAATCAGTTCTCTGTCCCTGTGAGGGCATTATCCTCTGATTCTGCAATATCTTAGATGACAGTAATTTCATGCCTATAAGGTGCACTTCTGCGTAACCGGGCAATCCCCGTACTTTGTCCATATATAAGGCCCACCGGCATATAAGGCGCACCTTTTTTGTTTTGTTTGGTTTGTTTTTTTTTTTTTTTTTTCAGCAAGGATCCAGCTCCGGCTGGCCCTGCCCCACCTTGGGCTGGCACGGCTCGCACTTCCTGGTTGGCAATTCTCTGAACTTTGTCAATATATAAGGCGCACTTCCGGGTTTGGATCAAAACTTCAGTCAAAAAGGTGCAGCTTATATGCATGAAATTACTGTACTTTTAAGAATCCATGTCCAAAAGCTCTTAACATTAAGTCCTTTTGAGAATCTACCAAACCAGTCTCATCAGGTGAGCATTGTGATCTGTTTCTGGCAGTATTACTTTCCTTTCCATAGGGAGTTCTCTAAATCTATTCAGCCCAGCATCTTACCCAGATGCTTTGTAAAGGACAAATGACTTGCCTTATGTTCTTTTCTCTTGCCCCTAAAGAGGCATCAATTCAAAAGATAATGGAAAGGTTACTCTATCCCTCTCTTTTTATTCTGCTTTTTTTCCTCCTCCCCAGTGCTTTAACACTTTGTAAAAGCATTGAGCTTTGCTAACATTCTGCCTGAAGGCATTGTGGCACCACCAGCTGAAGCACTCTAAACTGCTGAGTTGCCAGCTTTCTTTCACTCCCTTGAATGTACATGACCCATAGTCCAAGAAACTCCTGCACTGGGAAAGATGCACTGACCTGTGTTCTGATTGCCTGTCAGCTGCTATATCACATCATACAGACTTAGGCCAGTCCTGCTCACTGAATTAGTGAACCCACATGTGTACTACAGCCAAGAATTAAAAAAAGTTTTAAAAATTGCACTCAAGTTCTCGGTTAAGAATATCTGAAATAAAGCTGCAAAACTTCACTTGTCAAATGAACAGCAAATTATCTATTCAATGTAAAGGTTTTCTTCCAAGTATTTGTATGAAAGCTATTTGTTTTCTTTTAACCATCTTACAATGTGATTGTAAATCTATATTTTCCAAGGGAAACAGGCTACTGATACTTAGCAGGTTCCTGTTGTATATGATTTCATTTGTGGATTTTTGCTACGGTATTTCAGATGTTTAAACCTGGTGCTAGTATTGACCGTTTATGAACACAAACATGCTACAGAGCACAACAAGAGTGTCAGAAGGTATACTTGTTTTTGCTGCTTTGGACGGAGGTGCCTATTTAGTGAAAATCTTCACCAAAAAAAGCACACTACCGTTTAGAAGAGAAACCTCTCCCCTTCAGTTTATATTGGAATAAATTGATGGAGCAGTGGTATTTCAGATTTTGCTTGTCTTCCAGTTTGGTTGTGGCATATCAGAACTAAAGATGATGAAAAGCAAACAGTGCATTTACATACCTACTTTACACTTTCAAGCTGGTATTTATAGTAATGTTAGAATTCCTGTGCAAAACCAGCTTGGGCCTCAATTTTTTTCACAGCTTGCAAATGGGCTTTTCACTTAATGTCAGCTGCAAGGTTATTTTGCAAGTGGCAGCTATTCAAAATAAAATGGTTTGGGTTATTTAACATCTGGTTGCTGCTATGACTCATTTCAGCAGCAGCAGAGTTCTTGCACACTGCTTCAGAAACTCATCCTTGCTCTATTGTAAGAACGCATGTGGATATAAGATGCTTTCTCAGAGAAGCAGTTGAGGCTGGAACTGGAAAGCTGCCTTATTATGGATGATAATTGAATTAGATGTTAGCAGGAAGTAAAAAGTGAGGTAGTGGGGAGTTGCTAATGATCCCTAGTCCCTCATTTCGTGGATAAAACAACACTTTACCTAAACTCTGATTTAACTCAGGAGGAAGACGGAGTGTCTTCTCCTCCAGAATTAAGCGTGAGCAGTGTGTAACGAAGTTAAGGAAAAATGCGTATTGAAGCATCATTTATAGCACAGGACCTAGTTGGGCTCCTCGTGAACAGCTCCATGTGGCAAATCTTTAGCCAGCCTTTATCTTTGCTCTCCATTCCGTTCCAGAAGGCTGACGGCCGAGGACGTTGTTTTCCACTGCCGAGGTCTCTCACGTACCCCCGGGTGAGGTCGGCGAAGGGCAGTGCTTGGTGATTCTGCCCTGGCAGGATGAGATTGTTTCATCTGACAGCAATGCACACAAAATAAGCACGGTCCTTTCTCACACACAGTCCCTTTCCACATCACCGGTGTCGATAATGCCTTACAGAACCTACCCAACACCACAACCCTACCCATGCCAATGCAGCCGCTGCCCCTTTAAGAGCTGCCGCCCGCCCCTCCGCGTGCCTCTTGGCCCTGCGTTCGTTGGCCGCCCGGGACGCCGCTCCCCGCCAGTTCCTTTTTCGGCCACCTTACCTTGTTGACGCTAGTCTCTGCCTCTCTGCTCTCTGATTGGCCCTTGCCGCTAACGTTTGTGGCGGCGATTGGCCCGCGCCCGCTCCGCCCCACCCAGTGGAGGGCGGGCGACGCCCTCTCCGGCCTGGCCCTTGCTGATTTGTCGCGAGGGCGTGCCCCGCGCGCGGCGATTGGCTGCAGCGTGAGCAGCAGGGTAGGCTGCGCAGACGGGCAGTGGCGCGGAGGCGGCGGCGGGGCTGGCGCGGGGTGTCCGCCCGGCGGAGGATGGTCCCGGCGTTGGGGCCGCCGCGCAGCGCGCCCGGCCCGACCGTGAGTGTCCGTGGAGGGACTGAGGGCGGGAGCGGCAGCGGAAGGAAAGGGACCAGGAGCGGCCGCGGCAGCGGGGCCAGGACGTCGCGCTGGGCCGGGGCCGCGCTCGCCCCGGGATGCCGGTGGGGCCGGTGCCCTTTTGTCCGGCCCAGATGTGCCCAGCCCGGCCCGGGCAGGGGCTGCAGGGTCGGGATAGGCCGCGGTGCAGCTGCAGACCGCGGGCGGTCCTTGGCGGTGCGGGCCTTCAGGGGGTTGTGGCTCGGTGGCGGTGACCGGGCTCTGCTCCTCAGGAGTTGTGCGGCTGCGGGGGCTGCCCGTACCATGGCTGGGGTGAGGTAAAGTCGGGGGAAGCAGCGATGGAGGTTTGGAGAGTGGCGTGTTCTTACCGCTTTGCGGTCTTGGTGCTGAGAGACAATTGAGCGTGAGTCGCTGTTCAGGGCGTTCGCTTCGGCAGCATCAAGAGATGGGCTCTGCGCCTTAGCCTGGCATCTTCCCTCCTGGCGTAGTACGGGATACGGGATCCTCAGTCCATCGCGGCCGTGTGCTCGTGTTTAGTGACACCCCAGCGGGAAGTCAGCCCAGTTCAGAGGATGATGTGCGTACAGGGCCAGCTTTTTCACTTAGAGTTTTGTCACTCGTAGCTAACGTGGGTTCTTGTTGGGCGTGTTATAATCTTGGCCTCCTAAAGAAGGAGTTCTGATGGATGTGTCTGTCTGTTTCTTCTCTGCCTGCTAATTTTAGCTCTCTGGCCAATTTCAGTCAAATTTGCCGGCAAGAGAAGCTTCAAAGAGTTGGAAGGCTTCAGTTTCATGAAAATCACAGAAGTGTTTGTAACTCACAGTTACTGTTCTCATGAAGGGCAGGACACCTAAAATGCAGCTCCCTGTGACAGCACAAATGAACTGAGTCTATTGACATAATTATGGTTAGATACAGCTGTGGCACATGGTGCCCATTGTTCAGGGAAGTCTGTAGGGAAAAACAGAAGTAAGGCAGTGTTTGAGTTTCTGTCCATAGGTACAAAAATCACAAAACTGTTTTTGGTTTTTGTATGATAGCTTGGATATCCATTAGACTTCATCTAGACATGCAATTATTAAGTACTTCTAGCAGAGATAATGATGGCACAGTTAAGTGTCCAGAAGTCAGGTAATGTAACAGCTTGTTTTAGAGGCGTGATTTTAGCTTTACTTTAAATATACAAATCATTGGACCATCTTATTAATATGATTGTGTTATGTAACACTTTAACTAGCTTCAGAGCCTTGTTTGTTGCTCATTAATTGTGGGAAGGAAGAAATTTCCTATGAGGAAATGCTTATTATTATAAAGATTTAGAACTTCTAATTTTTAATTTTCAATTAGTGCCATAACAATAACTTACAGGTACATCTTGGGATTAAATACATTTGACAACAACAAAATGTGTTTGCCACTGAATGGGAAATAAGCTTAGAAAAATGCTCATGTTATGAGCATGATTTTTAAGGTGCTTGTATTCAAAATATTATGTCAGATACGTGAAACAGCACAAGAACATTGCAAATTTTGAAATGTCTGGAAATTACTTATTCCCTGAGAGATTGACTTACTCCGTTAGGCTATGAATATACAGGAAGATTTTAATGGAGTAGATGAAAAATTGTGGTGGATCCTAGAGGAGACTGTCATCTGCAAAGAGATCATTAGGATGTAAGTTTTTGATAGTGATGTTGCTGCTTTGATTCTTGGCTCTTCAAGTAGTGTTCTGAGGAGCTTGACAGAGACAGACTGAAGTGACTGTCACTTGAGTGGCCCTGTGACATGTGCCTGGCCCATGCCTGCTGTGTGCATTGTGGACCTTATTTGTAGCTGAAGTGCAGCTGTAGTCTGAAATGCCAAAAACATATTGGGAACAAGAAGGCAAAGATTCTGTGACTGTGTTCTGCTGGCTAAGCTACTCCAGCTGTTTTTCACCTCAGCTCTTCTTAGGTTAATGTAGGGGATACTCCTGACTCTTTTTAGGCAGAGGAGTTACAGGGGTACTTTTTTGAGTGTTGTTCAGTTGTTGATGTTTCTCCCACGTGCTGAAGTTGTAAGAACACCTCTGGCTTCCACATATTGAAGTATAATGAACTAGGCTACAGAGAGATTCGGGAAAGTGCATTCCAGATATTTAAGCATGCTTTCTAATTTGCAAAATGCTTTGATACAAAGTGTGTTACATTGTAATCAATCATGTCCAGTTTGGATCTGAATTACTACAATGTATGAGCTGAAGCTGGATGCTGTAGAAAGAAATAGACATGCGAGGAAATCAAGGGCTAGGATGTGCTGGTTTGACAAGAACCATTCTGTGGTTTAATTTTTGTACAGTAGTGGTTTTTAAGGTCTTAAAAATGACTTTGTAAGTGACACCTGGCTGGGGTGAGGTATAAGTAGCATAGCATTTGAAATGAAGGGTTTCCTAATGCATCATGGTTGGTTGTGTCGCAAGAACTTGTGAAAAGTACCATAAGGTCTGTGCCACTTTGAATAGTGATACCTTTCAAAATAGGAAAATATGTTCCTGAGGGATTAAATTTGATTAAAGGATCACAAACACAACTGAGATGAAGAATCATAAAATGACTGGCAATACTGTGGATGGACAGTGCATTAGGCTAGAGGCAAGTACACTTCTTCAGAGCCCTGAGATCTATAACTGGAATTGTTATGAAAAGATTAGGAACGTTACAGCTATTAGATGGTATGCGTACGCACATTTACACATTCATTTTTACTTAAAAACCTGGGTTGTATGCACAGCTTCACTGGCATTTTCATCAGGGGCATGGCTCAGTAGTGTTATTTAATTGGAAACTGTCTCATCTGAAACCCTGGGCTGTGATAGGTACTCAATTTTAATGTGGGGGAGTGTTCAAGGAGTGTTTGAGTTATTTCAGATTAACAGTAAAAACATGTAAATGTCTCAACTCCTTGATTAGGAAAAGTTGTATAGTGCCTGGTTTATGTAATGCGGACCTATCATGCTGTTTAAAATACAATTTGAGCTTTTATGTGTGGATATCATGTGTCCAAAGTGTACTTTAGTTTAACTACCTTACCAGTGTAGTGCTGTTGTCATGCTTAGAGTAAGAACAAAAGAGATTCTGCCGTGTGCACAAGATTGACAAATTGTGTGTAAACTGGGTTTGTTTCCTGTATGAAAAGCTATGGCTTTAGTCCTCTAAGATGAATGAGTTACTTTTGCAACCGTGACTTACTATAGCCATCTCTTACATCAGCCGTGCTGGGTGCCATTGTGATTCAGATAAGAAGAAAGTATTAGGCTGCTAAAAATGTTTCATGTTCCTGGTAACAAGTGTCTTCCTCACTCAGTTATCTGAACTTCTGTCAGGTTAACTGACCAACGTGAAAACCATGAATTGAGATCAGCTCAATCTAAAAGCCTATTTCAGTCATACTGGTATTCCTATACCTGAATGGGTTCTTTGTGTTTCATCTCTAGTGAGGCTGGAATAATCCAAGGATGGAGCTATTAACTTTTAGGTTTAAATCCAGGTTCCTCAGAACCTATGATCCATTTTTCCAGCTTTTGGTGTGGTGGGCAGTGCCATGAAAAGATTATAGAAAATATTGTCCATTAGCCTGCTGACACACTTAAGAGCAGTGTAAGGGTTTTACAGGGAAAGGAGATCTTAAAGATTTGTTTATTCTTCAAGTAACTGTAGTTTAAGTGAAAATAATATTGTCCATTTAGGGTGTCAGCCTGCATCTGTAGTCTGTAATGTTGTTGGCTTCAGGGACACATGATTCATACTAGCCTTCAACCTTTGAAGTTGGACTCTGCTTTGCTTTCATGTGTCAGTGAAGCTGCTAGCTAGAAGTTGAATGCAGTTCTTGTACAAAGCTTCATGCTACTACATTCTTGCTCATTTACTCCAGTAGTAAAATGGTGTTCCAAATTAGCAACAAGGAACATATTGTTTTCACTATTGGAATATCCCTAATATTTAGAGATGCTTTAATTCAGAAATGTTTAAATATTATGCATGTATAGCTTAAATCCCTCCTTCTTTCACATAAGTCTCTCACCTGCTGGAAATTCTGTGACTTCTTGCATAATTGGACAAGATTAACTAGTTTTGGCATCATCTTGGGTCATAGTCTCACAAATACTAAGCCAGCACTGCCACCATGAAAAGCAATCTTGTTATTTCAGTGTACTTATTTGGGAGAGTGAGGTATCTCTGTGATCCTTTTGCATGTAAATTTTAAGCTGATGTAGTGTTCTCATCTGGCCTCCTGGGTGAGGAGTGGCAGTGAACCAGGGAAGAGGCTCCATCTCTCAGCGTTGATTTGAAGGAGTTGAGGAAGTAGGGGAAGATAACCATCTCAAGGATTTTCCCATTTATTGCTAGGAGAAATGGGATGACAGGAATTTCATGCAGTTCAACAAGGGCAAAATCCTGCACCTGGGGAAGAATAAATCAGTCCACCAATGAGGCCATGCAGCTGGAAAGAGCCTTGGCAGAAGAGGATCTGGTAGACATTAAATTGAACATGAAACAACAAGGTGTCTTTGTGGCCAAGGTAGCGAATGGACACTTTTTGAAACAGGAGTGTGAGCAAGCTGAGGGAGTGATCTTTCCACGGCACTTGGTGCTGGTGAGGCTACACCTGGCATCTTGTGTTGAATTTTGGGTTCCCCGTGCAAGAAATACATGGATGTATCATTGAAAGGCCACAAACACAAGGTACAGGAGCATCTGTCATCTTGAGGGGGCAAGGGAGCTGTGATTGTTCAGCCTGGAGAAGAGAAGACTCAGGGAGAATCCTATCTGTAAATTGTCTCAAGAGGCTTTACAGTCCATCTTACTTTGTGATTTTCCTGTTTTATTCTGGGCAGGAATGGGAAGACCCCATGTTTCCTAGTTGGAAATATTAAGTGTGTGAGCTTATGTACTGTAATTCTCCTAAGCTAAGTAAGTAGTTCCTAATGCGGTGGAATTACTGAATTCAGGTTTTCTATGGTTTCTGTGGTTGTTGGATTTTCTTGTGTCTAATGTGTGTTGATTTTGATTTTAAATTTCTTCTTGAAAAGTGTTATGAAAGTGTGCTTGCTTTCTCTGGTCATCAGGGCTCAGATAACTTCACTGTGGACATCTCTGTTAAATGTAATTAAAATAATGTGCAGCTTTATCCCTGCCAGTATTATTCAAAATTGTCAAACATCCGGATTGCAAGATAAATCCTTTTATTCCTGGAACTGAAGTTATTGCCCAGTGCACCCACTTCATGGGTCCAAGAAAAAAACCTCTGAAAAGCAAAGTTGTAATTGCATTGAGGTTGTAAAGGAGAATGAGCCACCTTCTGTCCACCAAAACCTTTTTTGAGCGGTCTGCCTATAAAATGTATGTTGCAAAGTTATGGTGGTTTTGTTTGGTTTTCTGGGGTTTGAGGTCAGAGTGTGTGTGTGCTTGTCTTTGAAAGCTCATTGAAGTGTAATTAGTGAGTTTATTTTATGAGCTTATACATTAAATCTGAAATTTTGTTTTATAGTACCTTCTACCTCAGCCATTTTTGCCTTTGGCTCCATTAAGATTCATAGGGAAATCCCTTAACTCTGGAAGGGCAGTGTTTGTAAGAGAATCCCAGCATTGATCTCTTGGAACTTTGTAGTGCAGTCCCATAGAATAATGCTTCCTATATCATGAAACCTTGATGAGTTCTTAGTTTGTATCAGGTTTCTCAAACCCCAAGCGTGTAAAATATTTGAGAACTTGACTCTTAATCCTTTGTACTGAATGACTCATATCTGAAACGATGAATCTAATGACACATAAACTCTCTGGATGCTTTGAACATTCTGGTTCTAGGATATTTTGCACTGCTTGTTGATTAGGGTCCTCAGGAGAGAGCAGCAAGGCAGTTTGGTATGTGTCAGAAAATGACTTGATACCTCTTAGGGACTGTGTGTGGTTTTATGAACAGACTATGTGAGGATCCTTTGTAGTTGCGGAACAAAAAGAGCTCAGCTTAAAACCAAAGCACTGAAGCAAAAAGTACTGCTCTGGCTAAATCATTGTAGCCAAAATGAATTTTTTTATGTTGTAATTCTAAATTATCTGGTTATGTGGTTATCGGGCTCTGTGACGAGGTACTGCTCTTTGGCTAGAGATTTCATTTGTAGGTAAGGTCACATGAGATAGCAGAATTGGACTGGCTCTGGCTGGAACAGGTTGCCCAGGGAAGCTGCAGATACTGTGTCTCTGGAAGCATTCAAGGCCAGGCCAGATGAGGTTCTGAGCAATCTGGTCTAGTGGATGGTGTCCCTGTCCATAGCAGGGGGGTTGGAATGACATGACTTTTAAAGTTCCTTCCAACCCAAACCATTTTGTGATTCGATGACTTACAGCTTCTACATTTGTCCAGTCAGTGTTCGGTGTTTCAAATACAGCTTTCATATATTGGATGGATTCCCAAGTTTTAAATAACCATCTTGGTCACAGTATTTGGAGACCATGATGACTTACATGTTTCAGCTTTTTTCAGGAAAATAATTACTTGTTCTTTAGGCAACAAGTTGCCAGGTTGGTTCACCAACAGCTGCTCTTGCACAGGAGTGAGCACTCTCAGCCTGGTGCAGGGGCATTCTTTGCCATCTGATACAGGTAACCTAACCCTAACCTCTGTGATGACCTGTGTTAGGAGGAACTTGCCTGCAATTCACTTTGTATTCACTTAGCTTTCACCATCAAAACACACTTGTGGCTCCTTTCAAGCATCAAGTCAAGTGCAGTGTAATTAGATGTCTGTCTTCTCTTTGAAAATAATTTTCTGTTTTGAAGTGTACCACAGATCATTGGGCATTGGAAACCAGGGAGATGAGCACTATCTTAAGACATAGAGACATTTCTCACACTTTCTCACTTCCTTAGTGAAATCGTTCTGTGGTAACTTGTGAATCTCAGCACAATGCTGAGAACAGGGGATCAGGAGGATTTCCCTGGTCATTCCTTCTTGATTTCCTGAAGAAAAGAGTGATGTGTTCCCCTTATTTTGATCTCGAGTAGCTGAAGACATGCTTTAAGATGAGAGCTCTGGTATTCATGATTTTGGCTTGTGCACTGGTTGCATAATTGCAGTTCTTTAGCTCCCAAATGCCTGCTTCCCTATAACAATTGCTCCAGACCATGGGAGATAGTTCCCAGAGGCATCTTCCTTTACTTCCACTTTGTGCACTTCAGTTTGTTTGCAGTACCAAGTTCATCTGCATAATGTGTGAGGGTGGCAGCAACTCTAACTTGGGTGCAAAATGTGCAGAGATACTTCTCCTTAAATATATTCCGGACCATAAGCAGTGAGTAGGAGACTTGGTTCTGTGGACATGAGCTCTATCTCTGCCCCTCCTCTAAGGTTTAAAAAGAAATTATGTACTTAGGAAGACTTGGGAGGGAACAACAATACAAAAGTTAGAAGTTTGTGGGTGTTTTGGTTTTTTGGGTTTTTTTTTTATTAAGAAGTTTTCTTAAGCAGCTCTGGTGAGGTTTTCTCAGAACGACCCTACACCTCTGCTGTCCTAAAACTGCTGCATGTTACTAAATGGTCAGTGCAATTGCCATTGATATGTTGAAAATTACAAATGAAAACAAAACTAATGTAGATACGAGGGAATATGACTTGAATAATTACCCTTTCTCTTCCTCCAATGCTATTACCAAAAAAAATCCCTAAACATTTTATTTCTAGTTCTCTTGCATGTTCTTATATAAGAGCCTTACTAAAACCTTATTGCTTTAAGTCAGCAGGAGGAAAAATACTAATGTATTTGAGTTTGGATAGTACAAACAAAAGAGGCAGAGTAAAAATATCTAAAAGCAGTGAAATTTTCTGTCTGTTATTTGCAATTGTCTTATAAAAAAAAAAGAAGTTGCCCCATGTAACAAGTTTTAGCTTATTGGCTTTGGTTGTGTTTTCTTATCTTTTGTAGAAGCTCTGGGAACAGTTTGGTTGGCCTGGGAAACTCTCAACTGGTTTGCATCAGGAGTATGTTCCTCAGCACAAGGTGGCAGTGCCCACTCTGAGCCAGCTGGTCAGCACACAAATCCATGCTGCAGAGCTGGTCATAGACCCAGCTGTGTCCAGTCCCTTACCTGACTCACTCCTCCTCCTCTGCTCACTCCCAAATTTTTGTAAACATCTGGGAACTTAATCTCTTTGAGAGGTTGCAGTTAGGTCAATCAGTGGGCCCAGGTGTTGTGAGGGAGTGGTTTAAGGTACGCAGTAACAGAGAAATCTTGATTTCTTCTGAAACTAAACTGATAGATTTTTTTTTTCCTCCATCAGGAAAAATAACATTTTTCATTTTCCTATATGACAGTCTTACCAGGTTGCTTTGATAGGCCACAGTAGTTAATACACACAGGTAACAATCACAGAGGTAAACTTCGAGTTGTATTTCCTGCAGTCATCTTATTAGAATAGAACCATTCCAAGAGGGAATAAAGAAAGGGCAGTAAATTGTTTCTCTTGATCTCAAGGGCGCCTTGCTTGTCATTAAAAGCTTGGATTAAGTCCCTGATTAGAGCTAGCCTTGTTCTAAATCATGCGTGGAAGGTTGGAGAAGTGAGCTCCAGCAGTTGCTTGGGTGAAGAAGACACTGTCACAGGAAAAAAGCATTTGAGTAGTTTTTATCTATGCTTTGCTACTGATCTTAGCTTTACATTAAGGCTACCATGAAGCATTGCAAAACCAGTAAGAACTCTGAGATTGCAGCAGTGTAACAGCATAAGCTTGCTGAAGGATATTAAGAGGAAGAAAGATTTGGACTGCTGGTAGGTTTGCAGAATATGTGTAGTTGCATATAAAAAAGACTTTTTCTGCCTGATGCAGAAGAATGGAATGGCTTTACTAATTTGAGGAATATTGTCTTGTACAGCCAAAGATAACAGATTGGAATAACTATTTTCTTTTTTGAAACAATTACTAAATAAAGAGTGAAGAAATAATGCCTAATAAAATAATATAAATTAACTTTTTCTTATGTTTGCTGAATAAATGTTTTGAAGAAGAGATTTCATAAAATTTGCTGAATAATTTCTGGAAAGATGGGTGGTAGAAAGAAGATGTTTAAATAAATTGGTTTAAAGTTTTATATCCTGTGTTTCAGAACTATAAAAGAGATTAAATTATGTTAAATCTTCAGAACACAAAGCATCCTTTAATTTCTGAGGATGACATTGCATTTAAATTAAAATCAATATTTTAAGTTGACATTATGAAAGCTGTTAACTACATAAAGCTTGAGGGAAGCTTGGTACTAGATAAATATAAATTATGAGTTGCTACTTCTTCATCTGTTTTGAGAATTTGGATTTTGCTACATTCAGCTGAGTTAAGTGAGCATATTTCATGAGTGAACTTAAAATACATTTGTCTCTGAGCTTATGAGGCAAATATATGTCTTCTGCTTTAGAGAATCCATGAGGGGATCTTGCCATGAAGAAGCAATACCTGATGTGGAAGAAGTAAAGAGAAACCCACTGCCAAAGCTCTGGTCAAACAACAACTGACAGGGAGAAATGGAGACAGTGTAAACTTTCATCTGCCCTTGGAAATCTCCACCTAGGCAGTATTTTTATTTTCTTTTTAATTCACAAAGCCCCTATTTTCAGCAGCCCTTAAGTAAACCTCCTCCCTGGTATAGCCAGCTTGAGCTGTTTTGCAGAGTATCAGATAAAATGCAAAGAATAAAACAGGGGAAAAAAACCTCAGTTACCAGTAGAAAGCCCAGAGCTTTACACATGTGTTGCTTAACAAATTTAACCACCTCTTTTTAGTAATGCTGGAAATAAACTAACTGGTTAATTAGGTAATGTGCATAGTGTATAGCCTTCCTTTTTCTTATTGGGACCATGAAAGTGGGAGCATTGGTTGAGTGGTAAACTGATAAACTTTACCTGAAGTAATTCCACAGTAAAGTGAAATTAGGGTAAGAGTCACAGCATTCCTGTGCCATATCTCCTGCATGAAATGGGCTGCAGATCCCAATGGAACTGAAGCATGTCAAATACAGACTTTAAGTTTACATTTGTGAGGCTTATACACTCAGTGTGGCAGCTAATGACTTGAAATATGCAGGGAACAGCATCACTTGAAAGAAGTTTACTGATATTTTTTTAAAAAGGGGCAGAAAAGGAAGAAAGAAGTGGGGTCTTTGACATGTGATAAAGATTTTTTTGTTCTTTTTCAGGATCAAAAATTATTAGAAACTGTATTCATAAATTGCAGCACAAATTTTCACTTAGCCCTTGTCTATCTATCTTCCAGAATGTGAATTGCTGAATCATTTCAGCATCTGCTCAGCATGAAGAAATAAGGGAATTGGAATATTGTGTATATCATGACTTTAGGAGATAGGGATGGCTGCTGTTAAGAAAGAGAACTTTGCTGAGTGGACACAGAAGAAGCCAAACTATAGGAATATGGAGAACTCGTGTCAGGAGGGAGAAGTGGGTGCTCTGACTTAGGGCAGGGGGAAGATGGGACTGTGGATGTGTTCTGGACTGTGCAGCTGGAGTCAGAACAGCTGTGTCTGCTATGGGGAGAGGTATTTGTGGATGGGTGCATTTTTATGCCCTTACCTTCACACAGTTGTGCTTTATCTGTAGCCCTGCATGGAGGCTGGCCATCTAAATCCACAATAATGCTTTCTGTGTTAAATACACTGCTATACAGAAATAGTTCTTTGGTTCTCAAGCTGTATAAATTTGCAAGATTAAAAAAATGGGTTGCTTGGTGAATACATTAGCCTTTCAAAAATGTTAAGTTCACCAAAACTTAGACCTCTTTCATCTTTTTGCTTTGATTTCTGGTATATTTACTATGGTCTCATAATGCCCAATAACACATCAGCTCTGTCTTTATAGGTGGTGCAGAAGTCAATAAGCAGGGTATGTGAATGCCACATGATACAATCCAGCATCTTCCTTTTTCTAAGGATGTTTGAGAGCTTTGCTTTACCAGAACTGTGCCCATGTGTTCATGTCCTCACTAAGAAGCAGCAGTACTGTACACACTAAATTAAGTGACCCCTTTATCCTCTTCAGTAGTTATTTCACCTATGTTCTGGTTTGGAGGACAGGTGCTGCCAAGAAAAAGGCAAGAGCTCCTTTTGAAAGGGAGAGTGAAAATCCCTTCTCTCAAATTTATTATAATTTGGAAATTACGGGGGCTCTCAGGCAAAGATATTTGTTCAGGAATAACAGTTCTTTACTAATATATCTACAAGACAAATAAGAACAAGATCACTTATGAAAATCAGCGACAAAACAGAACAAATAACTCAGTTCCAGTCCCTTTTCCATCGCTGACACTCTTCTCCGCACGGTCCCGGTGGAGAGCGGGGCGGGCCCCTCGTAGCCATGGTGGCAGCAGTGGGAGCAGGGAGGCGGAGATGGAGGTGGCAGGGCCCTGTTCCAGGTGGGAGAAGGGTGAAGGAATACTCCGCTCACTGTTTGGATCCTGATGCTCAGCGGTGTTTTCAGAGGCAGGAGGCTGTAGCGGAGCAGAGTGCAGGGCAAATCCGACCGCAGCGAACCTCACTCCTCCGCGTTCGGACCAGCGAGTGTCCCAAGGACAAAAACGAGCAGCCTCTCAGACCCCCAAACCCTGCCAGCGATTGAGGGAGGGAGACAGCCCCCACCCATCCCTTTTTCTTGAGCAATCAAAAGCTGGAGAGCCACCTGCCTGGCAGACTTCCTTAGCATGATAATGGGAAAAATTCTCCACTGAGGAGGGAAGAGTAAGAGAACACCCCCAGAACCCCAACAACCTGCTACACAAAACGCTGCTTCAGTGATGGATACACAAGTGTAGTATCATCAGGAAGCTGCTCTGCTTCTTCTGCCTCCGCTGGTAGCCGTAATGGATACAGATTCTGCCGGGGTGCTTTGGCACATTGGAAACTCCACTGAAAGGAGGCGTGCTGGCTTCAGTCACTCCCTGTGCACCTGAACATCTCTCTGGTTGCCAACAGTGTCCAAGATGGCTGGGCTCTAACCAGGTTTTATTTCTTTTTTATAATCAGAATCACTCATCTGCTAAAGTCTCCCAGCTAACCCCTTCATCATCACCTGGTACAGTGAATGCAGCTAGAATCAGTGAGTAAGTAATACTGACCATCACCAGCTATATGCAGGAGGGATAAGTTATAGATGTCTTGGGTGGGAAGCTGGCTTTCCTGGGTTTCAGAGTTGTGAATTTTTACTAACTTGGACAACCTGGGATAATAACTGGATTAATCTTACTACATATAAACTCAAATAAGTTTGTTAGTGAAGTAAGCTAATTGGATTTCAATGAGAAGAAGTCTTGTTTTTAAGATGAGGTAAGACAATTTATAAGAGTGTGCATGGAAGTGCTGAAGTTGAACCACTGCTTCCTCTGACAGTAAAAGACTGTTAACTTTGTTAGGTGTTTTCATAATTTATGCAGAGGATGGTCAGTGACCACAGAGAAAGCAAAGTCTGTGAAGGGATATAAATAGAAATTGATGTGCTCCCATTGTGGTGGCTGTGTTTAGGTAGGCTGTGTGTAACACCCAGTGGGGAAATGGAATGCTGTAACTCAGAGAGGATTGCAAGCAGTTTTGTGATAGTGAGAACACTGTTGTGTAGGTGGAGTTGAATGATGTTCTTGAAATATTCAGGCACCTTGAGTTCCCTGAGTTGGATTGATTCATGGTTGTTTCTTGTTTATTTATGGTTTGCCAACATCTCCCAGGTTTTCCCTGGAATGGAGAAAGTACTTTACAATTAGAGTGGTAAACAGCATCAACCCTAATGTTTTTCCTCCTCTAATCTTTACTGAATGCACTTCATTCAATTAACTTCTAGAGTATAAAGGCTGAAAAGCAGCATCTGAATTCAGCTGTGGCACAATACAGATTATTTCTGTTAGTTTGACACACACATACACACAGGTGTGTGCACAGATCACTTTGTGAAGTGTATACTTCAGTGCTCCATAGGTATCTGGCTTTCTGGTCTATAAGGATATTATTTTGGGGCTTTGTTTCTGGTGTCAGTGCTAGTAGTGGTAGGCTCAGTTTACATTAAGAACTGCTTGGTGTTTAAAGTTATATTAAAAACCACCCCCACTTCCTTGCAGTCCAAACAAACAGACAAAAAATACTCTAAAGATATGAAGCCTGTTAGAAGAAGCCAATGAGCTTTCCAGGAGGAGCCAGGGAAAGGTGAAGCCACAAGGAGTTTGAAGGCCTATGGGAAGAGTTGCAATAACAGGTTGGTTGGTGAGAGAGTGAATGGAACTGTGAAAGTAAATACAGAGCTCAGACATCAAAAAACAGATCTATTTTTTCCTGTTGTCATCTACAGTATATTTATGTCTTTCGTTCTCTAAAATTCATTTCTCTGGTAGATATGTGTTCAACCATCATTGACTTAATCTCAACTTTTGCGTATTTTTATGTTTTTGTTTGTCTGAATACAAGCTACGAATTTATTCAAGAAGAGAACAAGTTAAATGCAATTTATTAGGCTGTTATTTCATAACTTTAACTGAATTTTACATATCTGAGAACGTAGGGGTGTCATTTTGTGTCATTTTAATCTGTACAGTAATTTAAATAATTTAAATCTGTAAAGTAAATTTTAATCTGTACAGCAATTTCAATGAATAACTTGCTTAATAGCAAGTAGTTAATGAAATGTTCTCATTGTAGCTTGTTCTTTGCTTAAGATTTGTGCTTTATTTCAAACTGGGAACTGAGTGCGGATTCAGGGAGAAAAGTCTGATAAGAGAGAGTTCAGCTGTTCCTCCTCCCATTTGAAAAAGTCATACACTCTTAACTTCTATTCTTGTTTGCTTAAAGTGATTTGGATTATAATAGTTTTTGTATTTAAAGTAATTGAGGAAATGGAAACCAGTTCATTGCAGACAGGTTTTGCTAAACATTCAGATAGGTAACATGCTTAATTTTTAATGTCATAAAATCAACTGAGTCAGGGGGATGGATTTGTGCCTACATTGTAATAGGGCCCTTTCCCTGCGGCCCAAGGCAATGCCTTGTAAATGTCTTGGCTAAGAATCCAGAAAAGTGCAGGAGTTGTTAAGTCCTTCCATGATTTTTCTTCAGGCTCTCTTCTCTGAAACCATGCCAGAGATGACAGAGAATGAGACACCTACTAAGAAGCAGCATCGGTGAGTTTCTGTGGGGAAATTACTGTTTTGTAGCTCTTTGGTCTGCAGTCATGTTGCATTGACTTAGTTTCTAGCTAAAAGTTCAGCAATGAGAGTATGGACAAGAATTCATCAGGGTTGATCCAAAAGCTTCTCTCTTGCCCTGTCTATGCCAAACTATCAGTGACTATTTTTATATGTGTAAAACTGCGTCACTGCCTTGGCTAGAGCATAGCCTCTATTTTTGTGGAGGCTCCTTGTAGATATCAGGGGGTAACTGTACTAATTTTGACTGGGTAACTTAAATATCTTCCTCAACTCCCAGTGGAATCTGGATCTTACAGCTCAAATCTCTGCTGGAACTTAAACTTTGAGGTTGTACAGCAACACTATGACCAAAATTTGTAACAGGGACTCAGCATTCACTCCAACATTTCCAGAGTTTTGTTCCTGTGTATTAACATGGTTGGCCTAATATGTGATTAATAGGGGAATTCTTCAGTCCTTAGTTAAATGCAGCATTCATCTTATGCTACTAACCATGTAGGATAGATTTATGATCAAGAAAAACTCAGAGAGAGCATTGATTTGTCCTACAGAAAGTTTGTCACTCTTCGTGGATTTTATGACTCTCACCTGACTAATACAGTATTTTGTGTTCTGTAATGGTAATGTCAACCAAAGGAGAGCTGGATCTCTCCAGTCCTTATATTCTTGTGCATATTTAGTATTAATGATTGTCTTTAAGCATTATTTCTTAGCAGATGTCTCTGAGTCTGACCTGTAACATTAACATCTTTGTCTTAAGTTACTCTAGGTGCACACTGTCTTTTGTGAGTTACCAGAAATAGGTATCAACTCAAAGCATAAAGGATATACTATGCCTCATAGTCTCATAGTAATCGCACCTCCTCCACATGTATCTTGTATTCTTACCACAGACCTTGTTACATCTGAACTGTTCTGTAACAGTCGAAAAGGACAGCAGAAGATGCTGCTCTGCTTTTTGCATACCCTAGCAGACATCTAGACTGAAAATGTGCTGCTGGACAGAAATTGTTTAAACAGTTTTTTTCTGGAATTTTGCTTTTTCCAGAAAACACATGTTTTGCTTTACTGTGCTTCCTGGAAGTATTTGTCTTAGTCTGTGTGTATAGTACGTCTTATTTATATATGTAGAGTATATATTTGAAATTTATTGACTGCCAGTAAAGCAATTTGGAGCATTGCACAATGACTTGCCATCAGTCCACTAGTCCCAGGTGAACATCTGAAAACAAACAAAACCCTCACATACCCAGATCACACCTATTCAGAATTTTGAGACAGTAAAGAAGAGCAGCTGCAAAGGAACAGTATTTTTGGTTTCCCTCACAAAGGAAGCCTCTTTGACTCCAGAAGCTATGATGTTTGAAGGCAATGTGGCTGGAAAATCAACTTGTATGGTAAAATTTTCTCCTGTTTCAGTGATCCAGTGAATGTAAAAGCAACATTTCAGACAAATACTTAACTGTCTTGTTCTTAGAAACAAAACTACCTTTTTTTAATCTTTGGCCTTTTTAAACACTCTTCAATAGGAACATAAAAACCCAGCTCTCCACTATAAATATAAATATAATTATAAATATGTACCAATAATCAAGTGGACTATTGCAGTGTGCCTTGTTATATTGCAATTGATTTAAGTCTGAACAGGAATGAATTTTTGTTAGAAACTGTTTAATACCAATGTCTAAGAACATCTGATTGTGACTTCTGCTCTTCTAGTTCACAGAGCAGACTATAATATTTATAATTTTTAGATGTAATAGAAATAATAAAAGAAATATTTGTTTGTATGCAGATCTTTAAACTTCAGTTTCACATGAGTTCTTTCACTTTGTGTTTCACAGAAAGAAAAACCGAGAGACACATAATGCAGGTAGGAACATCATGCTTTGCTGTTTGGTCTGGAAATAAGCACAGATACTTTGGAGTAGTAAAACATAC
>VRYO01002772.1:1024355-1107432 GCA_009812075.1 Sialia sialis | reverse complement strand
GGGGCGGTGCACCTTATATGTGGACAAAGTTCGGAAATTTGTCGGTAACCCGGAGCGCCTTACAGTCTGGTGCGCCTTGTGGTTTTGAAATTACTGTACTTTGCATGGAGAAGGTTCCTCCATAGGAGTTTAGTACACCGGAAAAGCTTCCTCCTATAAAACACCTTTCTGTGTCCTTGCATAAAATATCTGTACAGCTTGTTTCTAGTTTGCTGTTTTCCACAGTACAAAGTTAAAGTATGAGGGAGCACCGTGACCCTGCCTTTCCAAGTCTAGTAAATTAAAAAGTAAACAATTTCAGCTGTGTTCAATTCCAAAGGAAAACAACTGCATAGGCATTCACATGCAACTAATATCCACCTCTGTCAAAACAGAGACAAGTATCCTACCTGAGAGCTTTAGAGGCTCCCTGGATTAGAAGCACTCCACTAGCCTATTCCTAAGGCACCCACTTGGATGTTGACACCCCAGAAATTGTGTGCAAATGTTGGCTCTATGTTGCATCCCTTGGGCAGCACCCAGTCAGTGTCCAGCACCAATGGCATCTTCTACAAGTAGGAACACAGAGATGGACTGGGGAAGAGTCTGGCAGGCTTTGGACTGGTTTGTCCAAAGAAATTCATTGCAGTTGTTCTTTTACTGAGCTGCAATATCATGTGGTCTTCAGAAACTCAGCTAGAAAAACCACTGAGCAGTTTCCATATGAAGCCTGTGCAATGTTGTACTTGTTGAGTGTGCCCAGGGTGTAGCCAGTTTCTTAAGTATCACGAACAATCCAGAAGCAGTCTTAACAATTTACTTTTAGGATTGCTGGCCTCATTGGAATTCCCAGTTCCTCTTTCTATCATTGTTGATAGCTTTCAAAAATCTTTATCACCTGGGCTGAACTCTGCAGTATGTGAGGACCAGCTCCTTCCAAGTATATACCTTCTTAGTCATTAATATCTGGAAAAGCTGAGGAGAGTGTTGTAAATATTACCAAAACTAAAGAGTAGCACTTCACAAACACTGATATCTATATGCATGAGTAAGATATGTAAAGTTTAAGTCCCAGGTGTCCTGTGTTTTAATTTTTACAGAGGTACTTTAATCTGCATGGTAAATTTCTTGCATAAGAAACTTTGTCTTGCTGCATTTAGTGTATTTAGGCTTGTCTCCGTCAATGCCAGCAGTCTCTCCTGAAATGCAAAAAAAATAATAGTTTGACAAAGGTAAATTGAAGTGATGGGCTACTGAAATAAGACTGTTTAAATTAAATTAGTGAGTCTTGTAATGGAGCAAAATGAAACATACTCACCTGCAGGTCATAGTTTGTTTCTGTGTGCCACTCAAAGCAGAGTGACTGCACAAATCAAAAGGTTTATTCAGCACCATGAACAAACAACACAATGGTTTGAGTCCCGACAAAGCCATGACAGAACTTTTTTCTTTTTTTTTAAAGACATTGAATAGTTTTAAGTTTGCATAGAACATGAAAATATTTCAGAAAAAAAAACTAGCTACATGAGAATTAGTTATATTTGAAAGAGGCCAACTGTGGTGGATTGAAAACAGATACTGTCTGTAAAAAACATGCCCAGAGATATTTACACTCCTAGATTTACGATGTAGACCCCTTCTGCCAATACTCAGTGCTATTGAAGCAGTAAATGTCATCACTAGAAGACTATAAATCAAACTTTTTCTGACTTTCTCCAAAACAGGTATTTCACTGGAATTAATCTCCATTCAATATTTTCTTTACTGCCAGTCTACTGCCAGTAGAAAAGAGTAACTCATAGTATATATACCTAGAGCTTCAGCTATGTTCGGTGTTGGCTGGCTGCTCTGTTAATATAAATTTAAAATTAAGCTTGAAGACTGATAAAATCTACATTATTTCTCTTTAGGTGCTAAATTTGATATTAGAATTTAAGAGGCATAGGTTTGCTTCCCAAATCTGAAACTGATTCTTTCCATAAACTTTGTTCAATTTTGTTCTGTATGCCTAAATGTAATCAATTTATCTTATTAGGAGAGTGTCATAAAACTGTTAGAAAGCAGTTTCAAAACCTGAATTTTGAGTTATAGGAACTTTACTTTTTCATAAAGAGTCCAAAATATCCCCACCTTTTGAAGGTATAGCTATTTATGATATGACTCTTAGACTCCACTGAGTATTAATTTGATAAATGAGATTTACTTTAGAGGAACTTTTTCCCTTACTCAAGCTACTCCAGGTTCCAATGTGTAATGAAATAATGGATTTATGGGCCTTTACACTGTCCTAATTGTGCTGCTGTTGTACTGACTTGCCCACCCAGATAACACAGTACATATTATTTTTGCTTAGTGGAGAGACACCGAAAGAAGAAAATTAATGCTGGGATAAACAGAATTGGAGAACTCATTCCCTGCTCTCCAGCACTTAAGCAGGTGAGTGTCCATCCAGAGGTGCATACAAGTTTCCGGTCAAATGTTCAAATGTTTCTTTGTCTGTTGAAGTATAAGTAATTATTTTACTATTTAAATTAGCAAAAAGGCAAAACTGTCTGAATCAATATATTCAAAAATGTTATTAGTATTTTTAAAACTACTTGTAATAGAATTTCTGTTTGGAAGTGCAGGGTCACATGAATGCAGTTACACAGATTTTGAGCATTTTATCTGAAAGTGTTGCATATGACTGCTTATTTTTGTCATCCTTCATATGATGGCTTAAAAGCAATTCAGAACCTGAAATTATAATAATAGTAATTTAAGACACTCTTCTTGCAAAAGATGAAGCAAGACAAATGCTCTGAAGTTGATGCACAGAAGCATCTTTTTCAAGATAGAGGAATCCCCTGCAGAGACTGTTCGTACTGAACAGTAGAAGAAATTAAGTGAACAAAGTTTTTGCAGGCAGAATAAGCACAGTTTCATAAAAAGATTATTGTGGATGGGTTATTTTCTCTTCCCATATTCCCTAGTACACTACTTTCAGAATTAGGCATATACCTCCATGGATAGTTGTTCTGTGTTTGTTTCCTTTCTAATAAATATTTACAAGGCAGTATCTTGGAAATTTCATGTGATGTGTATATTTGTTGGTGAACATGAATTTTAGGCTGATCAGCTAGAAAGGATGCTGGCTGTTTAGGATCTGTGGCCCTAGTATCTACCTCTGGGCATCAGAAAGTATCAGCTCCAGCACTGTAAAATCTCACAGCATTTTAGGGTCAGTATCACTTACAAAACAAAAAACAACCAAACCAAAAAAACAACCTCCAAAAAACCCAAAGCAAAGGAAAACAAACCCTACCCAGTGACATTCAGAGTGTATTTTTAAAGTAAAGACCTCTTGGAGTAAGTGGTTCCTTATCACTAATAGCTTTACAAATTCTAGACCTTTCTCCTAATTTTATATGTATGTTTTCTTTTACAGAGCAAGAACATGATCCTAGATCAGGCCTTTAAGTATATAACAGAAATGAAAAGACAGAATGATGAACTTCTGTTAAATGGAGGGAATAATGAGCAGGGTAAGTACAGATGCTGGCTGGGGGCTCTAGAATTTCTGTCCCTCACTTCTCTGTACTGACTAACAACAAAGCCTAGAACCAAAAACTGGAATCCCAGGAAATTATGCACATACAGGGAAAATACAGCTGCTTAGAATATCTTGAAACAAAAAGCCAGCAGTCAACCAAAGTGAGTGTTGTGGCACGTAGCTGTAAGATAATGAAGCAATTGCATTGTGATGTACAGTAATTACAGAGCTTTTTGGGTGATGTGGTATCATCTGGTAAATTCTGCCCCAGTTTATTCTACTGTAGTGATCAGAATGATTTCTGACAAACTTCAGTTAGATTTTTTTTCATTGAAAAGATGAAATTTTCTTCATTCATAAAGCTTTTTTTTTTACTTTGAAAAGCTGTAAGAGTTAGCACATTTTGTAAAAATACAATGCATCATATAGAATTTACTTTACCAGATGTGTGAAAGTACACTGATGGAGGTGTGAAAAAATAATCTCAGAGCTAATGTTGTGGTTTGTGATTTTTATTTCTGCTTTATTGTGATTTTCCCAGTTTGATGAGCCATCTCCCAAGTGCATTGCCAGTTTTTGTGGCTTTACATGAGTGCTTTGTATTTAATTTTGTGTGTAATTTTTAGATGTAATGAAACTTAATTCTTCTGGAAATCTGTAAGATTATCATTGGTGTTTGCAAAAGAGCAGGAAAAGAAAAAGATTAATGTGCTTGTCTTTCCTTCAGGAATTTTGATTAGCATTCAGTTTTATCTAAGTTAGTCCTAATGTTTTTTCGTAATTAATTTGATATATCCTGCTATTGGTAATGGAATAGTCTTTGAAATTCCTTCACTTTCGCATTCAGTAGAGAGACTTGTCATAATAACAGCACAAAGGTTGTGCTAACCATTTGAAAAGAGCATACATTACTAACAATTAATTCTATTTATTTCTACAAATTATTTCATTACTACACAGTGTTTACTCTCTAAATCATCTGGTAATATTATTTCATTATCTTCTCTGGTGCTGATGTAATGGAGTTCTCTCACTGTTTTGTAGCTGAAGAGATAAAAAAACTCCGGAAACAGTTGGACGAACTGCAAAAGGAAAATGGGAGATACATCGAGCTACTGAAAGCAAATGATATTTGCTTGTATGACGACCCTACAATCCATTGGAAAGGAAACCTTAAAAACGCCAAGGTCTCAGTTGTTATTCCCAGTGATCAGGTTCAAAAGAACATCATTGTCTATTCAAATGGGACTCAGCCCAATGGAAATAACCAGGGAGCGTCTGTGCAGGGAATAACGTTTAATGTTGGTCATAATTTACAAAAGCAAACAGCTAATGTTGTGCCAGTTCAGAGAACTTGCAACTTAGTGACTCCTGTGACGATTGCTGGTATTTATCCTACAGAAAATAAGCCATGGTCACAACCTACAGTTTCTCCGCTGCCGTCTGCTCAGACAGCTCCAGCAGGGAATGTTCTTGAGCTCTCCACCCCGGAGAACGAGCAAGGTGTGCCCACCACTGCTCCTGCCAGCTCACAGAGCACACCTCTACCTGCAGCAGAACAGGATCTACAGTGTTCTTCAAGTAATGCATCACAGATTGAGCAAAATCCCCCCAAAAGCAGAAATGATGAGGAGGGCACTAAATCCACGAAGAAAACACTCCCGCAGGGAACCAACCTTCCTTCCAGTGCCTCTGTGGAAGCCTCCCAAGTTCAACAGGTGAATGCAACTTGCTCAAATACACACAATTCCAGGAGTGACCTCCAGGAGAGCTGTGCCATTTCAGCCACAGCCACAGCCTGCGTGCCACCTGTGAGACTGTCTACTGCAGAGAGCTGCTCTTCTGCAAATGTCCTCAAAAGTATGGATGTGGTCAGCAGTGCTGGGACGCCTACGACGTCTGCAGCAGAAGGAGTTAAGGCTGTGACAGCAATAAGCACTCTGGCTGCCAGTCCCCTGGAGAGCTGCTGGTCTTTTTCAGGCTCTTCAGGTGTTGGCACTTCAGACTTGAAAAACATGAGTAGCCTTACCCGGATGCCTTCAGCTGGGAGCACACAGACCACATGGACGACTTTGCAGCTGGCAGGAAACACTGTTCAGCCACTGAGCCAGACCCAATCCGGGATAATGACTGCCCTCCTCAATGAGCCAGTCAATGCTGCTGGGACTGTGTCTTCTGCCCACAGCAGGCCTTTGACTACAAGTATCAGTTTGCATGCTTCTCTGCCTGGGGATGGCCAGGCAGCTGAACAGATTGTAGTTACCTTGCCCTCGTGCCCACCCGTACCTATACAGCCTTTAATCAGCCAGTCACAGGTTAAAGCTCAGGCTGCAGGAAATATCCTTCCATTAAACTCAGCTATGCAGGTGATTCAGATGGCTCAGCCAGTCGCCTCAGCTGTGACAGGAGCACCAGCTAACCAGAATGTCATCATTCTCCAGCCTTCAAACCCTGCTCCTTGCCCGCCCATTGTGAGAGCAGAAGTTCCCAGCCAAAATGTTAGTCAGCAAATAGTAATTATACAAGCTGCAAATCAGAATCCACTTCCTCTCCTCTCTGCTCAGCCTTCTGCTTCTGTAAGAGTTCCTGTGAATGGACCAACTCTAGTTGCCAACTCCTGCGGCTCCATGCAAAATGCCTCTCTTCCACAGACTTTCGGAGGGAAACACCTTGTCCATATATTACCAAGGCCATCTTCTTTGCCATCTTCTAGCTCTACGCAGACATTTTCAGTGACAATGTCCAATCAACAGCACCCACAGACTATATCTTTAAATGGGCAGCTTTTTGCCTTGCAGCCTGTGATGTCTTCATCTGGAGCTTCAAACCAAGCCCCTATGCAAATTATTCAGCCCACCACCAGCGAAGATCCAAATACCAATGTTGCCCTCAATACATTTGGTGCTTTAGCTAACCTCAATCAAAGCATATCACAAATGGCTGGACAGAGCTGTTTGCATTTGTCTCTTAGCCACCCCACCAATCCTGCAACTGTCAATAACCAGATTGCCACAGTCAGCTGTGTGTCATTGCCAACTTCTGTGGCATCTTCAGTGCCTGCAGAGGTTTCAGTATTAACCAGTGCATCTAATTCCATAAATGCTTCCCCTCAAAAGGCGTTTGCTGGCTTGCCATCCAATGCAAAATCAAAAAGGACAAACAAAAAGCCAAGCACAAAGAAACACCAAGCAGTCAATAATAAACTGTCCTGCTCAGCAGTTCCTTGCAAAAGTGCAGGGAAGGTGGACTGTGCTCCTGTGGAAATGGTGGCAAAGCCTTCAAATGGCAAAGGGCTGCCAGAAAACGTCCCAGCAGTGTCACAGGCTGTAACCACATCACAGGTGAGCGGCACGGCTGCGTCAAGCAGCGTCAGCATTTCTGACTCTCCTTCCAAAGAGACTGTGAGCTCTGAACAGGCAGTGAAAACCCCCTCTGCTCAAGAGCCGAGCTCAGCAGAGGTGCCTACTTCTTCACTGCTGGAGTCTGCAGTGTCAGAGCAGTTGCTGCTTGCCCCACCATCAGCCAAAGATGCTGCTCCTCACCAGCAGGCCCAGGGATCCCAGAGCCACCCACCAACTGCGTCTGAGTTGTCAGAGTCTCCCAAACCCTGCGAACCCTCAAATACCTTAACATCCTCTCATAAAGAAACACAGGTGACACATTTGCAGGTTGCAGATGGGACTTCATCAGTACAGAGCAACACAGCAGGTCACACTTCCAAGGCAGGAATTATTTCGGAGTCCTGTAATGTTGCGCAGGATTCTTCAGTGATAATGCAAGATGCGGACTTATTAGAAGGACAGGGTCTAACCAAAATGCTTTCTGATCTCACAAAGGAAAGAACAGCTGTGGAAAAAACCTCTTCATTTGCTGTTCAGGGGGAGCACTCAAATTTTCCTATGGAAAACTCTAAACCAGCAGAATCAAATGTTGATTTGCCTGAGAAACAGGAACTCTTGCTGATGAACACGGAAAGTGACACTCTCTCCCAGCCTCACTCCTGCATCTCTGATCAGGAAGTAGTGAGTGCTTCCCTTATCACTAGCAGGCAGGCAGACTCCCCCATGTCAACCAGCTCTGGCAGCAGTCGAGGCTTCTCAGTTGCATCGATGTTGCCAGATGCGACCAGAGAAGACCTCACAAGCAGCACCTCAGCCAGTACCTGTAACAGCTGCACATTTTCAGAACAGACTGACATTGTAGCTCTTGCAGCAAGAGCTATTTTTGACCAGGAAAGCCTTGAGAAAAGTGGAGGGGGAATACAGGTTAACACGAGGGATGTCATCTCTAAGTCTGAGGTTGCACCTTTGGAGAGAGAGCAACAGCCTTTTAAACCTCAATCAGTAAAAGAAAACAACGCAGGGCCACTGGAAGCGGCCCCGAACAAACTCAGTGCTCATGAAACAGTCGACAGGCAGGTTGAGAAGCCAAGCTGCTCTGTAGGAGGTGTGGAAACATCAAACACACCTTTGCAGATTTCCACTTCCCAGACACCCAGCATAACCAGTCTAAGCGTGAATAATCTGATACGCCAGAGCCACATTGTCCATCCCCTGGTGAGTTGCTCAGATTTATCCCAGTCTTCAGAACCTGGAAGTGTTCCTACAACTGTGAGCCTCTCCCTTCCATCTAGCACATACATCAGTCCATCCCCAGGACCTGCTCTGATGAGTGAATATGCTCAGGAACAACTGAATGCTATCAGGGCAAGCACCATGCAGGCTCCCCAGCTGCAGGAATCACACTTAAAACAGCAAAACCATGACGGTCGCAAAGATTCTGCCAAGAGAGCTGTTCAGGATGACCTTCTGCTTTCTACAGCAAAGAGACAAAAGCAGTGCCAGACAGCACCCATAAGGCTTGAGGGGATGCCACTGATGAACCGGACACCAGAGGGTATTGCTGATCAAACACAGATGCTGGTTAGTCAGATTCCTCCTAATTCATCCAATTCAGTGGCACCAGTGAGCAATCAAGGGCACGCTGATGGCCTCAACAGATTATTCGCACCCAACAGCAATTTTGTAATGCCAGCTTTGAGACAAACTGAAGTTCAGTGTGGTTCTCAGCCACCACTTTCAGAGCAGCCAGGCCAGACAGGGCAGCACTTGCAGCCAATTCAACATGTCCCTGCCCAAGGCATCTCTCACCTTCACAGTAATCACCCATACCTGAAGCAGCAGCAGGCTGGGCAGTTAAGAGAGAGGCACCACTTGTACCAGTTGCAGCACCATGTCACTCATGGGGAAAACTCAGTCCACTCTCAACCCCACAGTGTCCACCAACAGCGAACAATACAGCAGGAGGTGCAGATGCAAAAGAAAAGGAATCTCATCCAGGGAACACAAGCCACACAGCTTTCTCTACAGCAAAAACACCACGGAAGTGATCAAACACGGCAGAAAGGTGGACAGACCCATCCCCACCACCAACAAATGCAGCAGCAGATGCAGCAGCACTTTGGAGCTTCCCAGCCTGAAAAGAACTGTGAAAATCCTGCAACAAGCAGAAACCACCACAACCACCCTCAGAGCCATATCAATCAGGATATTATGCATCAGCAGCAACAGGATGTTGGCAGCAGACAGCAAGGTTCCACTTCAGAACATGTGTCAGGGCACAATCAGATGCAAAGACTTATGACCTCGAGGGGCTTAGAGCAGCAAATGGTGTCCCAGGCCACTATTGTGACCAGACCATCAGATATGACATGCACCCCACACAGGCAAGAAAGAAACAGAGTTTCCAGCTACTCTGCTGAGGCTCTCATTGGGAAGGCGCCCTCTAATTCGGAGCAGAGAATAGGAATATCTCTTCAAGGCCCTAGGATTTCTGACCAGCTTGAAATGAGAAGCTATCTTGATGTTTCTAGAAGTAAAGGGCTGGCAATTCATAATATGCAGGGCCGCTTGTCGATCGACCACACAGTTGGCTCGGATGTGCAGCGTCTTTCTGATTGCCAAACATTTAAGCCCTCTGGACCCAATCAACAACCGACGGGCAATTTTGATGTACAGGCTTCAAGAAACAGTGAAATTGGCAATTCTGTGTCATCCCTCCGGGGCATGCAGTCACAAGCGTTCCGAATCAGTCAGAATGCTGCGCCATCCATAGAGAGGCAGAAGAGACTGCCCTACCAGCCAGTACAGGGTATTCCAACAGGGAATACCCTGTCATCAAGGGAAAATGAAAACACATGCCACCAAAGTTTCATGCAGAGTTTGCTCGCCCCTCACCTTGGAGATCAAGTCAGCGGAAGCCAAAGATCAATCCCAGAACATCAAAGGAATACGCAGTGCAGTGCCTCCTCCACAATCGAGTACAGCTGTCCCCCAGCACGGGAGAGCGTCCACATCCGAAGGGATGGTGATGGCCAGAGCAGGGAAAGCTGTGACATGTCAATTGGGGCAATTAACACAAGGAACAGTTCACTGACTATTCCTTTTTCGAGTTCTTCTTCCTCAGGAGACATTCAGGGTCGCAATACAAGCCCAAACATCTCTGTACAGAAGTCCAATCCCATGAGGATGACAGACAGCCATGGAACTAAAAACCACATGAATACACCCGTTTCCAGCAATATGCATGGAGTTGTGAGGCCAACTCACCCTCACCCTGCAGTTTCTCATGGAAGTGGTGAGCAAGGGCAGCCTTCTGTTCGTCAGCCAAATTCTTCGGTCACTCAGCGCTCAAGGCATCCTCTGCAAGACAATGGAGGTTCTAAAATACGTCAGCCTGAAAGGAATCGATCCGGAAATCAAAGACATGGGAATGTCTTTGACCCTAGTCTTCCCCATCTTCCTCTGTCCACCAGTGGCAGCATGATCCTTGGGCGCCAACAGTCCACAATAGAAAAGAGAGGAAGCATCGTCCGATTTATGTCTGATGGCCCTCAAGTGTCCAATGACAACACAGCCCCTGACCAACATACTCTATCCCAGAACTTTGGATTCCCTTTTATTCCAGAGGGTGGCATGAATCCACCAATAAATGCTAATGCTTCTTTCATTCCACCAGTCACTCAGCCTAGTGCCACTCGGACACCAGCTCTAATCCCAGTTGATCCTCAGAATACACTGCCATCCTTCTATCCACCTTACTCTCCTGCCCACCCTACCCTCTCCAATGACATTTCTATCCCTTACTTTCCCAACCAAATGTTTCCAAACCCAACCACTGAGAAGCCAAGCAGTGGAGGTTTAAACAATCGATTTGGATCCATTTTGTCTCCTCCCAGGCCTGTTGGTTTTGCTCAACCAAGTTTTCCTTTGCTTCCAGATATGCCACCAATGCATATGACCAACACATCGCACTTATCCAATTTTAACTTAACTTCTTTGTTTCCAGAAATAGCCACAGCTCTTCCTCCAGATGGCTCAGCGATGTCACCTTTGCTTTCCATTGCAAACACATCTGCTTCAGATTCTTCCAAGCAGCCCTCAAACCGCCCTGCCCACAATATAAGCCATATTTTAGGTCACGACTGCAGCTCAGCTGTATGAAACCTGGCAAACCGACTTCTGGTCTGATGTGTTGTTTATATATTTAAGAAGAAGGAAGCAGATCTTAGTGGCACCCCTGGAGAGACCATTCACAACATCACTGTTTATTTGCCTAAATGTATGTATATGGTACTCTCCATTTTTAAATACACATATTTCCACCCACTTTACTAACTGTAAAGCACCAGTGCCTATAGCAATGCTTACTTACTAGGAAATGGTAAGGATGCAACATTGAGAGCTGTGCAAATATTGGTTGTTGATTTTCCAACAATCAGGTTTGATGTCCGATTGTTCCAAGGTAAGGGCCGCCCTCAATAATACATGGAGCGAGAGCATCCGTGTGGGAGACAGGGAACAAGTGCTACAGGTGTCAGTTTGTTCCTGATGTGTTTACCTGAAACTGCAGAGGAGCTTCGAATGGTTTGGGTTTCTCATTTTCCTTTGTAAAATATCTTCAGGAGCTTCAACACAAGTCAAGTCTGTGTTAACCCAGCGCTAATTGGAAAAAGCATTTGTTGTGCAGCTTTTGTCTGTCTCAAGCTTGTCACATATACTTGACTTAAGGCTGACTTTACCTGGTGAAAATTACTGTGTGCTCCCATGGTCAGCAATTAAAAATACTGTTTTAGAAAATTTAGATTTCTTTAACACATGGCTTTCTGTTTCTAAGAATCTTGTTTGGATGTGTTTTAACAGTAGCTTCAGTTACTGCTGAACTCAGTCAATGTTTCAGTGTTGCTCACAACTCCTGCTGCAGTCAGCAGAGTCAGCAGCCATGTTCATTGCCATGTCATTGTTGATTGCTGCAGGTTACCTCAGGGTGGGTTTTGTACCTTGTTTAGCACCTTCTTAATGTCTTTTTTTCCCCCTCTCCACACTTTTCTTTGGCCCATGCTCTAACACCAGCTTTCTGTGAGTGACAGCCCTTGATTGTACCAGGCAGCATATGGCAGGAGGACTGAGCCTGTCGCATCCCACAGAATGAATGGAGATTCCTGGGGGCACAGTTTTTACTTGATATTGCTGATAGGATTGAGCCTGAGTTAATATCAGTACTCTGCACTTGAATGCACCTTTTATCTTAACCTGTGTGTTTGTGAGTGAAGGAGGAACATGGATGAATGTGTATGTGTTGAGAGTGAAACACACAGACATTGGGATTTGCAGAAGGATGATGTGTTTGTAGATGCATGAAAGATGGAGTGAATGTGTGTGTGCTGGCTGAGTCTCCAGTACTTTCAAAAATTTTGGTCCTAATTCTTCTAAAGGAAGGGGAAGAATTTGGTAAATTTTATTTATTTAAAGTCTCTGCAGTGTGCTTTGTCTTCTAACAGGGCAGAAATACATAAAAATGTGTTTGGAAGTGCCGTTCTGGGTTTGATTCTTCAAACAACATAGTATCTTCAGGTTCCCTGGCATGCATCATCCTTTGCTTGTTTTTGCTCACCAATGCATCATCTTGTTGCTTCTGGGACCTGTCAGAAGCTCCTGGTGAGGGCAAGGGCAGGAGCAGGCTCCCTGAGATTTTTTGTTTTGTTTTGTTTCCTTTTGAAAGGTGGAAAGGAAAATACTCCTCCATGTCCAACAGCAGGACTCACAAAGAGGAACCTAGAAGTCTTCCACAGCTTGACTGCCCAAGACTTTGGTTTTGCTAAGCCCTTTTACACTGATTCAGGAAAGTAAGGAGGCTTTAACATGAAAAATAATTAGGCTGTATCTGTAGTCAATTCTGACAGTGTCTCTGTTCTTGTAACCTGCAGTCTGGTGTTTTCCTGCAAGGTGAAGTAAAACAGTTCTGATTCTGGTTGGGAATCACAGAATTACAGAATGAACTAGGTTGGAAAAAAACTTTGAGATCATCAAGTCCAACGTATGACCTAACCTAGCACCTCCTCATCAACTAAACTATGACACTGAGTGCCATGTCCAATCTTTTTTTAAACACGTCTAGGGATGGTGACTCCACCTCCCTGGGCAGACAATTCCGTTGCCCCATCAATCTTTCAGTGAATACTTTTTTTTTCTGACATCTAAACTGAACTTCCCCTGGCACAGCTTGACTCTGTCCTCTCATTCTGTCACTGGTTTCCTGGGAAGAGAGACCAACCCCCACCTGGCTACATCCACCTTCAGGTAATTGCAGAGAGTGATAAGATCACTCCTGAGTGTCCTTTTCTCCAGGCTAAACAACCCCAGCTCCCTCAGCCGCTCCTCACAGGGTTTGTGTTCCAAGCCCCTCACCAGCCTCGTTGCCTCCTCTGGATGTGCTCAAGCATCTCAACATCCTTCCTAAACTGAGGGGACAGAACGGGACACAGCACTCAAGGTGTGGCTTCACCAGTGCTGAGTACAGGGGAAGAAAGACTTCCCTGGTCCTGCTGGCCACACTATTCCTGATGCAGGCCAGGATGCCATTGGCCTTTTTGGCCACCAGGGCACACTGTTGGCTTATGTTCAGCTGGCTGTCAGCCAGTACCCCCAGGTCCCTTTCTGCCTGGAATCATGATTTAATTCAGGTGGAACTTATCTTAAGTGGTGCATCAGTTCTCTTGTTTTTTACAAGTAATTATTTCAGTTCACAGCAAGGCTGTTTCTCTCTGCCACAGTGCAGTCACCAAGTGACAGCCACTGGCCTGTGCAGGGCGCAGGGGTTAGGTATGAGTCAGTTCTCAGCCTCAAACCAGCTAAGCCAGTTGTAGGTGTGGGTGTGCCCTGGTTAGACTTTTGACCAAGGGGGTATCTGTAGTGCAGTAGGTCTCAAAGAGTCTACCTCAGGTGTTGAGTTCTGTAACTGTTTCATGGATTCTGGATGGTAAGGATAGGGACTGAAGCAGCAGCCACTCTGTGCATTACACACTTTCCTGGTCTTTGAGGAGGGAAGCAAATGCACCCTTTCTTGCTCTCTTTAAATGGAATTGTGGGTGCAGCAATGGGTTTGGCTTTCAAGACAAACTAGTGAAAAATTAAGCCCTGGCTTCTAGCCTGCTCATCATTCCAGACATTCACAGAAAACCATATTAGTTTCCTCTGCTGAGAAAGCTACACTATTTTATGATGTATTTGAAAACTGGAGAGAGCTTATTAACCTAAACCTGTTAATACTTGAATGTCCACAAATCCACTTGGCCAGATAGGATTCATCCCAGAGTACTGAAGCAGCAAGCAGGTCATCCTACTTAGGCCTTCTTCTGAACCCTTACAAGACTGGGATAGAGAAATATAATTTTATTCCCCTCCCTGAACATGGCAATTTCAGTTGAAGCTCTCTGTGAGTCTCTTTATATGCTGTACGTGATCTTAAATGGTCCCATGGTGTTGGTGTGGGATCAGGAGACTGCTGTGACAAGAAAAGAGGCAGACCTCTCTGTGAGGGCTTCATATCAACACATTCATCCAAATTCTGATATTTACACTGCTGACTGGCCTCTAGATAACTTCAATTAAAGAAAAATTGCCTCTATTGTATAGCTTTTTGGTGTAATTGACCACCCAAGATGGGCTTTCAGTGTTGAACCTGGCCTGGTCCTCTGGTTTAAGAGCAGCTTGTGGGTTTCAGCCTCTCTCATGTTCATGCTCTTTTGCCTTTAGGAGGAACAGTGGGGGACTGGATATTTCACATCAAAAGAAAGGAAATTAGATGTTACAGTTCTGTTCGTTTTTAATTATTGTTTGATGCTTTCCTTGTTTGTGTAAGCTAATCCTGCCTGCCATTCCACATCGGCCAGGCTTCTTGCAGTTACTTTTGTAGGTCAATTTGTAGCACTGAGAGGTCAGTGGCCCAGTCCTTCCCCAGGATCTCAGGCTCTGCTCAGGAAGAGGAGCAAATGCAACTTCTTACAAGTTCTTTTCTTCAGTTTTCCTTCGCCCTCCCATTGAACCTGTTGTGCTTAGCTGTCAGGTTAAGGTAAGCTGTCACCTTACCTTGATCTGTGCTTAGAGGGCAGTTTGAAAAAGGAGCTTCTGCAGATGGAATTACTCTGGTTTACTTGTTATGAAAACCATTTGACAAGCAAATACATTTTCTTCAGCAAGCATCAATGATAACAACTTTTTCTCTTGAGGACTACCTGGCAATTAACAGTTCCTTTGTTTTTCAAGAAGTACTTGGAAAAGATTTTGTGGGTTTAGCTGTGATTTGTTAGCCTGAGAATGGCATTTTCTCTTCCATGATAATCTTTTTTAAGGTTACTTACACAGTGTTTGTTTTGGCTTTGAAGGAAGGAAAAATACCCATTACTCTTTAATTTAGAAAAACCAGCAGTGGAAGTGAAACGTTGGGCATTAACTCTGGAGTGAGACTCCACACCTGACAGGCATTGTGTGGCTGTGGGCTTCAGCTTGGCCTAAACATATTCAACAAACAATAGTAAATAATATTGGGCTGGATTGCATGTATGTCAGTGTAGTCCATATTAATCCCTTGAACAGCCTAGGAGAGGAAAAGCAGAGAGAGACTAATTTGAAAGCAGGCAATAAAATAGTAATGTATTAATATTTATATACCTTTTTCTTGAGAGAAAGGACCTCATTTAGGAACAGTTAAAGAAAAGGATAATTGATGTGATTTGAGCTGGGGGCTGAGCTTTACTAGAATGGGTTTTACAGCCTATACTTCCAGCTTGTCACTGTGCTGCAGCACCTCAGAAAAAAAAAGTAAAAGCGCAGTGCTAGTTCTGAGCCTCCGGAACTTTGCACAGATTACTGAACTTTACAGCTGTGCTGCTGCTGCTACTGTGGTTGGTGTCTGTAGTGCTGTTGCAGGAAACAAGTCATGTGGCAGGGCAACTTGCAGAGGGCATAGGTGGAGAAGAGGGGCCATTTAATTATTTCTGGTCTCCTGTTGTCTTTTCACCTTTTCTGAGGTACTTATGCAGTCCTGGCTCAAGGACTCAGTCAAACTCCTGCTGTTTCTGGATGACTGAGTGTGCTAAGAGCTGTCACCTTTTGCTGTTCCCCTAGTAAGTTTCATGCTCATCACTTAAGTAATGATCCCACATCCCCTGGCAATACAGTAGCACTGAATCTGTTTATACTAGATTAGTCAGATTTGTTTTGTTTTCTGATACAGTGCTATAAGAAGATCCATTGCTATCACCTGACCTGTTACCACCTACTGCTGTTCCCTTCTCCCACTGCCATGATCCAGCATGGGTAGCAGACAGAGATTTGTGTGAGGGTGTTTCCAATTTCCTGCAGCCTCTGCAAACCATAAATTGAAAACCTCAGAGCACCAAGGCTTTATTCCCACTGAGAGAAGGTTACTATGTGAACTGGTGAAAGATTTAGAGAGATTTTTGGTCTTGATGATACAAATTTGTACTTTCTGCGAGCAAGCCCTGCTTAGTTACACAGACATTGTTTATTATTTGCTGATACCAGTTTTTCTGAGATAATTTTTTTTAAAAAGGCTTTTTTTTCTGCCTCACCAGAAGTATCTTTATGAGAAGGTTTCCAAGTTTGCAGTATGTGCTGCTGTTCTGCAAGTGTGAAACAACAAAGCTTGTGGGGGGTTGGACCCTGTTCCCACCTGCTCACTGTGAGCAGGGAAGCAAGTATGAATTTTGCCGCAGGAGATTAATCAAAGATGCTGTTGCCCTCTGCAATGTAGATTACTTATGTTCAATCCAGAGTATTCTGCTGTGTTGCTGTTTTATACAGCTGTAAATGACCTGGATGTATTCCCAGTGGAACATCCTTACTATTTTGTAATGGAAAATAGGAAATTTGCAGTAGAAATCTATAATGAATGAACAGGAACATAATCTTCCAATTGTAAATAAGATCTTGCTCTGTTTATTTTGACATCTTTTTACAAATATGTTGCATTCAGGTGTAAATATCCCAAACCATTATCTTATTCAGAGTTCTCAGATTTCTATTGGTAAATGTAATACTTTGTTTAATAGTTGTAATAATTATTTGTATAGATATGAAAATGATAGTATTTTATTAAAAAAAGGAGAAAAACACTCTTTGAATATTGTATTCCTGTTAGTACTGCTTCTTTCTCCCTGGAAAGCTATGCCATTCACTCTTAAGTAGAGGTAAAAAGAAAAGCTTTGCTTTGAGATTGGGGATTTACAGACAGTTTTCCACATATGTACATTCTCTGCATATACCAGAGTAATTCACCATTGTAGCTGGAGATATAAAACTATGTAATTCAGAAGAAATAAATATTGATTGTGTAGAATCTAAAAAATACAAGGCAGGTGCTGTCCCTGCCAGCAATCACTGTTGAGATACAACTTCACTTTATAAAACGCTTCTCATCACAGTCCCCTTGCATTGGCTTGGAAGTGGTCTAAGACAGTTGTTTTGTCACAGTTTGAAGCCAAAGGATACAGTTCAGATGAGAGCAGTACAGAGACCCATCCAAGTTAAGTAAAGGCTTTTGTGGGAGATTGCACAATACTGGTTGACAGAATTACTAGGGAATAATTCTTTTCAGGGGCTCTAGAAAACCTGGCTTGTAAACCTCAAAATTCTTGCAGGTGTGGAAGTTGCCTTTAGGGAAGGTCTTCATTTAAAAAAAGGCTGAAGTTTAGTATTAAGACAGAGGGGCTTTTGTTCCTTCACTGAAAGCCAGTACAGTTCAGTCATAGCAGAGGGGAGGGGAAACAGGACACAAGGGAACTGCCTTCCTCTTTTACTGCAGTGCATTCCCCCTGTCTTGGCTGCTCTTCTGCCAGTCCAGAGGTTCGAGGGAGAGTTGTAACAGCTCACGATTCTGGTAGTTCTCCTAACCCGTGAGGGGATATTAGTATTGTACAGAAGCTGTTTCCTTCTTTCAGTTGTACTGGGCAGAACAATTTTGCCTACATTTCCTGAGACAACAAGGAATACACTAAATGTAAGGAAGAAGTTTTTACAGTGAGAGTGGTAAAACACTAGAACAGATTGTCCAGAGAGTGGTGGACGCACCTTCTTTAGAATGGCCTGGCTGGACAGGGGTTTGAGCAACTTGTTCTAATAGGAGGTGTCCCTGCCATGGCACCATTATTTCCCTTTCAGGAGTTGTGACAGCACCTTATCCTGAGCATGGGCATAGCAATGGGAAGCAGGGACTCAACTACCAGCCATGGGCAGTAAAAAGGCCTCCTCACTTCCCCATAGTGCTGCTCTGGTTTTACCCCTACACATCTCATCCCTCTGTGAGCAGAGAAAGGTGAGAAAACAAGAGCATGACCCCTTCAAATCAGGGAGTGAAAGTCCCCTATGTAACCAGCAAGCCGCTCTTCCTGCCTGAGGGCAGTGGCCTGGAGGACAGCAGCAATCAAGCTGCATTTCTGGGGGCTGCAGAGCCAAGCTTGCCTGGGAGAGCTGGTAGCCCAGAGTACCTGCGTGCCCAGCCAGACCCCCCAGCAGCCACAGCCATCAAGCGGTCTGGCAATCACTAAGTGGGAGAGCTGAAACATGAACAGAGCCCAGCAGGCAGGGAAAAGCTAAGAGGAAACTTTTAAAAATGATGCAGCAAGCTAGAAGCAGCAGGGAGACTATTCCAACCCTTCCTTCCATCTCTCAGGCTCGAGGTGCCTTTCCTTGTATTTAACTGAATTCTGTTAACAGTTTTCTGTTTGTTCTGTGCTGTTCTCCAGCCTCCCTCTCCCTCCCTGCTAACACCTTACCATCCCATGCTGTGCTCATCTCTGCTCAACCCAGCAAGCCCATATGCTGTTCTACCTCCTACGTCAAGACTTCCAACTGCTGTTCAACATTATTTTTTCCCTCACATTTCAATATAGAGAAGATAACCAGCTTCCTGTCTAGAAACAAATACAAGCTTCAAAGCAGCACAGCTCTGCTTGGGAAAATAAAGACTGGCAGCCTCTTGTGTCATTTCTCCTCTAGCCCTCTCCTCACCCTGCCCAAGGGACTACAGTGACAAACAACAGTGTCTTCTTTATGTAGCTTCACAAAGGCAATTTGGTTAAGAGAACAAGAGGTCACCCACACCTATGCTCCAGAAAGACCTGTGACAGTCCCAAGGATGGCAGCAGCTGTGTGACACTGCTTGGCACTCCTCTGTCCTGAATGCTGTCTTTGCTGCTGCTGAGAGCAGGAGCAAGAAGAATTTAGATCAACCTGCAGAGCAGGGAACCAGAAACATCCATTTTATTAACCATCTCTGCAAGCTCCAACTTAAAAAAAAAAATAAAAATTAGCTGGTGCAAAAGTCTTCAATGAGATACAGGCTCTTGGAGTAAAACTTCACCCGAGTAATCTGCTTTAGTAAGCAAAAGTGGAATGAAACCTTTGCATTACTGGCTACGTGCACATGCACCAAAGTAAAAGTGCTCAGGCAGACAAGAATAAGGACAGCAGGCCTCAAAGAACACTCTTTAATTGCAAATTAGCAGAACAGGTCCCATTTTCGATGCAAGGTCTGAAATAATTCATACCTTATTCTTGGTTTTTTAAGTAGCTAATAAACTGGAAAGAATGCAGAAGCCATTAAAAAACTCATTTGAGATTCAGACAAGTTGGAGAAGAAAATTTGGTCCGCATCATTAGCTAAAGAGCTCAACACCAACTGCACCAAAATCTTCACCATCCCAGCCCATAAGGGAACCTGCTTTGCCAAGTTGTCCAAGGCAAGCTCACGAGAGGAGAAAGTCTGAGGCTGCTGGAAAACCTCCCTGTTCCACCCAGTCCCTTTGGCATACAGCAGGAGCCAAGGGCTGCCACAAGAGGCTGTGGCTGTGCGGCCTCTCTCAGGGTCGCTTGAGGAGAGCATGTGTGGTGCCGTGACAGAGACCAGCGCACTGCCAAGTGCCAGCACTGGAGCTTCCAAAGGAGTGTGGCCGTTCAACAGGAGTGACTGAGAGGCTGCAAGAGAGCAATGCAGGAGACTCTGAGTCTGGCAGAGCCCTCACAGGTAGTTCCAGTTGACCACCTCCCACCAACGCTGCAGCCTTGGTACCATGGCTCCCCACCAGCTACCGAAGGAATCTCTCCAACAAAAGAGGAAAAAAGAAAACACAGTGCCCCCACTGTCACCTCACTTTGGCATCATTTGCTCCATCATCTGCTGCAGTACAGGAACCAAGTGCTCACCCTGTGCTGCTGAAGGGACTCTCCAAGGGCAGCAGACTGTAGGGTGTAGGTATTAGCTCCCTGTGCAGGAAGATTTGCATGGCACTTCTCAAGGCTGCTTTCCAGAGAGGAAGTGGAGCACATGAGCAGGATGGAAGGAAGCAAAGGTTCTAACACGCCTCCCTCCTATGTTTCCTTCCCCCTCACTGTCTCCAGCACTCACTGCACACACAAGCCTGCCCCAGAGGATAGGTTGGGAAAGGCGTAACATTGTCTTCCCTCCTGGTCCCACCTCAGCTGCCACAGCACCCCTTCATGCCTGCTGTAGGATCCAGTTTCCCTGCTCCCACTGGGCTGTTGGCCGTGGAAACAGGCTCATTCTCCACAGACACCAGTGCCCAGTGCATTTGGCTGAGCGGTTTGAGACCTCTGTGCTCCTGTCCCTGGGGACTCAGAACACTGGGATCTTGTCCCTGCGCACGGTATCCAGGTCATCATCCAGGGTCAGCAGGACCTGAGGAAGAAAGTGCAAGCCAGATTCAGGTCTTGCTTTGCCAGGAAGGTCTTCCTTTCAGACCTCCAGGCCCTGCCTTTATGGGAGGTATTCACAAATCCATGAGTCATTGGTCACAACCAGCAGCCCCTCAGCTTCCCCCCAACAGCTGTGTGACCCACAGCCCCAGAGGTAATTTGAGGCCAGGAGGCACTGGGAAGAGTAATAAGGTAAAGGAGAAAGCCTGATCCCTGATCCCACTGACAAGGAGCATCCTACTGTGAAGGATGTCTGGAGGTAGAGCCAAGCAGAGGAGTTGGGGCACTACTGTGGAGTTCTGGAGCAGTCACAGCTCCATGTGGATAGAGGGCAGCAAGGTGAAAGGAGAGGGTGAGACCATCCAGCAGAGTGGGATGCTAGCAGGACTCACCAGAAAGGAGAAGAACAAGGCAGCTGCAGAGAGGAAGTGCCAGACATCGTGGTCATCAAAGAATCCCAGCAAGATGCATGGTCGGTTCTTTTCCCGGGACTCTGCTGGAGTCTCCTAGAGGGGAGGCAGAGGGTCAGTACCTGATATTCACCCCTGCTGGGCCCTTACTGGCCACATGAGATCCTATAGGGATCACCCTGTCTTAATCCTCCAAGCAGGATCCAGGAAAAGGTGCTGTGCTGGCCAGAAACGTGGCATGGGCAGGCCAGAAACAACACAATGTTATACTTGGACCTCAAAATGGATCTGGAAAAACCTACATGCAAGGGGAACCCTCTGGTCTCCACATCTGAGGTTCTGCACAGCACAAATTTCACAGCCTCCACCAGACCACCTTACAGCAAGCCCCTCCTTTCCATGGAAATGGATGGAACATCCTGTTAGAAGGCACCCAGTCAGGATTTAATGGCCTTCCAGGTCACCAAGAGCCCTAACAATCCCAGGCAGCATAACCAAGTTGACTCCAGGTGGCCGTCTGCTGCAGGGATATCCTCCACCAGCACAGGTCAGGATTTTCCCAGTATCCCTTCCAGATCCCCAACTTCTCCTTTGTTCCCTAGGAAGGGCCAGTCACCTCCAGGTCACCTGGTTATAAACAGCCTCTACACAGTTAAGTCATTTTTGGCTCAGCCACAGCTTCTCATGCTCCCTTCACAAGTCTGCTAAATGAGTTGAACTCTTTCAGCTCCCCATGAGCAGCCCAAGACTCTTCTCCAGAACCATTTTTGTGCAAAACAAACACCAGGAAGGAAAGATGATGAGAAATAGATAGACAAAAGAACAGTAAAAAGGAAATTTACCTCCCAGCTGCTGAGGGTCTGGAAGAAGAAGTAGAGGGCAGCTGCCCACACCACTGCTGTGGCCACAATGCAGAACATGGGGATAGGCAGGAGCTTCTCAGAGCTGCGGAGCTGCAGACAGGGACACACCCTGAGTTCTTTCCAGGGGACAGAGCCGTGCACATGGCTCACACACTAGCCTCTACTATCTGCATTTGTGAAGGGCTGCCCACCCCACAAAGACACAGCCCAGCCACCCCTGAAATGGCTACACACCATCCCTCCCCAACATCCTGTCCCACCCAAGACCCCCACAAAGGTCCTTCCACATCCCTCTGCAGCACCACAGAACCCAAACTGTAGCCAGATAAAAGGTCCATCCCTTTCCCTCTGGAGACAGGTAACAGGAGGGGCCTCCTGTTACCTTCATGATGATGTAGAAGGCCAGATACAGCAGCAGGTTACAAATGAAGATTCCCAGTATGTAGGAGGCAAAGTCTCTGGGCCGATACACCAGACCAAAGATAGCACTGAGAGGGAGGATAGAAGGGACATCAGGCAGCTTCTTTCACTGGGGACAGGGTACATTACCCAAACTGACAGCCACACACTATTCTACCCTCCGCAAGGACTGTGGGACACAGCACCAGTGCCACAGCCTCCCAGTTCCCTGGAGGAAATGCACTGTTTGTAACTGCTCCCAGACAAGGAAATTTAGTCGTGGTCAGCTGCTGAAGCAACTGGACACTCCAAATGACAGGCAAGGGCCCTGGTTTGTTTCCAATCCATGGCCAAACACATCTCACTTGGCAAGAACTGGCCCTCAACCATACATTTGGTAGAAGGCATGTCCCTTACTGAGAGTGCTTTAGTGAAAAGCTTGAGCCTGGGGCAATAATTTTAGGACTCATCCAAGAGCTGATCCCTCCCATGCAGTTACTGCTCAGCCAAGCTCTGTGACTGAGGGTCTGCCAGGTCTCCTGAACTTTGGCTGTGCTAGAGATGCCTCTGTGGGAAGCACAACACACCAGCACAGTACCAGGCCAGCCCTGCACAAGCTCCCTCAAACAGGAGCCATGAGAAACCCCCAGCTGAAACACTCAGGGGATGCTCCATGTAGCTCTAGTGTTGCACTGCATCCTATGGATCTGTCTGCCTGCCAAAACGTGTCAGAAGGGCCCCAGCACAGGATTATTGCACAGACACTGCTGGACCTCCCCATCACTCCAGGCCACCTGTGTCCCAGTACCAAATCCTGCTGCCCACATGCACAAATACACAAAGCACCAACATTCCAGTACTTACAAGGACCAGTTAACTAGGTTCCCAACAATGAGCAGCACCATCCTGTCCTAGAGAAAAGACACTGATGATCACATGAAATGAAAAGAGTATGCAAAAAGGCCTTTGCCTCAGAAATTCAGGAGAGCATGATGTGTTCCTGCAAATGCAGATGCACCTGGTTTTGTGGGAGCCTTTATCAGATGGATACTGTTCTGTCCCTCAAAAATTTTAGGAAAGTGTTGCAAGGAGACTACACATCAAAAAAAGGACAAGCTCAGCACTTAAAGGATCAGCCTCAGGGACGTTCTGTGAGTCCTTTGACTGCTTCTACTGTTTTTCTAATTAGATTCCTTCCCTCTCACAGTTTTACAAAAGAATTACTGCAGAGAGCAAGGATATGCTTGAAAAAGGTCGGAGGGGGAAGCCTTGGACAGCATCCTGCACATATTCAGGGAGCTATTTTTTCTTGCTATCTCACCGTTAGCTGGGGAAGCACTGTAACAACAGCAGGTGGAAGGATTATATCTGTGGGGCATGTGCATTTATGCTTACAGCTGCTTTCATGATGTAGCTGCTTCAGGGTGGCCAGGCTTACTTCATGTCTGAGAGGACCAAGTTTGCTTATTCAGAGATAGGAGTATAAATAAAAAATTAAGAAGGATGCTCATATGGATAAAAACTCCATGTGGCTTCAAGCCGTAATTAGCACTTTTTGCTAAGGAGCAAGCAATCAGTGGGACACAAGGTAACAGTCACCATTTCTTAATTTTTGCTATCTGCCCAGGTGCTGCAGTAACAGCAATTGCTTTTGCTTTAGCCACAGACCCAAAATAGCCACAGCCTTCCCCAGAGAGGCTGCACTGCACAGAGCCTCATACCTTTTCCTCTGAATGCATACTCCCAGAGAGCAAGTGCAAAGGCAAATCCTGTCATGCTTGTATCACCTTTGCTCTGATGTTTTATTCACCAAGGCTGAGATCAGGGGAGGCCTGGAGGTTGGGGTAAACCACTCCAGCAAAGACCTACATTTACCCAGTCATTGTGGGGGGAGGTGAACAAGGGAAGTGAGGACCATCACTTTTTCAAACAGCTCCACCTCTTTCCTCTGCACATTTCCTAAAGAAGTGAGGAATTGCTGAGAGGTGGTGGGATGAGAAGTCACCTACCATGTACATTGGTCGGCTGCACTGCTGGATACAGTCCGTGTACAGTACCATCACTGCTCGCTGAAATATACCCATGTCTGTCAAAGGAAAGGATAAAAAGCCAGAACAGCTAAGACAGTGAGCTGTTAAATGCCTGTGAGGAAGAAGCTGACACCCACCAGCTGACAACAGAGAACCCCAGGTGTCAGCATGTCTTGCCCTCTGGAAGCAGTCTGTGCTGAGCAGAAGGGCATCCACCACAGGATGTAGATGACAGTTGGCCAGAACAACAGGTTACGACAAAAATAAATTTAAAAACCCCTCTGCACTAGCACTGCCCAGAAGTCACACAGGCCCTGCCTGTATGTGTAAAGAGGCTGGCTTTGCAACCCCATCTCTGAAAAAGAGGTGTGTGTATGTAAGAAGGGCGAAAAGCTCCTTCCAGGGAACGAGCTGCCAGAGCAGGGAAACAGCAGAAACAGCCCCAACAGCCTTTAGAGGGTCCTTAGAGGAGCAAAACACACACAAGGCACTCCTGCTTTCAAAATCATTTCAGAAGCTTCACTGCAGAGCCATCAGTGGCAGTGGGAATGGACAAACATGCATGAATACACATGTTCCCCTTTAGGCACAACACAGAGCTTGAAAAGGCTCCTGCACCAAGATCTGAGTTAATCCCGTTCTGGATCACTCCCTTTCTGCCAAGGAACAGGACTGGCAGTGCTGCTGGCAAACTCGTTTCACTTCCCAAGAGCTAACCCCAGGTGGCACACGATACTGCCTCCCCACACACAACCACACAATCCCTGGCTGCTACACCTCAGCACAATAGGTTCTACGGGGAAAAAAGAAAGCTGTGGACAGTTACCTGAGTCAGGGCCGTCTGAGGCAGACAGGGGCATAAGAGGAAGAAGAAATAAGTTTATAAGCAGAGCACAAGAGCTAGGCTCCCCACCAAACCCTCTCCCACCTCGCTCCATGGCAGAGTGTAGGCCAACTCTCTGAGCACAGCACTAGGGAGAACTGCAGCTGAATGGCAGCTCCCTCAGAGCCCAACAGTCCTGCCACACAGAGCACACAGCTCCTGCTGATTCCCACTGCTCTGGGAAGCACAAGAACTTCAGAGGCCAGGAAAGCATCAGATGGATGAGAGGACAGGCTAGCCCAGAAGAGGGGACACATGACTGTGCTGCACAGGAGAGGACAGGAGGCCCCCACACACACAGGAAGAGATGGTTCAGTGACAGCACTCACCGATCTTGAAGCGACCCATGAAGTAGATCTGGGTGCTGAGAGCTAGTGAGGCCAAAACGTGGATCATTGAGAAAATAACCCAGAACCACATGTCATTTTTCCCAAACACCTGAAAGCAAAGACATTTTAAAAGTAAACTAAGCCCTTTGAGAAGGACAATCCTTTCCTGTCCTATATCACCATGAGACATTAAACAACCTCACTGAACACAGAAAAAAAACCCATAAATCTTCCAACCAGAAAACAAATTCAAAACAAAGTCCAGAGAAGCAAGAGGAGCTCATCCTGGAGAGGAGACCATTCTTTCTGAATGCCCCTTTAGACAAGACTGGATGGACAGCAGCTGGCCCAGGGAAAAGAAATGCAGGGACTTGAAGGCCAGGCTTTTTTCTGTTGAGCTGGGCAGCAGCTCAAGAGAAGGAGGTAGATTTTTAGAAAGGCAGTCAGGGAACCAACCATTTCTTTAACAACTGTACTAAAGTAGACCAAAAACGACAGAACTGCTCTGCAGGCATTTGCTCCTACTGTACATTTTCATTTTATTTAGGGACTGGAAGTAACCTGCAAGCTAACAGGCTAATGCTACATTAAAATCCTAATTTTTCCTTCATACAGGAAGGAGTCCAGAGACTGATCTGCCATCAGACTGTGAACACTCATCCTGAGGTAAAGCACTCGCCTGAAATTTTCACTTTGTGTGGGCAGAGAATAAAAATCCACATGCCAAAAAGCAAGCAGAAAAGCAACCTCTCCATGAATGGAACAAGGGAGACATGCTGCTTTCAAGCTCCACTGAATAGCTTCAAAGCATCCCACAAAAGAACACAGAGCAGTCCATAATCATAATCCATTGAACCTTGTCAAGATCTACCACACCTATCAAGAGATTCTTGGGAAGTCCCAAGGTCACTAGCTCCTCCTGCATGCCTTATCCCACAGACAGTCTCGTAAACAGAGACCTCTGCATTATATGGTAGTGAGAAGCTGACAGCCCACTGGGATCTAGCTGCTAGTGCAGAGAAAGAATTCCATGGATTTTGCCTGGTTACTGATGAATGAAAATGAGTCCTTCAAAAGAAGAGAAGCAGAGACCTCCAAGGGAAAGCACAGTTTGAAGATTCTGATAAGCCCAGCTCAGTACTTGCAATGTTAGGAGCAAACAGGTAAAGTCTTGTAGCTTCTGCTCCGGTGTCCTTCCACAGGCAGGTACTCCAGGAATTTGCCCGAGAGCCCCCCAGACATTATCCTAGCCCTGCTCCTCTTCAGGGACAGGAAAATCAGCTGCAGGAGCTGTCACAAACAACATGGAGTATTCTAAAGGGGAGAAATAGGCACAAGGAACTAGGTATAAGATACCTGTCCTGGAAGCCCAGCCAGCCTCTCCCCTTTTTCCTCTGTGTGAATCACACCACAGGAAGACCATCTGTGGGCTTGGACATGTATATCTGGATGCATGAATTTCTCTCTGGAGAAGGATGGCATGTGGTGGGCAAAGCTCAAAAAAAAAAAGAGCCCACCTAGAGGAAACTGTTCTGCTTTTCTTCTATCTGAAAGATCAGGGAAAGGAAGCAGGAAAGCCCAGCAGAACTGAGAATTCAAATGCAAACAGCTGCTTAACACGCTCTTATCCTACTCTGCTTCTTTCCCCAGTCATTTTCATACCTAAGCCATGTTCCCAGCCATGCCACCTCCTTCCCAAAGAAGTAGCCAAATAAGAGGGAACCATACCACTCCAAGGACAGCCAGGGAGATCACCACAGCAAACGAGGCATAGGCAGAGTAGGCGCTGGCATTGATGTCTGGGTGCCGAGTCTGGTAGAGCTTAAGCATGCAGAGTCCTGCAATCATGTACATGAAGGAGGTGTCTGTGGAGGGACACAACACAAACAGCACACAGTTGTCGCCAGTGGTCCCACAAAGCTGCTCCAAGTGCACACAAAGTATCAGGGATCTGTGCCTGCCAGCCTTGGGTTTGGCCCTGCAGCTGCACTACACTGTACGGCACTTGGTGCTTTGCCACCTTGCAGCAGCACATCTTCCATGCTCTGGGGCAACAAAAACTAAAGGGGATCAGAAAATAAGTGCCCACAGGGCATTACAACCACCTGACTGAGCTTTGAAACAGGCAGGCTCAAGGGAGACTTGTAAGAGTAGAGAGATGGGAAATGTTAGAACTCAGCAAGAGACAGAACAGGGCAAATCCTAGCTCCAGTTAAAAATGAGAAAGGAAACGCAGCTTACCAAACTGGAAATTGGAGTAATTAGGGCAAACGTGGTAACAGGCACTGAGCACCCCTTCCATCATCAGAGCAATGCCCATAGCATAAAAGAGACCAAAATGCTTTGGGATCCCATAGTCCTGGAAGAGAGCAGAGCTGTATAGTAAGTGCCTTCAGTGTCCTGATCACAGGCAAGCTTCCATTCTCCATCACTTCATCTCTCCTAACTCCTAGACAAGTCCTCCAGACACCAGTGCAGCACACTGTCCTGTGTGCAAGCACAGGCTCTGGATTTAGCCACATGGCATAGCCAGGTGAATCCACAGCAAACCTAAGCTAATCATGCTGAAGTTCTGATGTGAAGACCTCAGTGTCTTGGTACTGACATCACAAGACTGAAAATCTCTGTCCTGTACCTCATGCCATGCTACATCCTGCCCAAAACTGAGAGAGGACTGACCAGAATTGCTCTTGTGGTCAGTAGGGTCTTAGAAGCACCTGAGCAGAGCCCATCAGCCAATGTGGGAAGGCATTTCTATCACAGTTTGCCAAGATTTCACCTGAAAACTACAAGTAGTAGACCCCTACAACTGCTAATGCCTTTCCTTGCTACCAAGCCCAGAGCTGTCTTCAGAAACCACCAGCACCTCTGCCCACAGGGGTGAAGATTTCTCCATCCTCTCCCACAAGAGACTACAGAAGCTCTGGCTACAAGAAGCTCTGCTTCAGAGGCAGCCAGATTTCTCCGAGTTACCATAAGCAGCTCTTGTGTAAGACAAATCAAACTTCACTATAAAAGCATCTTGGAACACTGCTACTGTCCCAGTTCCTCCACACCAAGGGCTGCAGGAAAAGCCAGAGTCATGAGAGTCCTTCCTCTCTTAATCTCCTTGTCTCCAAACTGGGTCACCACCACAGCAGTATGGACATCCTGTAAGTAGTAAAGAACTGAGGTGTGCAGGAACATAAGCATCCCACCTAGACCCTTTTGCACAGGAGGAAAAAAAGAGGAATATTCAACCCTCCAGCAAAGAAGACAAGTGGAAACCCATTGTGTATCACTCTGTTTTTTTAAGTTCACTCCATCTTTCCTGCCTCCTCTCAGCCCCATGCAATCATGCTTCCTACCAGAGTGTAGGTATCTTTCATCTCCATGGCCCGACGGTGGAGGATGTCCCTGCGCAACACAATGAGGAGGAAGAGAAATCCCAGCATCATGTGGCCCACATTGCTGAGGATGTTGTTGAAGGCACTGTAGGAAAGAAGAAGGTTTTAGACAAAGGCAGCACAGCAGCAGGAAGCTATACCTTGGGTTGTGATAAGCTGAATCCATTTTGCTCCCCTCTCCACCATGTTCCACCTCAGAAGCTGCTGAACTGCAATTTTACACTCTAGATGACAATTTTAGTTTGAATAATTCACTTGTCCCAGTTAATTTAACACTTCCACAAGATTCCCAACTTTCTTTGCACTCTCACATTAATTTAGAGAAATGCTACACTGGAAGGACTGATCTGAACTTCTTTGCAGAGCTGCTGCTCCTTGGATACAAGTGTCAATAGAGCATGGGAACACCTCATTGCTGTGCCCGTGATTTGCAAGGGGCACTCAGGCGTCACAAGTTCCAGGGTGCATGTCTCACTGCAACAGAGCACCACTGGTGAGCAAAACACAAAGATCAGAGTCCTAAACTCCCAGTGGTCTTATGAACATTGCTGCTGTGAGCCTGGCAAGCATAAAATCCTGACCTGGGCACCAGACAAACACTCAGAAGGCATGAGACAAATATGCAGTGATGAAAGGGCTCACTCACCTCAGCACCCCAAGGGGATGAGCACACAGGAAGTTGTAGTAGCAGATGTCCTGATTGCCTGTCACATTCACTACCTGGACAGAGAGCAGGTGGGAGGCCTGGCATTAGCAAATCCTCCCAGCCCTGGAGGGTCCTACACAAAGACAAGGTGTACCAGGACACAGCCCAGCTCTAGCACTGGCACAGGGGAGTACTGACATCTGCAAGCAAAGCTTTTTAGAGAGGGACAAAATGTTGTCACAGGCCACAAACGTGATAACAGTCTCACGTGATAACAGGATACTGTGTGTTCTCAACCCCCACACTAGTAGACCTGCTTGCAGATACCTGCATAACAGCAGGATAGCAAAGCCTGGGAGAAGGGAGGGAGAAATCACAGCAAACACTACTACTTGCTCTCAGCTGTCTCTTAGAAATAACATCAAATTCCTCCTGTCTCTAAAATGAAATAGGATCCAAATGAGACATCAGTTGAGCAGGAAAACAGCAGCACTCCCACTTCCCAAGCAGAAATATCAGAAGTGCAAAATCCAATGAGCCAAGTTCACTGTAACATCAACACAGTGCAGCAAAAGAGCAGCTAAGGTAAACTGCTCCTCACACACAGCAAAACTCGTGGGTGATCCCAGTTTCATTGTGACTGTCATCCCTGCACAACACAACCACAGGGCAAGTTTAAAGCAAGAGGGGACAGGCATGGAGCCAAACGCACCGTCTGGTAAGTGATGACGAGCTGGATGACCGGCAGGGCATAGAACACCGCAATCGTGATGATGTTCCTGCAGAGGGGAGACAGCAGCAGCAGTTACACACACACCAACATCACAGGTGCATATCCAGAAGAGAGCCCCACAGTGCTCGTGGAGGAATGTACACACCTCACTGCTCTGGGGTTATGGTCCCACTGTGACCCCCTGAAGCAGAGAAGCACATGTACTTATGCACACAGGAGGCAAATGTTAAGGGCGCAGGAAAACCCAGGATGTCAGCCACAAGTTCATGTGTTTGAGTGCCAGTTTCTCCCCCTTCCCATTACGTTCCAGTGCACTGGTTGTTACCACACTCAAAAGCAAATGATGCAAAACAGAATCCATTGCCAGGATCACGTGTGCACTGATTCAGAAATATCCTTACTTGAGGTATGTGGGATCTGCAGTTACTGATTGGAACAGGCTCAGAATGGGTAACAGGATAGCTCAGAAGTGGTTCAGAAGATGGGCATGTGGACAGACTCTACAATCAGAGACTCTGGGTCCAGAGTTTGGGCCTTAACAGTTTGCCTTCTCCTTACCAGAAATAGATTTTGTATTTTTTGCTGACAATCCTTCGGTCTTTCCTGGACAAGTCTGATAGATAAAGGAACACCTAAAACATAAGTGGATGAGGAAAGAGGGAAGAAAACACAAAAGAACCAATGTAGATTAACAAATGCCAGTAGAAGATCTTGACATATTAGCAGCTTGGTGGTATTTGGACTGGTTTTACATAGTGAACTCATGGGAGTGAGTTCTGCAAAATCCTCTGACCTCCAAGAATGGTTCCAACCACACAGAGCAATGCAGGATGACAAAGAGAGGCAGTTTGAGAGCTGCTGGCTTAAAGCCCCTCTGTACACCCACTGTAGTCACACTACTTGTATTAAACAGCCACCTACTGTTGCAGATCATTTTCTCCCTATCATCTTCACACCTCCCTGAACTTTCTAGAACACTCCCTGGGCATTTTCCTCCTTTCTCAATAGTCCCCAATACATTTTGATTTTCCATATTAAAGTGCTCACTTCAGCAGCCCTCTTACCACAGTGGGAAAACCTTCAGTGACAGAAAAAAAGACTAAGAAGCACACTCAGCTGTATTAGATGAAATCCACCCTGAAAGGGAACAGGATTTTTGAGATTTCACTGAAGTAACCAGTTCTGGTCATGGCCCAGATGTGCCCATGGCCCAGCACAAGGGACACAGCTGCAACACCAGCCATACCTTAGTGCGGATGATGTTCTTATCACTCTCAATTTCTGGCATGGTGTCAAAGTCGCTCTCCTCCTCCACAGAGCTGTCTGTGTCCGAATCAGCTGGGGCCCTGCGCTCTGGGGAGGACAGCTGATGTCCACTGCAGGAGCTGGACTCATCTGGGCCAGAGCGGGAAGAAGGAGATAGGTTGGATAAAGGCTAAATCCCTCTGTGCCCAGAAGAATAAAGCTGTCCCTGATGCTTTGACAAGTTGATATGGGCAGTTCAGGGAAAAAAATTCAATGATCCCAAACCTTCCTAGAAGTTTTAGATGATCAGCTAAGAGCAGTTTGAAGGACCATTATCTTCCCCTTTCTGCAGCATTTTAGTTTTTACTCTGCTTTTATTCTATTACTTTTTATCTCTCAACATTTCCTCCTCTCTACTAACCCAGACTCAGAAATCTGGAAATCTGAGACAAGACAAATACATATGGAGAAATAAGTAGACTGCTAGGGGTCAAAAATACACTCACCTAGTTAACCTTCACATTTTATGTAAGCTTTATATAAGCTTTTCTAAAAATAGTCAACAACAAAAGACAAAGAAAGTCAATTTTTCAAAGCAGGCAGAGTATCAGCTTTGTTCCCATTCCATCCCTGCTGCTAGTCACATATAGGTCAGCAGGACCTGTCTGCACCTTCCACAGGCTCCCAACTCATTGCCCACATCGAAATGGGCAGAACACAGGCTTCTCCCTCATTTCCCAAATGCTTTTAAAAGATTTCTTTGGAAAAAGAGGAAAGAGAGGTAAAGTGGTAATTAAGCCTTAGGAAGGTGTTTTCTCCTCTGCTGCCAGAGCATGATTCACCTGTGAGTAGTATGACATTATTTCTTCCCTAGTGAAACCCCTGGAGGTAACAAACTCCAATTGTGTCTTGCTTTATGGCACACAACCCTTCAGCCTCCCAGGGATAGGCATGCTTTGGTTTAAAGGCAGGCTGTGAGCCAGTAACAGGCTCCTAGGAGCTTGCCTGCAAGGGTCCTTTGTCAGTCACTAGTAAATGTCCTGTCCTGAAACAGCATTGTCACCCACAGCTCTCAGGTGACTGTAGCTTTGCCTAAGACACATTTCCAGTGACAGTCTCTTGGGCATCTCTTTCAGATTTGCCACTTTTATTATATAGATGCTTTTCCCCAAAGTGCAACCTGAATCTCACAAACTGCAATTTGGTTGTCTGATGGTTTGTTTTTTTTCCTAATGGTTGCAAGATGCTCTTAAAGTAGCTTGTAGCTTTATGCTCCTCTGGTGTTAAATCACTCTAAAAGTGCCTTCTCCCACCCCAGGGAGAAGCCTCCCTGTGCCCCAGTTCTGGAATATACTGTACCAATAGCACCGTAGCTGCTTCCCTCAGGAGTGCTGGCTGAGATGGGGTGTGAAGAAGTCATCATCCCAGATCCTGCAATGGAAACCAGACCCAGGAGAGACAGTTAGTTTCATGTTAGTGCTTCAAAACATCTCTGAAAGGAATACAAACAGCTTGAAGAGCTGGAGGGGCTTGGGAAAAAGAATATTTATCTTAACAGATGGCAGTCTCCCTCTAGAGCATACTGTGCAAAAGAGAAACCTTTTTTCGCAGTGTGAAGGAAACCCATTCCCTCCAGCCTCCCCACACAAGGTGCCAGTGAGATTGGCAGCATGAGTCCCCCTCCAGCACCCTGTACAGATAATACTGTGGGGCAGCAAGACTGGTAAATTTCAGAGCAAGTCTCATCATATTCTTAACAGCCTTCTGAATTTCTAATTCTACTCTTTCCCCATCTCATGCAACTCTTCAAATACTGCTGCCCTCAGCTATCCCTGGAAGAGTCACAGACTGGCAGGACAGCTCCTACGTAATTTTAACCAATGAAAGAGAAAGAAAAAAAATACTTTATGCAAAAAGTGGTAATGATCTTGTGCTAGTGACAAGAAGGGCAAGCCTTTGAGAGTGAGGAACATCCTGCCTCCTGCTCACACATATGAAGCAAGGAGGAGTGCTCTCCTGGCTCCATCCATATTCCCTCTTTTTGCTTCCAATGGTGGAGTTGAGCAACTGACCTACATGGCAGGAACAAAGCCAGCTGAATCTCTTCACTGGGAGGTAAGTCACAAAAGGGAGGGAAGAAAGGGCAGCAGGAGCAGGACCACATTTTCCAGTACTGACAAACAGCAAGACAGGTAACGTTGCTTTAAAGCTTCACCTCACCAAAATATCATGTGGTCAGTTAGCAGCAAAGCAATGCAGAACATGGCACAGTATTTAAAGCCTTACTGCAGCCTGGCAATGGACTGGCTTCCCAAAGCTGTATCTCTGGCTTCCCAGTAAATGACTGGTCTCAAAACTGACAGGCACAGGCAGAGTGCTCTTTCCAGCTGGAAATTCTGGGCATTTCTGGAACACCTTGCGTAGGTTTATAGCATTTTCATTAGCCACAAACATAGAGAGATCTAAAACTTGTCCCTAACTGACCTCAAGTCAGGGAAGGACCCATACAGCAATGATATTTGATACTTCAAGTCCCAATAACTGCCTTTTTTTTTTTTTTTTTTTTTTTTTTTTTTTTTTTTTTTTTTTTTTTTTTTTTTTTTTTTTTTTTGCATGTCTGCTGTGCTTGTTAGGATGGAGGCTAAGACTTGATCTCAAATTTTGGCTCTTTTATGCTCCTGTCCCATACATCTAACAGAGAAAACAAACAGCTCAGAGGAGCATCAGAAGTGAACATGGCATGGACTAAGCACCAGAGGGAGGGCTCTGGCACACTGCAGCCCCCAGGTAACAGCCCTTGAGCCCCAAGCTGGGATTGGCAAGATGTTGTTATAAGTTGCTGCTGGAGCAAGATGCAGCTTCTACTCATCACCTCCAATCCAAACTCCCTCTCTCATGGAAGCTTTTCCTGTTGCTTTAAAAGTCATTTGGAAATCCAGATTACTGTGAAGAGGGCAAAAGCATTTCCCTGTGTTCACAGCAGCAAGGCACAAGCACAATTCCTAGGTCTGTCAGTCCTGTTCCACGAGGATACTCCCTCCTAATTTCAGACCATGCTTTATTCTCTCAAGTGACCTGCCAATATTCTCTCCCAAGTTACCAAAGATTTAAATCTGCACAAAGCAGGCAAGCCAAGGAAAAAAGGCACTCTCTGCCCTGTCTCTAACAGCCACTTTGGACCCAGCTCACCCACTAATTTCCATCCCACTTCCCACTGTAAGAGTGAGTCAGCAAAGTAAATGTACCCCACCAGGCATGGTTCCTTCAGCTATTGCCTCCACCAAATAGTGAGGATGCGGAAAAGAAGGTGTGCCATGGGATTGAAAAAAAAAAAGTGAACCAGGGAAGCCAGAAATAAGACTGATAACATGAGCAAAGAGGCACATGGAGTGGCAGGATGTTCCAACCAATGGCAAAGACACATTGCTGAGCACTTCCATCCAGTTCCTCACTGAGGAAAAGGAATGGGGAGTAATGCAGAAGGCAAGATCCAGAGGTACTTGGGAGGAAAAGAAATTCCAAAGGGTGGGAAGGGAAGAAAAAAAACAACAGAGAAAGTCAGTGTGTCCACTGATCTGGAAGACAGGGAAGATGCTAATTATAATTTTATAAGCATCAGTCAGACACACCCTAAAGAGACAATAGATGAAGAAACAGCGCGTGGGCAGGGCATGATTCCTCCCCAGAGAAAAGGATGTGGCTGCAACATGCAGAGCCAGGTATGTGAAAGTGGCAATGGATTACAAGGGAGAGGAAGGCCACAGAAGCAGTAGGTACCTCTGTGCAGAAAGCTGTAAACTATGAAGGAACTGTGCTCCTCTCTCCCTTCACAGGGATGCTGTTCAGTAGTCCTCCCTGCTCAGCAACCCAGTTCTCTACTCTCTAGGTCCACACTAAGTCCAGCATCTGAGCCCTGCAGCTTCTTTGGGAACTTTCCAAACACCAGAATTTAACTTCCACCTTTCAGCAGGGCAACACATTAAATCTCAGCTGCAGCATCAGCAGCACTCCCTGGGACTTGTTGTCTCCCTTGGCTGAGACTGTGCCTCCTTGTCTTAGACAGTGATTCCTTCTATGCACCCTAGAGCTCTTCCACAGCCTTGGACAGATCCCTTCAGCTTACCCAATCTTCCTAACACTCAGGCCTTTCCCATTTCTCCAGTGGCTTAAGAACTGCTCTTGTCTTACAGCAGTGTCCATCCCAAATGATATAAAATTAGAACATATTTATGGACATTTTTACAGTTCCCTGTTCATGTTGTGAAAAAAAACCCTTTCACACATATTCCAAATATAGGGGTCTGTGTGGATCTTTAGCGGCTGACAAAGCAAGTCTCAGAATTCAAATGCCCCCAGGTCCTCAGCAGAAATATTAAGCCAATTAATGCCAGACAGAGCGAAGTTCCACTGCCGATCCTTTAAACACAGCTCAGTTATACTACCATGCTTATCTGATGGTATGTAACAGACTGAAGAGACTGAAAACACTCAGCATCATAAAAGAAATAACATCAAGAACCTTCCAATGCTGCCAAAACTATGTCCTCCCTTTCTCACAAGGAGAGAGGTACAAATTACCTCAGCACCAACACTTTGAACTTCTTTGCAGGCACTAAATATTTAATCAAAATGAAAAGATGCCCACATTTCACCAGAAAGCAAGGACTCCCAGTGCCCCCCATCTACATGACAAAAACTTCCATCTTAGCTCTGTTTTGATAGGGCAGAATGCTGCAGCTTGTGGAAATGTGGGTGCAGCACAAAGTAAATAGAATCCAATGCCAACACAAACATCATAAACACCACTATCTAACTCTGTTAGTCATTCATTTACCTGGCTGTCTGCAACTTCAGTGAAAAACAATTTAAATTCAATTAAGACATGAAAAGACCATGCTTAAACCAGGCAGAGGAATTCTTAAAGCATAAGAGCTGACATACTCAAAAGTGCCTTGTTTAAAAATCAACAGACCTAGCATAAGGAACATTAGCCCACAGTCAGGTCTAGGCAACGTTTGACCTTCCTCAATTCCTTTAAAAGGCAGCTCCTAGAGGTAGGAGTCAGGACCAGGTTCAGGGCAGCTAGCTTCAAAGGCCCTTTCTTGTGAGGGCAGAGAGGAAATTCCAAACATCTTTCCAGAGACTGTGTGAGCTGCCAGGGGACATAGCTACAGGATAGAAGGTAGTCGACTGACTGCTTGTCCTTTGCCTGGCCTGTGCTGTTGGTTCAAAGTTCTCATACAACAGAGAAGAGACCTTACCATGCTCACGACTTAATCTCCCAGCTGAAACCTTCCTCTGAACCCTGCAAAGCAACAGACAGCACTCATGAGGACAGCCAACAAATCTCATCACCAGCCCACCACGGCAGGATTATCTAGGACACCAATAGGTAAATATGGTGCAAGCTCTAAAATACCAAATAAAACCAACAAAAATAAGCACAAAAGAAACAAAACACACACAACAACAAAAATGAAAAATACTGTTTGAACTAGACACAACTCAGCCATGACTGCTTGCTGTCCACCTCTCTAACTTCCAAAGCAACAGAGGACTTTTTTGCCTCCTCAGTTATCCAGAGGCAAGACAACCATTTCCATGACTTATCCCATCCTACATTGCTCAGTATGTTGGGAGAGACCCTCACACCACCCTTCCAAACCAATCTTCCCTGCTCAGGGGACCAAGAATGTATGAATCTACTGAAGGGGTAGCAGGATCTAGAGGCATTCATTAGCATGATGCTTAAGAAGCCCGTATCACCTCCATCAATGCGTACGTCAAGCAGAAGATGGTAAAAAGCAAAAACAAAAACAACTCCACCAACATATTCTCAGAACACAAAAAAAAGCCAGCAAATAAGAGCACACACTTATTTCACTGAATTGTTCCAGTGAAATGTATTTTCATTGATGTATCTTGAAGTTAAGCCATGTTCATGTGATCATTCTTCTCAACACAAGCCCAGACACCAAAGTTTGGGGCAAGGAAGGCAGGTGAGGAAGGAAACCAGCATTCTTGGGACTCCAAGGCCCTATTTGTGTCACTGCCACTTACTGCAGTACTCAGTCCAGCATGCTCTCACACTCCATATCCCAGACTGGTCCCTTCACAGTTCCCACCTGCTGCCCAGTGTCCTTACGGAAGAAAACACAGGGTTATGGCACTACAAGATCTAGAGGGCAGACCCTTAGATTTTCATCCTTCCCATGGTCCCCACAGCAGAGGACGAATTATTTTCTGACTGATGGTCCATAGGAGCCCATGAATAGTCATGGACTTCTTCACCTGCTCTGCTTACACATGCTTCCCACCCCTCTCATCCCCAGTTTTCTGTAGGGTCTGGAGTCCCAGATGATAAGAAACAGAAAGGCTATTCTTTTATAACCCCTCGACTCACCTAATGTAGTGCACAAAAGCAACAACCACTGAGCCCAGGTAAAAGGAGAGGAAACTCAGGAAGCTGAAGAACATGGCCTGGACATAAACAGACTCTGAGAAAAGATAAGGGAACAGTCAGCTCACAGAGCAGGAACAGCACCTCTCAAGGTCAGCACTCTTCCCAATACTACCTTATAAAAATGCCCAGCCCCCAACAGCCCTGCCAAACCCATCAGCTTTCTTCAAAAGCAATTGACAGAACCTGTTCAGCATTATCTCCCCCCATTTCTAGCTGGTGTGCCACACAGCCCTTCCTGGAAGGCAGCAGGCTGCAAGTGGTTTTCTCTCCTTTGCTGGTGCTTTCTGCACCCAGCTTTCTGCTGGCCCAGCCATATCCCTCTATTCAGAAGTGCCAAGTTCCCCTGTAAAGTTGCATTGCTCTGCCCAAAGACACTGACTTTTAATGGAGGGCACAATCGTCACTTCAAGGTTTTTTGTCCGCTGCAGGTTCCAGGTACGGTTGACATTTCCTGTGAGATGCACAGTGTAGAGCAAACATAAAAACAATGAACATTAATGATTTCTGGAACTGATCTTGGTTCTCTGAACTTGCAAAAACAACAGGGTCTGGCCTTTCACTAAAATGTGTAGGTGATTTGGCTTTAAACTGTTCTCTGATCTGCCAATAAACAGCTTTTCCCAAATGTTTCCCCCTTCTTTCCTGTTCACAACCTGTTCTTCAGACTAGGAATCTTTGCTTGAGCCTTCCATATATTGCTTAAGTCTGGATGTCTGAATACCAAAGGCATCTCATCTCCTATTAATTTAATCCCCAAAGGAGAGGGACTTTCATTACAGGTAGTGGAGCCTATTTTTGCCTTTAGCCAAATCTCTAAGTAAAGCACTTCTGTGCAGGATGCTACTCTAGAAACTTGCTCTGTTTATGCAGAGCTTAGCACACCAGCTCTGCTGACAGCATTAGGATGAGAGAATGACATCCCAAAGGGTACAGTTCTTTTTTTTTTTTGTGGAAAAATTGGGGCAGAAAGGTGGCAGGGAAGTAGTAAAAAGCTGTTGAGGGAGCTGAATCTCTTGGTTTCAGTCTTGCTTCTTATACAGGGAGAAAACTTTGAAGCTTTGAGAATAGAAGTGTTCCCACTCCAGTTACATCCACCACATGACTGGTGGAAACTTTGCTTTTACCACTGCCCACGAAGTGGACACCGTGTTTTCTGGTTGAAAAAGACACTAGAACAAAAGTTTTGTAAAATTATTCTCTTAAAATTACCAATTCTTCCTGTTCTCCCAAATACAGAGCTGTCACAGATCCATAGACAGCAGAAGATGTCCTCCGTAGGAACTGAGACTCCATGGAGCCAGGAAGATAATATAGTAGCAGGGAGTAGAGGTGAGAACCAAACAAAGAGCATTTCCTGGATGTCTCCAGTGTCTCCCAAGGCACCAGTGTTGCTGCCGAAAAGCACATAACTCCAGCATGCCAGGTACTGTACCAGTCAGCCAATTCCTGCATTTATCAAGACTTTTAACCTGCCCAACTATATCAAATTGATACTTTACTCTTCCTCACAACTACCTGGATAAGACAGACCTACACAATCACCCAGTGGCATCCACAGGAAGGTCCCAAAAGACACCCAGTGCTCGATCACTCAGAGCAGCAATCAAAATCACTTCCCAGAACAACTTACCATGAATTGAAGAAGGCACAGAACCTCCACAGGCATAATCCTCTGGCTTGATGACGAACACAACAAAGAACTGCTCACCTGGGAAATCTTTTCTCTGCACAGAAGGATGGACGAAGACAGAAAATCCATGAGACACAAAGCCTCTCCCCTCCAATAGGCCAGAGATCAGGTTTTAATTGCTACTCAGGCACCGAAAAACACTGGAACACAAATCAGCATCTCACCTGCACTGTTATGGCTGCCTGCTTTGTCATAGACTGATAAACTCCATTGAACTCCACGTTATGGTCCAGGTCATACACTGGGCACTAAAACAGACAACTATGGGTTAAACCAGGGACTACATCCAAACTATTTTCAAAGGAAGCCAGCTGGCAAACAAAGCACAAAACAGCAAAAAAAGGCCCCAGTTGGGGTATCCAAGGGAACAGAACATCACACATCTCTGTCTGCTCCTACACTGCAGGACCCTGCATTATTTAGGGAAGTGGGAAAAGAAAATAAGTTTGGGGCCATTTCCCAGCTGCAAGAAACAGCCAACCTCCATGACAGAGAACACCCCAGGAAAGGGGATGAAATATATAAAAAGGAAATTGAACTGGAAAGGAAGAAGGACATCATATCCAAAAATCAGAATTTCCCCAAGCCGCCTTGAACCAGGGGAGAATCAAAGGAACAGCACTGTTCCCTCCTTCAGACTCCAACATTCCACCCAACACCCTCCATGGAGAGACAGACCCATATCACTGGGCAGCAGGGAACCTCATAAGGGAGACAAATTCCCTATGTGGAAGGTGTTTCCTATGGATAGGCTAGAAAGGAACAGCTTCTTCACCTATTTACAACAAAAGTGTCTGTATGAGCTGCTTGAACTCAGCATCTCTGTCTTGGCCTCCTTCCCACAGAATTTTGATTCCTCTTTCAGAGGCTCCCTTCACCACCACCACCAGAGCAAAGCCCTACCTTGGGCTTTTCCCTCTGCAGGGCACAGTCCTCTCAGAGCTGGACAAAGCTCTAGCAAGCAGCTCCTTACCCTTCTCTGCTTGGACTTACCACAATATCCTGGACAGAGACAACAGAGCATGGGTAGGCTGCATCAGATACCACTTTAATAATGACTGAATCAACATCCTGAGGAAATTTGTACAGAAAATACTGCAGAGAAAGCAGAGTACAAGAGTCATGATCCAGAAATCATCCATGGCAATATCTTCAACAGCTTCCTATGCTATCTGAACAGGTCTAGATGGGCTTTGGGGTTGGGTGGGGTTGGTTTTCATTGAAAAAAATGAAATTTCAACTATTAAGATCTTATTGAGATATTAAGACCTGATTTCAAATATCAAGACCTTATATATATATTTAAATACATATATATTCAAATAGAAAGACCTTATATTTTCAAATATTAAGACCTTACACTACAGAAGAGCAGATTAAATATACACATGCAACTGTCCCCCTTGCACAGTATGCTATTAGACACAAACATCTTCAACATGCAAAACACAGCATAGCTCCCTTAAGCTTTCTTCCATCTGATGACACTAAAGTGACTTCATTTTACACCCCATTCAATTTTATGTTGATATGAGCAATTTCCAGATGTTTCCATACTGCTGGCTGTACTTTTTTAATATGGAAAACATCACTGAGCTTTCTCAGATGGGTTGCCTCAAAGACATGAACAGTATTAGGTCAAATGGCTGAAATTCTGTCAAGAGTTTCATACATAAATGATTGATACTAGTTGTAAGATTTAGGGATGTTTGTTTGCTCTGATGGCAAAGCATAATGGGGGTTTCTCTCTGCACCTCAGCTTTGAAAATAATTCAAACTCTAAAAAAATTTGAGAGACACTAATATCTGGCAATATTCCTACTTCTCCTGTGGGAGGAAGGAATGGCAAGCCCATTTAAGCAGGCCCACAGGACAGTTTAATAGGGTTAGAAAAAGTTGTTTTTTCAGATCTGGGCAAAAGATGTCCCAGGCAATATCATTATTTGTATATTTGTCCAGTAAAAAGTTTGATGCACTACCTCAGCCAGCTACTGGAGAAGTGGGCCTCCTGTGCCTGCTCCAGCAGGCAGGTTTGTTGCAAGGGCTCCCATAACCCCACTTGGAGGCCAGACCCTGAGAGCTTAGGTTCCAAGCCACAGCTACGACAAGAGGATGATGGCCACCTCATACTCCCTCAGAGGGACACAAGGCTGAGGAGAGCCACAGCCATCTTCCTCCCTTCCATATGGTCACCAGGCAGAATTAATACAAGGGCATTGAGGCCAGCAGTTCTCCGTTGCACATACTGCAAGTGTTAAAAACACATCCAGCCAATACTTCTCACCTATACAAGCATATCCAACTTCTGCTTCTGCCCTCAGGCACAAGCTGGGTTCTGGACAACATCTACTTCAGTTGTTAGTGTCTTTTTACAACACTCATCTAGATTTTAAATCATCTTCTTTTTCTTCCCCCTGTAGACTGCTTAATACTTTGATTTACAAAATCCTCAGCATTATATCAATTAAGAAGCAGTCTTCTACTCCATACACCTGGGTATTAATTAAAAGTCAGAAACCTCATATTGTTAATTGTGACGCAAAAATAAGACCACAGTCACAATATTAATTTCATATCCTGAACACTCTATATTCAAATTACAAAATCCTAAGTAATGGGCATTTATGAAGAGTCGCCATCATTCCCTATGCTTCCATAGTACAAAATATTGCATGAATCTGCAAACCAGATTAAGACATTTGACAGCAAAAAGGATTAGCTAGGATGCCTGATAATACAAAACCTAAAATTCAGTGGTATTATTAACAGTCAAAGCAACAACAAAACCAGAGTCCCAGACAGCCTGGGTAAATCACACACCTTCCCAATTCTACAGGTTTCTATATCTCTACAGTTACTGCCAACAGCATCTTCAGTCAAGAGAGGATTCGTATCTGCAGGACTCAAAGCAAAGCTATTCAGCTGGAGGTGCTGCTCATACATGCTTCCATCTGAACTAACAGACATATTGATGCCTTAAGTTTTAGCTTTCATATTTTCCAGATTCTGTATTAGCATGTAACTCTGAACTTCATATAAAGTGTTAGCAAGTTTTCCCTCACAGTTTAGTCAGACAAAACAAATCCTTTTCCAGTCCAAGAACCAAGGACACTGTTACAGCTTCAGGCCCAAAAAGTATAAACAGCAAACTGAGGAGAGCAATCTGAGAGGCCAAGACTTCTTACCTGAAGCTGTAATTGGACAACTAACCCCAATATGTAAATGGACCAAAACTTACAAGAGTGTGAAAAATGTGTGATCCATCATCCATCTTGGGTGCAGCCTTGGCCAGGCTCTTTTGTGCCCAAGGTGTATCCTTTGGAGGCCTTTTAAATAAATACCTACTTTATTCCTACTTTACTCCTTTAACACTGTCTAGCTGTTGCTCTAGGCAGCCTCTCAAGGCATCAATAACAGGCATTTCATTTATCTTGCAGCCTGACCTGAAGCCCTGAGCAAGGAATAGCAGTCTGCTGCACCTTTACAGCTTATTTCCACGTTTATTTTTTCCAATAAAGACTGCATCTTGACAAGTTATGCTCAGGCAAGTAAGCCAGAACTGGCAGGAACACAACAATGCTGTGTACCACCTCACAGAAGTGCAGGAGTCCAAAGGCCTCTAGACTTCTGGACATTTCTGGGATTTCCTGAAGTGCCAGCACCATTCACTTCCTCTACTCATGGGTTTTGGGAGGACCCAAATGTGTTCCTAGAGTGACTGAAGCACTGTTATCTCTTCACTGTATCCACAGAAAGTTCAACAGTAACAAAGTTTCCCTGCATCCTAAGAGGGAAACTATCTAGTCATAAAAGACTTACTATCTCTAACAAAAGATCACATCAATCATTTGGATGTGGTAGGACATACAAGAAATTCCTCCTTACCTGGGGCTGAGAAGGGCTGGCAGTGAAGTTAAAGGCTTTGTTGGTCCTAGAAAACAAATGCCAGAATTTTGAAGTCTAAAACTTTCAGAGCTGGAATACACACAAAATACCCTCAGATTAAAAGAAATTTTAAGGAAAGGAAAAAATAAGGGAAAGCATAGGCAGACGGACCCTCAAGTGATGTTCAAATGATACGTGAAGAAATTGCATTTGTATTCTCACATCCCAGCTTACTCAAGTTGGAAGTTCTCCAGCCTGGTGACTAGCAGCTCATAAGCAATATTGAATGGTGCCATGGAAGCGACGTCCACAAATATAATCTGGTCAGAGGGTCTTGTTTCAGGTGTTGGCTCAGAGGGACAAAGGGTCCGACTCACTTCTTGGTAACTGTAGGTCCTCTGATACCTACAACAGCCAGGTGAAGGAGGGAGGAGAAAGTTGGATGGGAAAGAGAGAGAGCACAGTTAAGAAGTTTTTCAGCACTAAGAATGGCATCATTTTTTCCCATGCTTGCATAACTGAAATTCTCATCTGAAAGGCCAGGAGCATTCACTCTTTTATTCAGCATTCAAGCTCCACCTCTGCTGCCTCTTGCAATTTGCACAGAAGACTGGTCATCCACAACATATCACGTCCCTCAGGGATGCCCATGACAGCTGTGGATCTCTAACATCTACCATTCAGGTGGAGGCAAAGAGAGCACTGACAGCCACCCAGTTTCAGGCAAAACACTGCAGGATATCTGCTGCTGGCACCAGGATTCAGTCACAGGATGAAGCTTCACATCTTAAATGGTCTAAGGTGCCTGAAAACTCTCTGTTTGCAGCCCAACGAGCTCTGGGATTACAGTAATTTTATGACTATAAGGCGCACCCTTTTGACTAAAATTTTGACCAAAACCCGGAAGTACGCCTTATAATCCGGTGCACCTTATATAGGGATAAAGTTTGGAAATTTGCCAACCCGAAAGTGCGAGCTGCAAGCCAAGCCTCAAAAGCCGCATCAGCCAGTGCTGGGGGCAGGCAGGAGTGCCGGGGCCCGCAGCATGGGGAGGGCACCTGGGGCTGCATTTAAAGGCTACGCTGATTGGTGAAAAAATTTCCAAATTGAGCACCTGTCAGTAAACCCCGCGATCACGCGATTCCATTACTAACTCATTACTTTGCTGTGCGCAGATCCTCACTGCAAAAAAAAAAAAGTGCACCTTATAGTCTGGTGCACCTTATATATGGACAAAGTTCGGAAATTTGCTGGCAACCCGGAAGTGCACCTTATAATCAGGAGCACCTTACAGCTGTGAAATTACTGTAACAAAGATACAAAGCAGCATTGCTTTCATTAAAAGCAGCCCTGAAACAACCATCCCCTTGAATAAACTTAATGTAAATGTTCCTGAGGTGAGAAACAGAAGCTGTTTTCCCCCAAATGCAGTCATACAGAAGTTATGGTGCTCTTTCAAGAGCCTTTTCAAACTTTGCCCCAAACCAGAGCCCAGGAACTATCTGCACACATAGTAGGCAACTGTAGAATGATAGCAATGATGTGTGGTGGATTCAGTGACTGGTGCCACAGGCAGATCCCCTGTCAACAAGCCTCCTTGGTACTCTGTGTATGTATGTGAGAAGCTAAGAGCCAAGAGCAGGCTGCCAAGTAAGACATTACCTATCAAATCCTGGTCTTCCTACTCCCAGCTGGCAGTGAGCAAGAACACTCTGCAACCAAGCCCTGCAGTCTACACAGGTTACAAGACGCAGCACACGAGGGAGGCTGCTGATGAACACAGCTGGTAGAAGAGTGTGTAACGAAGAAGAGACTCCAGTACTTACAGGCCTCGAAAAATCAGTGGGACCTGCCATGACAGCACTCCCTTCTGCTGGCGAACTACAAACAGGACAGGGTATCGGAGGTTCTCAGAGCTGCTGTTCACATACACCCGCACTGCAGCTACCTGTGGGAAAAGAGTATAAGCCGAAGATAGAGAAGAAGGCAGCTCCAAATCTAAGTGGGAGAAGCCTTCGTCAGTCTGACCTAGGTGCTGACAATATGCACAGGGAGATCGGCAGTGTTGATCGCCAGTCTAATTATTCAGATCCAGAAGTCATTTACAGAAGAGCCTCTCAGCTGATGCTGCAGTCCAGAATCAGAGCCCTGTGCCCAGGTCAGAGGCGACTGTCAGACAAGATACAGAATACACAAATGTGGAGTACACAAGAGAGTTCAGTAGCTAATGTTGGGACCAACCTACATCTTATCTTACATGTTATCTTCCAAAAACAAAGCAAACAGACAGACACACAAGACAAAGACCCAAAGCTACAACTAACAATTTTCTTGCTGAAACTCTCGTGTATCCAACCCAACTCAACATCATTACTGGGAAAGTCACAAAGATGACATCAATAGCGAAGGATGAAAAAGCACATTCATAGCTGGCTCCCATGTAAACAATTTCAATATGACCATAATCCCACGCAACAAAACAGGAATACACTGCTGACTGCCCCTCAAGTGGTCAAGAAAGGCTGCTTGCGAGAAAGGGTTTTAATGCACCAGCAACTGAAATTTCTCCTTACATTAATATTGGCCACCACATGGTTGCAGAGGTAGGACAACTGTGGTGTAAAACACCCTCAGTTTGTTATTTGAGAAGAAGTTAGTCTGCACCATATGGAAGTGTCACCATTTCCATTTGAAAACATCATTCCTTCAGCTCCCTTTCCAGAACTGTAGACACTAATCAAGAATACAAAATACAAGAGTACATAACTTATCATATGATAAGACACAGTCCATCTCAATTAGAGGCCTTGAAATAATGAAACCATATTAAGTAGATAATATATACACATTTTAAATCTGCCACATCCTGAAAGATTATAATGGATTCTCACTAGATCATTGAAAGACTTCACACAGATATTCTGACTTTATACCTTCCAAAAACAGTAAAGGTACAAGGAGGCAGCACCTTCTGAAAAGAACATACAGAATTCGCAAGGTAGAAGAAGAAGAGTTATCAGAGACAGCAGCTTATTCTTACCCTGATGACACCAGTTTCAGAGAAATTACTTACACCTGCAATTCCAAGCCAAAGAAAATTTCCTATCTGTTCTTGTTTGGCGATTCTAGGCTCAGGTGAAGTTGAGTCTAGTAGAACAAAACATCTTCCTGAAAGCTACTATCATTATCAGTTTTCCTGACATCACCATAATACAGACGCAACAGCCACCAATTCCTAAAAAATTAGGTCTTCAACAAAATTAAACCCAAATAATTTAATTAAACCCCCTTGAAACAGAAGGGCAGACATTAGATTACCATATTTTCATGACCATAAGGTGCACTGCATTATAAGGCGCAGTATCAGTTAACAGTAAATTTTCAAACTATTTTCATATATAAAATGCACCAGATTATAAGGCGCACTTTTTTTTTTTTGCAACGTTGATCCGCCCGCAACTTCGCAACTTTTAGCATAAAATTGGGAGGGACGGACCCGAGGGACGTGTGCGTGCCTGCTCACAGTCATTGAAATGTTTGTTGCTGTGCAATATGAAACAGAAATTGTTTTGAGATCCCTTCAATACTCAAGGTTTAAATATAAGGCACACTGCCAGTTTTTGATCAAATTTTAGGATTTTCAGTGCACCTTATAGTCCAAAAAATACAGTATTTTCCCATTGCCTTCTGACTTCTAAACCTTTGCAAAGCTCATTTGGCCTGCTTTCCAGTTTTTCCTTCCAGTCACAAAAATTACATATGCAATTTTGTTTACAAGTATACTTCACCATAAGGTGCTAAAACAAAGTTAAGAAAAACAGCACCACAAAGCAAAACATACCAGGAACACCTGAAGGGTATCACCACAGGCAGCACTGGAAGGTAACTTGGTGGCTTCCTTAGTCCCTGTAGCTGCCCTGAGGGAGCCAAGCCTGCACACATGGTGTAACTTGGAAACACAGGGACTGGACTAAACAAAATCCTGCTTGTTTGCTGTGGCAAGGAATGAGGACATGAATGAAGCGACTGGAATTGAACAAGAAAACCAATCTAAGGAGCATGAAGATACCATGATCAAGCCACTTTCCTGTAAGGACATGGAACAATTCTCCACCCATGGGGAAAACACACAAGCCAGTATCATTGCAGAAAGGACACATTTCAGCTACCTATCCAGCAGCTTGAAACAGTTCAAGCAAGCCCTCCAGATGCAAAGAGATTCTCCCTTGTCTCAGGTTGGACATGGCTATGTGAACCCTCCAGGGCTCAATGCAAGGGGAGCTCACCTCAAACTCACAGCAAATAGCATACTGGCTTATGTATCTTCACCTATCCATAAATACAAGCCAGAGATTGGGAAATTCTCTTCTCCATTGACTTCACAAATATAGACCATAACCCAGGACATGACTTATGTGTATATTGCAGATAGTCAGGTTTGCTTAATTGTACATGAGTATGTGTACATTAAATGACTACAGTTCATTCCCAGCCCTCTCAGCCTCTCCTTACAAGAGAGGCATTCCAGTGCCTTCATTGGCTTTATGGCTCTGTGCTGGACTCACTGCAGTAAGTCCATACCTTCGTTATACTGGGGAGACCCAAAACTGGACACAAGCAGGATCATCTAGAACCAGCTGATCACGGATGGTGATCCACAACATCTCTGGGAGACCTGTTAATGATGACTGACCATCCTCAGTAAGAAAATACAGTTTCCCATCTATCTTAGAGAAGAGCAAGAGAAGGGAAACAAAATTAATACTCTGACAGAGAAAAGCCTGAGAAGTGGGAGAGAGTCCCTTCCCTCTGCTGTGATCCAGCAGCGAGACCCCCCATTTGGTTTCCCTCTCTCCACAAAACTAAGCTGATTATACACCACCTAAAATATTTATTCAGCTTTGCTGCTGATTCCATTATCTTATAATACATGTAGGAAATAGGAATGTCAGGAGAGGGAGGTAAGAGTCTCAAGACTCAATACTCTTAAATCTAAGCGCTTACCCACATTACTACCATAATGACTTCTCTACATCCCTACTGTGCTCAGCACTCTATTTCCTCTCTGTAACAGCTGGTTATAGCTCCTATGCCCTGCTCTCCTAAAAGTCCATATTTAGGTACCTTGAGCTCTTTTTGATCTGGTTATATCTGGGCGAACATCCAGCTGCATCAAGGCAGGACTACCTATGGCCTAAGTATGGGCTTACAGATGGGATCCACTACACTTCTTTCCTCCCTCTCACCTTTCTCTCTGCACTCTACACAGGCAAAGCTGCTTCCCTGGCAGGAAGTGCCTCAGAGGGTGCCTCAGAGAGAAGCATCAGAAAGTCAGAAGCAACAGTTACAGAGCAGCTCATTAAGGAGATCTCACTGTACTTGAAATTTTACCTGAATATATCAACTATTCACTTGCAATGAATACCTCTGTACTTCCTAGATTTGCACACACCCAGATCAATCAGGATCATCACACTGCCTAACCCTACCACCATCCTTATTTTGAAGTTCAGGAAATAAACAGGGTGATTAAGAAGCTGGACAGATAGCAACTGAGGTTCCAGTCCATCTAGTTATTTACCCTGCAACACAGGGCCTCTTGTGGGCAGATGCTGTACTTCCAGAGGAGGGGCCAGGTCCCAATCCCAGGGCACAGCTCTGCTCTCCTCTCACAGGATCTCAGGGATACAGCAGCAGCTCCCAACAGCTTTGGCTGATAGATGTCTTTCTTATACAACAGCTTTTTTTGCCAAACATTGCAATAAAACCAGTGGGATTTACCTGCTGGCCAAACTTGCACAAGAAGTTCCCAATTAATGGTTGAAGACTTGGAAGTAAGCTTGGGCATAAGTCCAGCAAAATGTAGGTGCAATTATGAGGAAGCTTGGGGAAGTGCAGAAAGAATTACCATTTAACTGCAACCAGGGCTTCTCTTTGTCTGTTGTCAGTCACTCTCCAATTTAGTGCTACAGATTAGAAGGAACCCTAATTAGTGTCTTCGAGAAAGACATTTTCCCTGGCAGGATGAACTGTCTAGCAGGAGCATCACAAGGGACAGAGATAAAAATGTAACACCTATGAAAGGACATTAATGCTTTTTTAAGCCTTCTTCTATTTGACCTACCTTAAACTTTTAATCCATGCTTTGCTTCTATATTCTCTTGCCTTGATACAGACAATATATACATTTTCATACTACAGATTTAATGAACTCACTATTGAGCCAATGCTAGTAATCCCATCTTTCCCTTTGAAAGTCAGCATTTGACATTTGCCTTCAGTAAAATATTTTTAGAAGACTGAAAAAAAAGCAGGACTGAAAAAAAAACATGCTTCCCCCTCTACACATTTCCAAAGGTTATTTCATTTTAAGAACAAGCAGTTCTGATGCAAGAACATTTCCCTGCTACAGAACCACTGCTCCCATCACACATACCTCTCCCTTCCAACAGAAAACTTTATGTAGACACAAGAGGAACTCCAGTGAATAAGCCATGTTTCAATTTAAAATTATCATCATTGCAAAGACTATGAGCCTCCTCTGCATCCATCCCCACTCACATAGCCCTGGTGAGATGAGGAGGAAGTTTTGCCTGGGCAGTAACAGGGTTAACCAGGCTGCAGTCACTCCTGCATTGCCAGCACTGCTGAGGGACTTCATTTTGGAGCAGATCATTGCCAGCCCCACGGAAAACTAGCTGCACCTTCCCCTTCCTTGTACACTCACAGTCGGAAGGTTTGCTACATTGGTATTATAATATAGTGCTAGATTTCATCTGCACCCTCCAAGCTGAAACCCTCATCCTCGGAAACAAACTTGTGTACCAAATGCTCCCTTTGACAAGGGAGGCCCTGCACAAATATTTGTCAGCAATAACCATACTGCTTTCTTTTGTGCTGTGGGGCTGAGGCAGGATGAAGACTGCTTCAGAGACCTCTGCTCCTCATATTCCTTCCCAGTGCCAAGGCTCTGGTGTCTGCAGGGGCTCTTCACCAGCCACAGTCATGATAGTTTTGTTTCTCAGATGACTGACCTTGAAGTTTCTCCTTTGTTTCAAAGTGGACAGAGCAGTAAGACAGCTGAATAAAGAGAGCACTCTCAGCTCTGTATAAAAATGTGTTAGACCAAGAAAGACAAGTATTTGTGCTTCAGTTCTACCACTACCATGGAGATAGGGGGAGAGAAGAAAAGAAAAAAATGCACAACTGAATTCCATTCTCTAGATGGGAGCAGGCAGAAGAAGCTGGCCCCAAATTCGTACATCGGAACAGAACCAACATGGCTGCAAACTTTAAGCAATATAAACCAGGCTCTTGTTGACATAAAAGAATCCTTGGACTGATTATTAAATCTGCATTTCCCACAGAGATTACACATCATCTTAACACTGTGGGGATGTGAATTTAGGGGCAAGGCCAGAGGTTGCAACAAGAGTTTGTGCTGTAAGTAAAGGTTTCCAAGGCTTTACTACGGATTCCTTTCCAAAAGCTCTTGCTAAGCAAAGCCTTTGAGTCATACCAGGGCTCCACCACGCTCTCCACCACACCCACATGCCAGCCGCTCCTTGCAAGCCTGTTGGGATTACCAGTCCATGTTGCAACAGTGCTTGGTTGTGGGCCTGCCAAGGCACCATGCCAAGCCTGTGGGCAGGGAACACATCCGGCAGGCAAATACACGGACTGCTGTTCACAATGAAAGGTCTCAGCGCGGGACACGTATACAAAAGCCACTGAAGTGCTGCTGCTGGCTGTTGCACAAGAAAGAGATGCTTCATTTTTATATAAACCCTGAAATTCAGTGAAGTAGGATTGAGCCAGACGGACTAGAACAATCGAGGCAGTGAATGAATATCCCATCAGCATTGAACTCTGCTGATCTTCCTACTCGACAAGGCAATAGGGGAAGCTGAGACCTGGGAAAAAAACAGTTGAGACAGTGACAGGTTTTAGAGAGCCTCTTATGAGATGTGAACACCACTCCTGGCTGACAACAAATCAAGTGTAGCTCAGAGGATCATTCCCTTTCAGCCTTTGTCTCTGAGCTCAAATGTCAGTAAGTCTTAATTGCCAAAAGCAATCTGTCAAATAACCTTGGCCCACAGTTTTCTTCCAGCATTACTGCCAGGAGTATGAAATACCTGAAGCAGCATAAACAAAGAGACAGACTCTGGGTATGCCAAGCACAGCCTTGAAAACAGTAACATAATTGCTCCAGGATCAGTATTTTTCATTTAAATGTTTCACTCTGTGCAAATGTGCAGTGTGAACTTACAGTCTGCCATGAACTTTCCCATACGTTCACTTGTTTGCAACAGTATCTCTAAAGCATGAACGGAAGTAAGACAAATATAAAAAATTATATTTATCTTTTTCCATTATTGAAATTTTGTCCTCTAACCAATGTCACCAGGGAGTCTCCAGGACAGCCAGAGGAGAAACTGGGAGTTGCCATGCTGGATGAATTAGGTACCTGTTTCTGAACGCCCTCAGTCTTCAGGAAGATGTTAAAAATAAAAAAATCCTATTTTTAACAGTCAGTTAAGGAACAAACCACTCTGCAATAATTGCATCTTCCTAAACCACAGCAGCTGGAACTCTGGGCCAGGCCAACCCTTGAAACAAAAAGGTTTATAACCTTTCCAAATTGTAACCAAGCTCTTAGCAGTAACTCCAGGGATTGCTGTCAGAACATAGATACTGGGTTCTTTCTTGGCTCCCAAGTTCTTCACTTCAGTAACACTTCAGATGTGGATTGAATTATATCTTGTAATGCATGATGTCTTCTTTTTAAACCATTTTCCATTCTTTTAAATTATACTGAAGTAGCTATTTCTATGCGCAAAGGAAAACATCAGTGTAAAAAAGTAAGGAAGGCTGTTTCTGAAATCCTTTGTGGCTCTCCAAGTATACACAGCACAAAATTGTGTTTGCTTATGCAAATGTACTAAACTATATTTTCAAACTGAGGAGATGGCACACCCTTGCAACACACCTTTTACAGTCTGCACTTCAATTCCTTAAATACAAGGTCCATACAGAAAAAGCTTACCTCCCAACCAACAACTTCAGCACAAGTTATTTGAGGACATTTCAGCTTCTACTTACAATGCAAATGTATAATAAATTGCTGCAGTGTTCTTGGAAAGAGTTCAACTGAGGAGAGGCATTTTGATAAAGTTCCTCTTATTCAGAATTTGTTTTCTTTTTTAATCTGAACATCTTGGGGCTGGGGAGGGAACAACAAAACCTGATCAGCTTTGATTTTAAACACGGCAATGTTTAAAAGACAAGAAGAGGAGAATGACTAAGATTTAGAACAACATTCAAATTCAAAAGAGATGTTTTAGTTCAAGGACAAGTTACCAAGCTTGACAGTATTAGCTTACACATTAGAAATAAAAATAAAGTTCTTGCCAGCACCACAGTCACCATCTGAAGGTCTGCAGGCTACCCTGCAAGAAACCAGAGCAGCTTCCAGTTTTTTTTCCCTAAAGCCTGCAAATTGATAGGCTCTGTCAAGACATACTCTCTTTTTGCCTTCTAAGTAGGGAAACCCACAAAGTGCAAAAACCTAGAAGGATAAAGACTAATTTGAGGGGATCACAGTTGCTTCTATCCCCAGCCCAAAGCAAAACCATGTCCCACACCATTTTTTCACCTAAGATATCACACTTTTGTCAGTGTTTTCAAGACTGTATTTTCTGATGCAGAAAGCAGCAGTCAAGATTGAGTTTTTAGTAGATCCCCATACCGCTTCTCTCATAGTTTACTTTTGTTTTCCCCTATGCAAAAGCTTTTTGTGTGACCCTAAGCAGGGTGAGCACTGTTTAAGAGAACCCACTGAGAAGCAGCAAGTGCACTCCAGGTGTTGTGTGCTACACTGCCTATGCTACCACCTCCTAGGGCTGGCCGCTTTCTTTAGGAAATATAAATTATGTAGGCAAGTTACTCCAAAGGGATTCTTTGAACCTTACTTGGCTTCAGACATCATATACTACAATTTGCTTTAATTTTTTTTATTTGACATTGTAAAATTCAATGTCACTTAAGGCATTTACTATTAGGTTCCAGAAATGGTATGCTGAGGCTCTTCCAATGTCCTGTGGTGAACAGACTAGCGCCAGCAACCAAAGAGCAATAGTGTTCAGGCCCTGGAGATCTGGTAGTAACAGAAGCTCTACTGACATCAGGAGATCTTCTCATGTAAGCATCTGTAATCTTCCCAATTTCTTTGATTTTTACCCACATCTTTGTGGCTGAACTGGTGAGCTTCCACTCAGCATTAACAAAAGACAGAACTTCACCTGTTGCCCTCACCATAGCTCAGGCTTCTTCAAACAGTGGATTAAAGTTTTATTGCATGCATGGTGTAGCTGTGGACTGAAAGCTGGGCTGGAGCCAAGACTAACATTATGTAGAACATGTTGAGGACACCATGGGAATACTTCAAGATAGTTTAGTTCCAGCCTGAAGAGTCCTACATGTAAACTCAAAGCCAGCTCAGAAGCAAGAGGTGAAAAAATTGCTCTAAGAGTTGTTACAATAGACATGGGTGCTGCTGGAGTGAGACCTATACTAGCATGCCAAACAGCAGAGAACAGCAAACACAGATTTGATCACCGCCACTTATTAAACCAGGCCGCCCTGTGTAGCAGATCAAGGAGTTACCCTGCAGCTAGGACAGATGGCTTTGGTCAGAGCAAGTGACTCATCACAGAGCTCCAGATGAACATATGGGTGAGTTCCCATTCTGGCTTCTTGCCTAAAGGAAAGCAAGTGCAACTACCATCCACACCTAGAAAATGAGACCCATTCACTAGAGGTCAGAGAAGCACAAATTAATCATGCTCTTTAGCTGGAAAAGGCACTTGGTCACAAAATTTAAGGCATGTAATTGGAAGACTTGTGATCATCTTGCTAGTGTTAATACCGCTCTTGATTTAGGACAGACAACTTTCTCCTATCTGTAACTCTGGAAAAAAAGAAGGGTAAGATGGTAGCAACCCTTCCTGGTAGCACACAGCCTCTTATAAATTGAAAGTAATTTTTTTACCCAACTACTCCTCAGACAGACTTCACAGACAAGACACTCCAGATCTACACATCCTCACACCGCCCAACTGCTCAGCAGAGGAGCCACAGCTCAATCAACTGTCAATCACAGTTTATGGTAAGTTGGGTCATATGGGAACTGAGACTAGGGCTCTGTTCCTAGTCCTGGCAAGGGAGGAGGAGGAGGGAAATAGCACCCACTCTTTCTCTTAAAATAGGTGCAGCCCACTGCTCAGCTCTGGAGCTCATCACAACCAACATGTACTGCATGAATGTCCAAGAACTGTGTCTGGATCGCAGCAGCTTTGCCTACAAATGGAAAGTTGGAAATTTGTTCTCTTCAAACATACTTGGTTTTCTAAATGTAGTCCAAGTATTTCCCAAATCACACATGAGCTCCAATGAGGAAAAAGAACCTCCGTTGTCTTCTTCTTCGTGATATCCTCCTGGACAATTTGCTACAAGACATACCAACCTGCACAATATTAGTGTAATTTGTGTTTTCAGCAAATTAACCATTAGAAACTGAAAGATCTTACAGTGGTGGAAAGTCTCATTCACTTTGAATTCCATCAGTACTCACACACACATAGTAGGCTCTTTAAAAACGTTGGTATTACTACAAACATAGAACTAAGCAGGTTCTCTTACTTGTCACAAAGCCTTCTCCAGTCAGTGGTAATCCAGCAGAAAAATTCTATAGCACGTTTTCAGTCTTCTGAGCAGGAACACACCACACATGCAGCTCCAGCAAATCAGTAAAGATCTCCTTCCATTGTCCCTCCCAAGTAGGGACAAGTCAAACATATGGAATGAGCATGCCTTTTTTTTTACCCCCATCCTGGATGTCTCCAGTGTAAATAAACCTAAAATAAAATAAACCTGTTTGCCCGACTACTTGCTCACCAGACTTCTAACAGTGCACATCTGCCTTTGCTCTTAGAGCATGAAGGCATAGCAACAAGTGACACGGCTGGTTTTATTACTTTTTTTTTTTACACTCAAGAGTTAAAAATTAAACAAACAGCTGTACAGATAGGGAAATTTCAAAGAGTACCTAAAAGGGAAAAAAGGGAATTCAAAAAGCAGTAAGACTACCTCACTACAAATCAAGAGCTTCCACATGAGGAAGGAGTTTGTCATGTGCCTTTGTTCACAGCCCAACTCTCAGAGTTGCACCTCTTTGCAGTAGAGGTGGCTTTGCTTCTCCTCAACACAGCTTTACTTTCACAGTTCCACCTCAGCAATTAAGGCCTAAATCCTCATACTTAAAAGACCCGCAGCTCTCCTGCCTCAAGACAAGTGTTTCGGTACAGTACATAGGAAGGCTTTTCCCCCTCCACAGACAGATGAGAGGCCTGGCAATGTATTTACACATAAAAGTCTCAGCCAGGTGATTTGGTCCTCATATAATTATCATCATTTCCATTTTACTCACAAGTTGTACAGAAAGGAAGCCACATGTGTCAAAGCAGCTATACTGCAGAGCCCTGAGTTGTGGTTTCTTCACCTTGTACATATCTGCTTGCAAATACTCTCATGGGACTCACTTTTTCCCTCCTGTCTTGCACTCATTCTCATATCCCAAGGAGTAAGGATGATGATGTGGATGATGTGGACTTTTCAGAAAGCAGCAAGTCTCTAAAGCACCAAACAAGAGAAAAGGTCTTGTTCCCCTCTTTCTCTCATTCAAGCACTGCTCTATTCAGCTGCATTTTCAGATGTGCCTGTGCAGCCATAGTACATCACTAACAAGAAAATTTACAGAGGGTTGATGGATCACAAGCCAGCCCTCTTATTTTGTCCTTGTCCCCAAGTTTTCCCTTGCTTTCTAGGACTGGCCTCATGACAGAGACCAGCAGAAGGGGAAACAGCAGAATTTACAGCATCATGAAAACAAATTCCTGTTTTCAGAGCCAGATCACTCCAGACCTGTCTTTGTTTCAGAGGGGAAAGCAATTAAACTCATCCACGGCAGCCCTTCCATATGGAGAATTCTCTTTTCATTCAATTAACTTTTCTGTAACTAAGGTTAATCACCCGAGTGATATCTGCCTTGAGTTATCAGAGGCTTCTGGCTAAACTGCTGTCACCACAGAGACAGGAAGAGACCAAAAAGACCAGGAAGAGCTGAGGGCTCACAAGTGGCAGGCAACTAGCAAACACTGGCTAGTATTCCCTCACTAGGAGTTCAAGGCTTAAGAGCGTAGCAAAAAGCAATGAACTAATACACTGAGTTTTTGCAGGACATGCATTCATTCACAAGACCCAATATCAAGAAGACAACATGTCTGTAAACATCTTCACAGCCTCTGCTGAAGAAAACCCTGTCCAAAAGAACTTAGTGATTAAAGCCAAGGTTTCCACTACCAAGCTTCAATATCTTGAGCAATTCTCAACAAAAGGGAGACACAGGAACACAAAGACAGCTTGAACTTTGACGATGTCAGCAAGAGGAGATCCAATCACATTTGCCTCTCATGTGTTCAGGGCTGCAGCTGGGAAAGGGGCTGCACATAGCCACAGCCAATCACCCCAGTCAAGGTCAGCCACCTTCCACTGCTTCATCTCAGAAATGGCACCTGCAGAACATATGAGGAGAATTGGAAGACCATCTTCAGAGATCATCTAGTCCAAACAACCTGCCACAGGCAGAGAGATCAGGTTGCTCAAAGTCCCATCCAACCTGACTATGAACACTCCCAATGACGTGTATCCACAACTTCTCTGTACAACCTGTTCCAGTGCCTCACCATAAAAAAAAATAAAACAAACAAACAAAAAAACCCCAATCTTCTTTATGTCCTACCCAAACCTACACTTTTTCAGTTCAAAACTGTTGCCCCACATTCTGTCCTTACACTGTGGAAAAGCTTTTCTTGATCATTTTATAAGCTTTTTTATCCTGAAAGGCCATAAAATCTCTCTAGAGCCATTTCTACCTAGAACCTTTTCTAGGCATCCCTCATCAGAAATTTTCCTATTAAAGTCCATCTGTTGAAAGAGTTTTTGTCTTCCAAGCATTTTTCCTAACAGGAGCTTGTTGCATGGCCCTCTAAGCAAATTCATAGCAGCACTTAGTAAATTCTGCATTGAAAAAAATATTAAATCTCAAACCTGAATTTTCTATTCTTAGATATGCTCTTGACCCTATCTCTGCAGAGACTTCATGTTCCAGCATACAGGACCATGGAGATCAGTCCATTAAAGCTCCTGCTTAAGTAAGGCAGTAGTCTGTACTGAGCAGTCTGTACTTCATAGCCACAGGAACAGCTTAGTGTCTAGAAGCAGCCTAGAAGTTGCATGTAGGTACCTGCAAACACCACTGAGCAGCCATGCACATCTTCCCTGCTTCCTCCCACTATGCTTTCACTGTAGCTCTCCAGGAGAAAAAGCTTTTTTCCCAGAAGGTGTCCAGCAAAGAACACATGACTTCAAAGAGCACATTAAATTGAAGGAACTAGATTAATTTTAACTGAAGTCAGTACTTGTGCTGCCTCTGCTAACAAGCCACAGACAACATCTGGACTGCCAATAGGCCCTCATCATAAAACCCTAATAGGCCCTAATCATAGCACTTGTAACACCTGAAGAAACCTAACTTACACCTTGACCAGCTCCCAAAAAGAGGCTCAAACCCAAAGTGTGCTTTTGACCTCCTGAAATCGTTGGTGACACCCAACAGTCAAGTAAGGCTGGGCTCAGTTGCATCATAACCCAGCCAGCCAACTGCTGGCCCATAAATACCAGGTGCATTTTATTACATAATATATAGTGGGGGATAAAGCCATGGTTTCCATTTTCTATTGCTCTGCGCAACTGAGGACAGGAGGAAAGATTCATCTACCCAGTTCACCATCTTTTGGTACATCAGATCATCTTATTCAGCAATTAATGCCCAACCCAAACAACGGGGGCAGTTTACAAGGTACTACTTAGCTACTTGAGATAAACACAACACAAAAAGTGGAGAGGGGGGAACCCGCAATAACTGGGTATACACATGCATCTTTCCACCATGAAACAGCCATGGATGGTACTGGCCACACTGCCCTACAGCCTCCTCACACACCTCACCTGCACAGCCTTGCCTCACCTCCCGGCCTATCAGGGGAGAGCACCCTGATCCTAAGGAAATGCATAGTTGGGAAAATGGTATTTAAGAAGGCTTATTAAGTGCACATACACACACTTTTTTAGTGTGGCTTTTTTGTAGGTTTTGTGTTGTTTTTTAAAAATAATTTTTAATGTAGTACTATTATCCTTACAACTCCCTTCCAGACTTTAAACGCATTCTGCTGCTAGAAATGCTGGATATCGAAGCCCCCTCTGGGAGAAGGGGCACCAAACCACCTGCTCACCCCGCAGCTCCTGGGACACCGGCACCCTTCCAGCCCGCAAGGCCCGGGGAGTCCTGCCCGCGCCGGGGAAGGTGGGAAGGAGCTCGCAGGTGCACTGCGGCTCCCGACTACCTCGGCGGCTGGAGGATGCGGGCAGGACAGAGGGAGAGCTCGGCCCGCTCCCGCACAGCGGCAAGCCGGCACCTTCCCGGCGCACACGCCCTCCCCCAGCCGAGGGGGTGAGGCGGACACGGTGCTAGCCCCGCAGCGGGGAACCTGGCGCTCGGGGGAGTCGCTCCTACCTGCCCGGGCTCGCTGCGGTAGGCGAAGGCGTAGACCCGCTCCGCGCTGATGTTCACGGCGCCCCGGTAGATGTGGCCGAAAACGCCGGGAGCGGGATTGTCCCCGGGGCCACCCGCCGCTGCCACCCAGAGCAGGGCGCAGAGCAGAGCCCCAGGGGCCGGGGCTGCCCTCCCGGCCATGCGCTCCTTCCTGCCAACCCCGCGGGGCGCCCGGACTGTGTGTCCCCAGCAGGGCGGGCGGTGAGACGCTCTAGCTGCGATTTAAATAAATAGCTCGGCGACACGAACGAGAGGTGCTAGAGGTACCGCCGCACATCCCCACGCCTCGCCCGGCGCAAGCCCAGCAACTTTCCCCGGGGAAGGACCCTCCACCGGCCGGAGGGGAGGGGAGGGGAAGGGAGGCCGGCCGGCGGGCTGGCCAGCCCAAGGGAGGAGGGTCTCCTCTCTGTGACCGGCCCCAAATTCTGAGCTCGGTTTAGCAGCCGATTGATAGGGAGCTTTTCCTGTTGGGGAGCCGCGCCGTGACCTCAGGGACACGCTGGCATCTCAGGCACGTGGGGATCAGCATCTGCAGGGCTTTAACACTCCCTGGCCACCGCGTTAGGGGCGTCCTCGCTCCATATTCTACCGTCTTGCTGGAGCTACAGCTGCAATCCTGCATGGGGCGTTCACTAACCTTTAATTTTGGCTTCTCATAACTTTGGGATAAATGCTTTAGTTGGTCCTTTAGTTCAGCCTAAAGGTGTAAAATGTAGCAGCAAATGTAATTTCATTAATGTTGAAAATGGCTTGGTGCATCTCTTCTTGCGTCATCCATGGAACTGGCTACAAACCATACTGTGATGCTCTGAAACCTTTTCAGCAAGATGAGAGAGATACTGTTGGGCTATGAAAAGGCAAGGGATCTCTCTCTTAACCCTCCTATGGTCTTCTGTTGAAAAAACACCTAGGAAATGTGTTAGATCCCATGGTATAGGGATGCACTTTTAAGTCAGAGAAAATAAGAGTTTTAATTATAAAGCAATCAGAAAGGTTTTCCAGGCTGAAGATAAACTTTCAGGAGTCACAGTTTAATAAAGTCAGCTTTCAGTCTCAACTGCAGTGACTCTGGCCCCAGAAGCTTTCCACAAGTTGTAGGTTTTGTTTTCAAGGCTGAGAGATTTCCTGGGGGGTCACTTTTTGTCTTTGGAGGAAAATTTCCAAAGCTCAGCAAAATGAGCCAGCATGCTTTGTGCTGCCATTTTGATCTCCAGACCCTTGTGTGATTTCTGCCAAGAGAAAAAATTAAACAATTTTCAGTCAGCTATGTTCATCTGGAAGCAGGGTTCAGGTCACCCTGTCTTTTTTCCAGAGTCTCAAGCCTCATCGAGGGCAAAATAAACCACTTGTGATCTGCTGGAAGATGGAGAATCCAACACAATAATTTTGTCTTTCAGCTTGGTATATCACACTCTGCAGACGAAGAGACCTTATGACTCTATCTTGCTTCTTAACAAGACATGGCACGACCTGTCCTTAGGGACTTCAAACAGTGGCGGACGTGTGGCTTCCCCTCCCTACCCTGTAGAGTACAAGGCTCCGGAACCCAAAGGCTCCTTCTTCACCGACTGCTTTCTGCAGATGCGCACATTCCTCTGCCAGGGCCAGCAGCCCTCTAGCGTGTGCTGGAGGGAGGACACAAAGAAACTCGTCTTCTCCCAGAGAGGAGACTTCAGGCAACAGGAGGAGGTAAAACAGATAAGGGCCATGCCTGGTTCCTCAGAGCAATGTCACCAATGGCACAAAGATGGTGTTCTGCAAACCAGGGTAGCTGTGGCAGCTGCAAATAATTTTTGCATCTTTTGATGTCATGCATATTTGAGATTGTGGTATCAGTGCATTGTCCCTCTCTAGTTGTATTGGTTTTGTGGCAAAAAAGTCTCTTCATATAGTCCACATTTTCCAATGCAGAGTTATGTTATTCTTAGAGTGCTTTCCCTGACTAGAGATATATTATGGTATCTTACCAAAGACTACACATTTTCCCTCATTTTTACTTTGAGAATTCAAGTTTTCTAAGTGTCGTACATTGTTCTTATGTTAATTTCATTTCATTATTTTGAGGCTCTTTCTGTTATTTAGCAATGGTAAACCTTTGTTGAAATCTTTGCCTCCAAGTGTGGTACTGCCTAACTTGGTGTTATTGACAAAGTTTGAAGTCAAAGGTCAACTCCACCATTCAAGTTGCTAATGAAAGTAAAACAATCCTAGCATACAGATCAGATCTCTTCATTTGAGATACCTTCCTACTGACAGGAAAATATCCATTGCACCAGTTTGGGAATTGCTTTTAAATCACACTCTTCTCACATTAATACCACCTGAGACCAATTTGCCTTTACGAGAGTGGTGCTCAAAAGCCACATTAGACATGTTCCTTTCAGCACTTACTAAGTCAGTTATATTCAATAAAAAATTTGGTTAGTTTGACATGATTTGTTCCGGACAAATGCAGACTGTTATTTAGTTGCTTGTGCACTGATTGCCGAACAGCTTGTTTCATTACTTTTCCAAATAACAAATGGAGGTTGGCTGACTTACAACACTTCACTCAGACCCTTTGATAAAGATGAGTAGTGCATTTTCCCTTTTCATTACGATTGGATCTTGCTCTTGAAGGGCAGCATGTACTTTGGAAGAAAGAACCAATCCCTCTAAGAGATTGTATTCTCATCCAGATATACCATGGGTCTGAGTCAGTGGAAGTGATCTTGTATATGCCACAGTACTCTAGTATCAGGAGACAAAGGGGCCAGATGTCCCACAGGGATAGAGATCTGAGTGCCACGACAGAGAGAGGGGAGAGAGGGGCAGAGCGGGAACCTCACTTGCCAGGGCCCCATCCCACAGGATCTGAGCAAGACAAGCAGGGAGGGCCTGGATATGGAATCAACAGAACCCAGATTGGTAGACAAGTCAATAGCATCGTAGTCAGGGACACACACAGTCCCATCAGCAGCAGGGAAGTCCCCAACAGTGAGGCAGATCTGAGATCTGGGCAGGAAGCCAGTCAGCAGGTCTGGGCCAAAGGGATACAGACAGGGCTACCACATGGCTGTAGCTCTAGCTCAAGCAGAGCCAAGGACCAGAGCCTCACCCAAAATGCAGCTGCCTTGTGAGGGGGAAGAGAGCCTTCGCTGAAGCTTCCCCATAGCACTGATGCTTAAGTCATTGCAGAGAAGAGGGGCAGCCCTCAGCTGTGCTGTTTCTAGCCTGCCCATGAACCCAGGGTGCCAAACCTCCAGAAAAGGGGATGATGCTCTTGGGCCCTTGCCTCTGGCTGTGTGGCACATATTTCGTAAAAGAATCCATTTTTCCAGTATAAATAAAGCTCAGAGTTGTGAGTGTCTCAAGGGAAAGAGGAACTGTGCTGGATGAGAGGCTCACAAGAGTGTGGTTTTGATGTTGGGAACAAAATAACAAAATAACAAAAAAAACCCCACTCCAAACCACTAAAGAAACTTCATTTCCCCTGGTAACCATGGTTGCAAAAATATCCAGGATAGAGAATATTACAAAGGAATTCCCTAAATCATACTAACTTAGAAAGGGAAATAGAATAAATGTATAATAAACCAAATTGTTTGGAAATCTGATGATTTAAAAATACTGTTTTCTTATGTAGTCTCTGTCTTAGTAAGCCCCTCTGCAAGTAATAGATGCTGTAGATGCTCAGTTGGCTTCTGCCGAGATAATGCCATATTTTCAGACTCTGTTGAAAATGCAGTGTGAAGAATAATGAGAAGTAAAATGTAGACAGGCTTTAAAGATGTCTGATAGAATCTGCTCCAAATTTTCTTAGAGGTGTGCAAAATGTTTGAGAATACGCTGCTTGAATGAGAATTGTCTCTGGCTTGTATCATATTTCCTTGTATTCGGTACTTAACATTTATGTTTGATTGTAATTAATAACAGCAGAAGGTTTAAGAGGTTTCAAAATAGATGATGTGATGACACAATTATGCCTTTATTGCTTTTTTCTTCAGTAAGCCTTGTTCTTCAAGACAATTTAAAGCCATGTTAAGAGAGAATTCCAGATGTGTCCTTGATTTATACTTTTGTCTTCCAAATTTTCAGACCAACACAGTTTAATGAACTGCCTCGTATGTATTTCTCTTCCCACAGGCTGAACTCTGATTATCACTTTCAGGTGCATACGGTACCTATGCTGAGTGTCAAAGTGGAAACTGAAGTCGACTTGCAACCTCCACATTTGCAGCACTTCATTAGAGCTAATTGCTGAAAGTATTTCTCTAATGCTTTTTTCTCCCCTCATGATTTTCACCTTATCCTTGTATCACATGCAAAATAATTCCTTCCCTCAATACATTAACCACTACCATCTGCACCTTCACATGAACTTTTTTACAGTGATGCTGGTAAAGCCAGACTAACATTGATGGGGACCCTAAGCACCAGGAAATCTTGGTAAAATGAAAAAATATTTTAAATGAAAAGCTGATAAATCTTATGCCTTCAATTGCCAATTCCCACAGACAAAATATTATTCTTACACTGTAAGACAAAATGTTAACTGTAACCTTTTGGAGTAATTACATCATTTCTTCATCTGTGTAGCAGGGAAGTGGAAGATCTGCGGCATATTCTGGAGTAAGTCTGTAGGGAATATATTGCACCTATGTGTAAGCTAAATTACCCATTTCAGAACCACCAGTTGCTTTACAGAAACCATGTGGCTACGGAGGTACACCTTTCCTCGGTGAGGAAGCTAACGAGATCTGTTTAAACAAGGGTCACTCTTTAATTTCGTATCGTCTTGATTTCATGGTTTGTGTGACATTCTGCTCTGAACCACCTATAACAGCATCTGAAATACATTTTCGCACGGGAAAATTGTCAAGGCTTCCTCAGAGGGACACCGAGAGCTATCTTCGGAGGGTATTTACAGCGAGGAAGGACAATAGTGGAGTGAACGAGTAGAAAAATTAAGGCGAGGCAAGACGGAAGACAAGTGGTAACGCCAAGAGCAGCTCACACGGAGCGGGCTGCACCTGCTAAGGCACTGCTATAATGAAGGGAGGCAGTGGGGGGATACTGCCCGCAGCCCTGAGGGAGGGCGGGAGCAGAGGCTGCTCCGTCACAAAACGCCCAATGGCCGCAGTAGCAGCTTTGCCCTTCCTGCGGCGGAAGGGCAACCCGGGAACGGGAGGAGGGAAAGGCGGGTGGAGGAGGCCGCACTCCGCCCCTCCCCTCAGGGCGGGCCGAGTAAAAGCTGTCCCGTTGGCAGCAGTGCTCCCACCCCTTTCCACGGCTACGATGTCGCTGCTCCGCGGGCCGCGGCCTCGCGCCGCCGGTGGGAAGGGCCCCGGAAAGGCGGTGGCCAAGCGGGACTGGGATGTAAGTACTCCCCGCTGGGGAAAAGGCCCGGGAGCTTCCTTGCCCACGGCTAGTGGGGAGCCACCGACCTCTGCAGGGGCTGTGCCGTGGAAACCCCCAGGGTGCGTGTGAATTCTTCGGGCGAGCAGACACGCTGTGTGCGAGGGGGACACGGCCCCTCTGGTATCCTTGGCCTTGGGGTACAAGTGGAGGCCCCCCCTCCTGGGGAAAGAGCATGCTCAGGTTTGGTGGAGGTGTGGTTTTTGGTGGCTGCGCTGCCGAGTGTGGAACGCTCTGCAGCGCCATGAAAATGCACAACAATATATTGTTAGGCTAATTATACTGCAATTTAAAAGTTATTTGGTGTTTTGGTTTTTTTTAAAGTAAAACTATTTAAAAGAAAGCTTGCCTCAGTTATGACTTTTGACGTGTTTCCTGGTTCCTGTTCGCAGAGTACCGTCCATGATTTGACAGTGTACCGTTCAACTCCTGAGGATATTGTAAGTTTAATAACAGTCACTGCACTGTCCCTGTGATAAGGACGATTAGCTGGTTGTCTGACGTAAAAATGTTTACCCATGTTTATGGGGATAGTTTCTACCAATTTTTTATTTCCTTTTCAAGCTTCTGAGCGTGTTGGCTCTTAAATGCTAGCTTTTTGTTTATGATATTGAGCATCCCCAGGTCTGGTAGTTGGTGTTTTTCAGTTGCTTGTTCCCACTGGGAAGCAGTAGCTGCAGTTTTTATTTCAGTAAATTGTGCGCAAGCATAAAAGCATCAATATATGAAAGGTCAATGGATTAGTTGGAGGTCTTAGGTCTTTTGGGAAGGACTAAAAGATGTGCTTTGTCTGAGGAGCCTCTCTAAATTCTGAAAATAGTCAATTTTCAGTTTAAAAATTTAACACAATTTATTTTTAATGAGTGATCCTTTGTTGTAAAGTATGCGAATTCTTTGCAATAAACAGATCATGTGTATTTACATTTATTTAATTACATTGTATTTATAGATATTTAAATGTGTATTTACATTTTCTTGATAGCGCTGATTTCCAGGATGGAAGAGGCAGTATGAGCTATTATTACAAGCTTTGACAGGTCAGGATAGTCATAATAGCAGAGAAAGACTTGATTCTGCAAGTGTTTGGCTTGATAGCTTCTAGAGACTTTAGCAAGCACCTCACACATTTAATTTCTTTGACTTGTATTTCAACTATATTTTTAATATACACTCAAATTGTTAGAAGAAGGGAGACACTATGTCTGACAGTGGTAAATCAGGAAAATGTATTATGTCTTTTTATGTACCTTGCAGGTGCTAGTGTTTGGGTTTTGCCTCCCTTTACAGCTGAGAAAACTTGTGCTCAGTCAGTGGGCAGACAGGATTTGAGACTTTCCTCGTTCATATTTGGAGCTGCTTCAGATTTGGCTGGTACTGATGTCATTTTACACTTGTGGATGTTTGAGGTTGTCATTGGCACTACTGTGGAATTAACATAAATAATGTTCAGTGCAGGAACGATAAAATCAAGAAGAGCTCATTAGCTTTGCCCTGCAAATTTTGCTTAAGATTAATTTTTGAAATTATTTCTTCTATGTTTCTGTAGTTCCGTCGCCGTGAAATATACAAATCAAAAAACAAGGAACTGGCACATCTGGAACTCCAAGAGAAAGCACTGAACAGAAAATGGAAGAAGCAAAAGCAACTGGGTGTGAATTCCTTTGAAAAAAGGAAACTGGCTCTGATGCGTGAGGTGAGAGCTAAATTTCACTTGCAGCCTGCTGTAGGTGATCTGCAGCACTACTGGAAAACTGCAAGCCACAATTGCTCCTCTTATTGGGTAACTTGATTTCATATGTGTGTATGCTCTGTGTGCTGCATGCATGCAGTGATGGGAATAGACTGTGACAAACCAGCTGTTACATAGAATTGGATGTTTGACCCAGGTTGCCTGGCTATGGTCTCTGTTATTCTGCAAGCCTCATTTCATCTGAGCAGGAACTCTTTGCAGCGTTCACCTGTTGTAAAAAGTATGTGTATTCTTGGAGTTCTTATTGCTAGCTTGCCTTTTCTTCCTCATGTCTAGCATTTTTCTTTAACACAAACATGAACATTTCTCTGTCAGGGAGGGACCCTGCTTATTTAAAGAGAGAAAGAGCAGTGTCAAGGGGGCTGAAAGAGTGAGGCAAGAAGTTGAGGGAAGAAAATTGACATAATAAAAACTGATAAGCTATGGCTGACAAACTTACCTGAGGACAGAATAGCTTGTTCTCTGAGCATTCTAAAGCACTCTGACTGTAAATATATTATTGAACTTGCTTTTGAATATTGAGCTGTAGCAGTAAACCCAAGCCTAGTTAACAGAGAGACTGGCTGTCACTGAAAAGTGGCAGTAGATCTCCTTTTCTACATGGAAGATCACTCCTTGCCATGTGTTACGAAAACTAAACTGAAAAATACCTTTCAGACCTCTATACTTGAACAGACTGAGAGTTGTTTGTGCTAGTAAAGAATGATGATGAGCAGTGTTCACTTAGCAGTTAAAATAAACATGGTCTGGTAGTTCTATAAATGTGCAGTGGACTAACCATTACTCCATTGTTTGTCTCTTTCTCATCTCTGAGAACATTCAAGCATAGACAAACAAGTGGAAGTAGTTAGAATTGAAGTCATATTTCTATTTGACCCCTGTTTCTCTGCAACCACAGTAGAATTTTTGTGTTATGAATATTTCATTGATCAACTCTCAGACCTGGACTTTTGTTACTTCATTACTTTTCTGCTGAGCATATTTCAGCAGAGTATTCAAAAACCACTGTGAACCTCTTTCCCTAATACAGCCCTGTTCAGTGCAGAAATAAATTATCTGTCACAAAAGGTAGATTAGACCATCTTCTCTGAGATTTGGCTGGGCTACCTGTTTTGTGACTTAATTCTTCTGCAGATGTGAAACTCATGCTTAGGAAACAGTTCTATATTTGTAGCTGTTTCAGATGAAAATGCACAAATCTCAATTCCTCCTGAATGGTTTTCCCCTTTATAGTTAAGAGATAACTTTATTAAGTTTACTCTGTCTCTACTTCTGAATCAGTGAAAAGGAAGACAAAAAGAAATTGAAACAGATCTGTCTGCTGCTGTTTCAAACACTGGTGTCTTCTTGTGTGTAGAGAGAAACAGATTGGACAGTTATCATTTTCACCTCTCCCTAACTTAAATCCTGTTAATTGCCAAGTCCTATGTTCGGAGTAACTGTGGAGACTGTCTCCCAGTAGAGCACACCCACTGAGAATTGTTTCCTTGTCTCTGTTACCGTGGTGATCTTTTTTTTTAGTGCTGTTAGTATAACTTTCTAGTGTCTTGAATCCTGTTGGACTGCAAAAGCCTTAGAGACAAAAGAAGGTGCTGCTGTTAGTGTTGTTTCTCATGTATTTGTGTGTTGAACAGAAAGACATTGCAAAAGAGTTATAAAATGCATAAGCAGAAGTTTAATATTTTGGGGATTCTTCTGCCTAAAAATCAGAATGAAAAGATGATGAGGTCACTCTGAAACTTAGGACTGTGAATGTTTAAATACTACACTGATTGGTCCTGTAAAAACTTATGTTTAAAATAATGTTAGTGTATTGCACCAAAGAGTAGAGGTAAATGAAATATTGTAGTAGAGCAATTTTAGGATGAGTCCAGTTTATTTTACTTTAATAATAATCTGAAACACGAGGGAAGGTGATTTTTAATGAAATCCATAGGTGATACTAAACTGGGACAAAGCACACTGCTCAGTGAATTTGTCCAGGGTGTGTAAATGGGCCTAAAGGGATTACAGGATGATAACACTTTTTCTTCTCATCACAAGCAAATGTGAGCTAATCTGCCTTGGGAGCAATACTCTAAAAATGTTCATAACATGTTCGACAGGAGGGTAGAGTCTAGGAACCTGCTGATGCTAAAAAAGATCTAGTGAGGAGGGTAAAAACAAACTAATCAGGGTAATTTTTGTCTGATTATATATATCACTTTAATTTTAATTGCCTTCAGGAAATGAATCAAACTTTTTTCCTTTTCTTCTTTCTTCATTTTTTTCTTCTAATTTGGTGTAATGACTTCATCTAAAACCCTGCATTGTTTTGATGTCAGATTGCTAAATGGAAAGACTAGATTTAGTTTGTGTCAGATGTGAAAATTGAATAGTGGTCTAGTAAAGGAGATACATTAAGTGCTTGAAACATGAATACTCACTAATTTGCTAAATTACTATGAGAAGTCTAATTTACTGCAGTGTAATGCAAGCTCAAAAGAGTAGAAAAACATGGAAACTCAGATATGTAGGGACATTTTTGTGACATAACAAAGCATGTAGTAAAATAGGGAGTTGAGGAGAAACAAGCAGAGTGCCATTGCTTAGAATTTTTGTATGAGGCTAAATGTAAGCCAGCAAACTTGACCAATGGACATTAAAAAGAACTCTGTGGAAATAACAGCATAGAGTACTGTGAAATCGTTTCAAAACAGTTCCTTATGATTCCTGGAGGAGCAAAAATAGTCAGTCAGTTTTCAAATTTTGGGTAGGAGGGCATACATGAACCTTTTCTGTGAGGTCTTCTGAAGTACTCACAGTCTCTGGATCAATTTGATGAGCCATGATGAAGTAGAGGTCATTTACATACCTCCTCTTGGGTGTTTCAGAATATCTGTCATCTCCCCAGGTTTTAGGATATAATTTTACTAGTTTTCAATTTCCAGCTTTTGAATGAAGCCAGGAGTCAGTGAGGATCTTTAAATGGTATTCTGCTCACAAAGCCCCAGTCAGCTCCATTTGGTTCATGGTAGCTCTTGCTTTGCACTCCAAGACATCCTTCCTTAGGAGGCACCTGTTGTGATGGACTTCAAATACCAGACAGACTTTGGGAGAGAGAATTTGAATACAGAAACTGCATCTTCTGGAGACTGTCAGAATGTCTTTTGATGGCAGATGTAGTCAGCTCTGGTTACCTCTGATGGAACTTTTGGTGGTATGTGGCTTAAGTTTTAGGTAGGATTTTCAGGAGGCCAAGACTGAGTGAAACAAGTCTGCTTAAATTGGTTTGAATCTCCTGAAATAGTACATGTTTTGAGTGTAAGATGTAAGTGTTCTATGACTTAAAATCAAGATGAAATTATTTGAGGATGCTTTTTATTTTAAATTGCTAGATAAGTCTTTATTTTGATGAGCGTGTCATAAATACCCAGCTTGTGTCAGGCTAGGAAGAGAAGAGAGAGTAAAAGAAATTGTTCTAAAGAGAGTCAGTGCTGCTGAGTGCCTCAGAACTAATAACTGTTTAGTTTTTCAGAACAAGTATGAATTCTAGTTACTCTGAATGAAGTATGGTGCTCTGATCTATCTTATGTAGGATCTAATTGCACAATACCAACTTTGCAAATGTTCTCTTGTTGGCTGTTCTCTTGGTAACTTGCTTAGAGGATCAATACCAGAAAAAAAATCAAGGAAGGAATAAGTCTGCCAAGTATAAAGTTTCCTTATGCACTGTACTTTCAGATTCTGTCTGGTCAGTACCATTTGCAAGATGGTCAGGTTATGGCTGTGGCAAAAGACTTGCTTGGGGATGCGCCTCGCACACGAACAGGTAGAACATCTTATCTATATATGGTAGCACACTTAAGATTATCTCCTTGCTTTCCATGGATAGTCTAGCTTTGCGAAGCAGTCTTTTTAACTGCTTTCATCTCATTGTCTAACACAGTATGATTTATCCTGTTCATGTTGGATGAAACACACATGAGGCTATCACCTCCCATGGCAGGAGGGAGTGACTGATGGCTGATTATTCCACTGTATTGGTCCACTGTGGAATTTCACATCACATGCTCTGAAACACCTAATGCTCACCAGTTCACAGCTAAGCTACTGCCCTGTGCAGAGACCAGTTGGAGCTGCTGCAATAGTTCTGATTCTCATTGCTACGTGAGCTGACTCTTTGTTCTTGAATATGGTTGAAGATTTATCAGCAATTCTTGAATGAGGCTTTTCCTTTGCTTAATTTGATTTGTGGATCCTTGTGCTGCTGGAAGGCAGAACTGGCTGTCTGTATATGAAATCTTAAACCTAGGGGTTTTTCTGTGTAGGCTGCCATTCATTTTTGTTGCTAGTGACTGTTTGATCCTGCAAGCTGCTTCTGCACACGTGTATTTATGCAGGTGGGAAGGACAACAGCTGGGTATGTGGCCCAGTGTATTAAATTAACCCTATGGTTGGTCTTGGGTTGTTGTTTAAAGTGACATCCCTGTGACCATTTTTTTTGGTTAAGTATAGGAGCTTGATTTTCAGTACAAAGTGCTGCAATATAAGTACAGACCAAACCCTCTGTGTTCTTCCCTCTGTGTTTAATTCCTCTAGGTTTTCCTAATGTAACAATGGCTCCTAACTGTGACCTAGAATCGTCTCAAGGACCTGTTGTACAAAAAAGTCATCTTCCCAGTCAGCTTTCCATCCTTAGTGAATCTGTTGTGGATTCCCAGGTAATGTATATTTTGTTCCATGCATGCATGTTCACAAAATAAGACTATTCAAATATAAGAGTTTCCAAGCAGAACTAAATTTGATTTTTGTTCATAACATTCATAGGAGACACAAGGTTAAACAGAGGTGAGTTTCTGTGAGACTCTGGAAATTGCGATTTTTTTTATTTTTTTTTTTTATTTAACCCTTGGATATGAGAAACAAGCATCATTATGTCTTGTAGAAGCTCTCTCACATTAGCATGTCCTGCCTTTTAAATTCTGAAATTCTCAGGAAGAGTACAATGTGGTTACAGTCTAAGAGAAGAACTGTGTTACTTACTAATTGCTACGTTTCAGAATATGTTTCTGATTTACCAGTTATGTCTGGGTATATGGGGACACAGCCATTTGTATCCCACTTCACTCCACAGTCTTGATGAATCCTACAATTTTGATTTTTGATATTGTGTATTATTGCTGTAAATAATTTTAAAATTATTCAGAATTTAATTTAGTTTGCCTTTGTGCTCTGTTTTCTTTTAATAACATATTCTATTATGAATGCTCAACAGGGTTTGAGAACAGGAATATGATGCTCCCAGAAAACTCTTCTTTGATGAAGACCAAAACAGGGTGTTGGGCACAAAAGTGATGGTGTCATATTCCCACTGGGTTTTTCCATTTCCTACTAACTTGCAAAAATATCTGTAATTTGCATTGTGGTACTTCTATGTTAGGGGTGTTATTTTGGTGTGGCATTTGTTTCTCAGCTTTTATAGTAGGAGGAGTGAATTGCAGCACCTTTGTAAGCTATGTTTGGATGCATGCTGCAGGATAAGCTGAAATTTTTGAAAGAAACGTGTACTGCCTGCCAAGCTTCTGTGAGTTCTTATGTGCCTACAAAAATCACAGTTAAAGGCTATCTGGTGAAACCTACTCAGAGACTCAGAAGCCTGGTAGTTTGAGGAATCTTAATTCCAAATTTGGTTGTTTGTGTTTAGTTATAAATGTAGTACATAGGATTGTATTTTGTTCTGGTTTCATTTTGCACACCGACTATAAACGTAATTTTCAGGTCTCATTATGAACTTGTTTAGCTTGTAATGTCAAATCCTATGGATTCATGTTCTTTTCCATATTTTACCTGCTGAATCTGTTTTGGTACAGCCTTAGCAGATTTTATCCCCTAGTTTGCATGGGTTTTCATATTTAATACAAATCATACAAAGAAAATATTGGTTATTGAATTAGTCACTTGCTGTGTTCTTTTCAGAGATAATTGTCAGTATCAGCATTTCTTAGGTACTAAAGTCCCCTAGAACTTCCTACAAAGGGATATGGGTTTGGAGCTTTTTTCTATGTGGTATATTGATTTTAAGTCTGTTTTGGAGAGGAAGACAATAATAAATGTTTTTGTGGGTTTTTTCTTGAAACAATTCCATAAAATTGGTCTCTAACTTCTTCTGAATTGTTTTGTTTTCTTTGTTGTTTCTTGAAAAGGCTCTGAATGAAAAGGAGGAGGAAGCATTATTAGAAGATGGACACCATGACATTTTGGGTTTCAAATCCACCATCAATTCTGACAGGTCAGTACAAATGTATCCATTCAGGTTTCCACCTGCTTGACACATGGAAACAGGTGGAGTTAAAAGCATGTTGAATGGTTGTAGTTAAGGTAGTTCTTATGTTTCCCTTTGCCCTCCTTTCCTGATCTCAGAATTCCAGCGAAAGGCCTTGTTATAACATTGAGAATGGGAATGAAAGTAAGCAGGCAACTCACCTGAGCAATTGCTAATTTTAGGAACTCTTTCAAGACAGATAATCTGGAATCATGCTATTGTCCTGTTACAATTCACTGCTATTGTTGTTCTGAATGTAGGCTACTTTGGTTGTTGAGAGAAGATTCCTTGGTGAATTCTCAGTTGTGGGTAGAAAAGGATATGAGAAAAAACACTTTATCACAGGAATCAAATGTGCTTTGGACTCCAACAACTGTTTCTGCTTCATTGGATCAGTCAGGTGGGATTTGCCAAATCACAGCAAGGTTGTTGGGCTGTTCATAGGATCCTATCTGGAATTCCTTTTGTGGGTGGGGATGAGAGAGAAATGAGTGCTAATTTGGCTCAGATGTATTTCCAGACTAAAAAGCCAACTCTTATAAAATTACTCTAGAACATATTACTATTAAGAACATGCCCGAAATATTTTGTATGTGCTTTTTTTTGTTTTATGTTTAAATAAGCCCGCAATGCTACCAGTGTAATCAAGAGAACTCATTCAAGACTTTGGAATGAAGATGGAGAGTCTGTAGACTCCAGTGACGCTGTGAGACAAGTGCTGAACCCAAACTCAAGGGAACAAAAGCAAATTGCAGCGAAGAGTTTAGTACTTGAAAAAATAAAATACCCTTTTTTCCAAAGTCCTTAATGACATAAGAAAATGTGGGTTGGATGGGATTTTTGGAAGTCATTGCTGGGATGATACCAAGGTTTGATGAGGGGGTCCTTGAGCATGTCTAAGGGTGGGTGTTCCACAGCTCCTTGTCCTAGTGTTTTTCCTGTGTTTTGCATGTTCATTGGCAAAGCCAAGTCCATAGGAATCTGGGAACCATAAAAATGGCCTTTTGATGCCCTCCATTATCTTGCTGGTCATGGAGTTCTCTCCATGAGAGAACTCTAGTTCTAGTTCTGATCCAGCTTTGTGTTCTGTGCTGCACAGATTAAGGATGCTTTTCAGTCCCCATATTGTACACGTTGTGTGAGGGGACTGACATCAGTGACACGCTGTAACATGAGAGCTGCTTACTGAGTATGAGAAAGCAGCTGATGTTTTTCATTAGCAAACTATTGCCATGCATTTAACTGGAAGGAAGAAAAGTACAAACAGGTATATCAAAGATAAAAGCACCAAACAGTTGTCCTTGAGAGGTACTACTGTGGCAGCAGAAAATGTGGTTTTTGAGGATCTGAAAATAGCTGGAATGACTGGGGGATAATCTTTGATGGTCTGTTTCATCTTATGGCAAGAGAGAGGGCATTTCCTTTGATTTACTTCAATGAACAATGCCATTTCATTGGTACTGTGAAGATCTCTATAAAGTTGAAATTTTAATGACCTTTTTTTCCTTCTTCAGTGAAAAGAAAGCAAGGTGCACAAAACTCTGCTAGACAAAAGAGAGGTGATTCTCCAGCCAGTTTAATCCAGACTAATCTTCAGAGGGACAACAAACCCAGCCTAGATGTTCTCAACCACATGATCAAGGAAGTAGAGTGTGAACTGGAGCAATATGAGCGGTGTACAGGTCGTGAGGTCCAAAAGAAAGAGAGAAGTGAAGGGCTGTCTGGGTTTACTCTGTCACTGGTGAATGCTCTCTGTCGTTTGACGCGCTACCTCAAAGAGGTGAGTGACTTAAACTGCTCCTGGAGAGTAAATGAAGAAGGGTGTAAAGTCATTTTACAGATGGGAACTTTGGTCTTCTCTGGCTTCCAATCATTTTACATTGAACTCTGATTAGCAATGCTTACTACTAGGTTGGCATGCAATTAGGAGTTAAAACTTGTGGTTTGTCAGTAATTGTTTTCTTATTAACTGGTATCCCTAGTGAAAATGGAGGAGTTGACTACAGTGATAGTCTCTGAGTCTCAGAGCAGAAAATACCAACTGAAACTTGAAACTTGTTATTTACATACACTCAGGGTAATAATATATACAGGGTAATAACTACAGCATTGTTTACAAATGAATTTTCTTCCTTTGCCTCCCAAAGGTGATGCTGTTGTCACCAGAGCAGTGGACACAAATCCCCTATATTCCTTGAGGGATTCCTTAGTCCTCTTTTTACTATCCATAACAGAAACTTTACCTTAAGCAAGAATGTTCTGAAGTCTTCACTGTAGCAGTGCACAGCTGGGAATTAATGGAATTCCATAAAGAAGACCACCAGTGTGCCATATACAAGCTTTTCTTAAAAAAGAAAAGGGGAAAAAATATGTTCTAGTTTGTCTGTATCCCAGAGCTATCAAGAGGCAGCAGTGCCTCAGATTCATTTGGTCTATGTGACATTTTAAACCAAATTGTGACAATTCCTTCACTCTTACTAGGTGCAGCATAGTATATTATCTAAATTTACTGTTAATATACACTATATGACTAATACTGTATTTCATAGCAAAGGTAATAGATCTCTAATGAATGTGGAACGGTCTTATTTTGGTTCCTTTTCAGAGTGTGTTATTGAAAGGGGGAAACCCATCTTATTTTAAATTTTTTTTTTTTTCTTACCAGATGTGTAATAACTTAATCCTTGTATTACTCTGTATTTAATCTGTATGGAAGAATTTATTTTGATTAAGTCCTGGAAGCAAATACTAAATAATCAATCCATGAGTGAAAAGCAACTGCCATCAGAAGGTGGACTTTAGCTGAGAAAGTCTTATGTTTTAAAACATGTTAATAATGCTTGGTCTTTGTTAAAATTGTAATATCAGGGCAGGGAATTAAATTTGTTAAAAGGAAGTTATAAGGAAGGATCTTAGAATTTCAGTAGAGTGTTTTCTGTTTATTAGGAATACAATAATTTAATAGCATCCAATTTATGTTATAAATGTAATTGCAGTTACAATCCTGTTTAGATTGTCTTTAATTTTTCTACAGAAATGAATTATTCCTGGGCCTTAGACTTCTTTCAAAGCTACTCCCATAATTTTTGTGTTACCATTCCATCCTTCCAGAACTTGATTATTGCTTGCAGAATTGTCTGCCACACTCATAAACTTACTACCTAAATTCTTAAGTAGCAATATGAAGAAGCCACTCAAGCTGCATAATATGATTACAGTAATTTCATATGTATAAGGTGCACTCTTTTGACTGAAATCGCTATCGGAACCTGAAAGTGCACCTTATACGCCGGTGTGCCTTATATATGGAAAAAGTTCAGAAATTTGCTGACCTGGAAGTGTGAGCTGGGAGAGCCGGGGGAAGCTGGGCTGGTGGTGGCACCTGGGGAGCCGGCGCACAGGGGAAGCCCGGGGAAGCCGGGCCACCAGCAGCGGGGAGCCAGGCTGGCGACCATGTGGGGGGAGCCGGCAGCAGATCCTTGCTTAAAAAAAAAAGGTGCGCCTTATACACTGGTGCACCTTATATATGGACAAATTACGGAAATTTGCCGGTAACCCGGAAGTGCACCTTATACTCTGCGCCTTATGTGCATGAAATTACTGTAATATTTTTCAAGCTTGCTTAATAGATACTGCATTCATAATGTAAAGTGACTTTTCTCCTTTTCAGGGAGGTTTAATTACAGTGCAGATGTGCTGGGAAGAAGCTTGTCTTGAGTGTCTCACAAAACCTGATCTCTATGATGCCAGACATAAATTAAGCACTTGTGTGCACCATCTGTCTTTCCTAGCTAGCAAAGTTAGCAAAATTCCAATGCCTGAATTATAAATGGTAGTGTTTTTTGAGAAAATGACTTTGCAGGGGATAATTAGAAAGCCCCTAATTCTAGTTAGACAGTCAGTCTCCATGAGGTTTCAAAGCATTTGGAGATCCTCCCTTTCTCTCCTTCCAGTTTTGCTGCAGAAAATCAGAAAGATTGCAGTAAAGGATGTTGACTAATTTGCTCTCAAGTATATCTAAAAAGTAGGAAGAGAAACTTAAATTCAGGAGTCTTCCATGAAAGTATTTTTATTAAATGATTAACAAACCAACACCTGTAAGAAGGAAATAGTGAATACGGAAGAGGCTAGAGAAAGAGGAAAAGAAACCTCTGAAAGGCTTACAAAACTATATTAAATTCTTAAAGGGAAATGGCTATATCTGACTTGGTTTCTAAACTAATTTTTAGGTCACCTTCTAAATGTTAGAATTAATCATTCTCTTCTCACCCCCATTCCACTAAGAAAGTGATTTCTTTGCCAGATCCACGTGACAAAAAGAGTATGGGCATATTCCCTGAATCTGTGCTGCTCTATTCTCCCTGTCTGCTGCGTGTTCTGGTGCAGCTCGTGTAAAGCTCATGAGGTTAGAGCCACACCTGGCAGTTGGCTGGGATGAAAATACTTCTTTCAGGGTATACCAGACAAAAGTCTTGCTTGGGGATAGGAATGGGTGTTAATGCTTATGTTTTCTCTATGCATAAATATAAGACAGAGCTGCTTGGAAGCTTTTCCTCCAAGACTAGGTTAGTGCTCTGTAGGATTAGTAGATACAGTGTGATCGAAGGCATCCAGAAGCTTCATCACTGCTACCAGGGTAGAAGTGCTTCTTTTGTGCTTTGATTTCTGAAAAGAGAGGAGGAGGTACAGGATTTTTTATCAGTTTTCTGAGACAGCATGCTTCACTTGGATCAATACAAAACAGCCTGTTCTCTCAGCTGGAAGTGAAATAAAAAATGGGTGTTTTGCCTCTCATATATTTAAGGGCGGTGTATCTGTCTTTGAGTCTAGTGGCAGTATCTGGGAGTTGGTCTCAAAAATACTCATTTTTTCATTCACTGCTTGTGGAAGCAGAACTGTTTGATCATCATACTTTTGAAACTATAGAGCTTGTTCTCTCTGATGGAAAACATTAGAAAGCAGGTACTTTCTCCTTTACTTAATCAAATTTGTCTTCATTAATTAATTAGGGAAATTATAGATTAGACACAAGTAGCACAGGATACTGACAAGCATCAGCACACCTGGAATTATTTAAGTCCTGCATGAAGATTTAGTGACTTAAGAAACTGTATCTGCAGAGAGAAAATGCTTTTAGTTATATCCTGTAAAAGCTGTAAAGGCAGAAGAACAAGGATGTGTAGCATTCCCTGCAGTGTCTTGGAGGAACAAAGACAAATAGTAAGCTCTCTGACAGTTCTCAAGCCCTGACAATTTGATTTTGTCATGTAATTAATAAAGTTTAGCGGTAGTGGGAAGGGCTGTTACATTATCATGTCACAATTACTCATTCCTGATTTCAGATATGAGTCTGTATTGGTTTATGGTAAGTTTTCATTTTTTTTCTTCTTTAGACTGAAATGCAGCTGCATGCGAAAGAGATGATGAGCCAGCAGCAGGAGGAGATGTTGAATGAACACAGAGAACTGATTGATGCTCTGACTGCTGAAGTTCTTCAAGTAAGGGAAGAAAACATTACTATGCAGGTACTGAGCCCCCATTGCTCCTTACCCATCAGGATTATGTGTTAGAATTCTGAGTTCTGTTGCAAATATGGGCTGAGATGCGTTGTCTCATGTTCTGGAGGTTTGAACAATAAACAGAAAGAAAGTGATAAAATTGAATGAGGAGCGCAAGAATTACAGTAACAGGTATGGGTATGAAATGTTTGGGAAGTAATTTGTGTATCTTTATTTAACTTCAAAGCCTGAGAAGGTGCTGAACTGTGAAACTGAGCTTTACTTTCTCCATCTAAAAGTTTAGGCATCTCTTTTCACACTTCTATTCTGTTTACACTACTGGAGCAATGAGTAGATGTAATATTTCATTTTTCTTTTTTTTATAGTTTGCAGTGGAGGTAGATTTGATCAATTTAGAAATGGTGTAGTTAAGAAACTTTAGAGAGGAAGTGATGTCATGAGTAAGAAAAGGCAAATTATTTATAAATTATTTATAAATGAGAAACATGCGGACAATAATATTTAATCCTCACTGGAATCCTACAGAATCATGCAGTAGTATTAAGAGACAAATTTCTTCTCAGGACTGCTTGTAATATATAATGTCCTAATTTAGATTGATAGAACACAAATTTCTGTAATTCTGTGGTGGTTTGTTTTTTTTTTTCTTCCTTTAGAAGAAGCTTCAGCAATACATGACAGTAACAGATCAAAAGCTGATGTGTCTCACACAAGCATTTAAAGGCCTCCCTTTGGTAGAACCTCAAAGAGAACAAAGTCCAAAACATTTTGGAATTGCAAGCAGCCAAGGTGTGTGCATAAATGTGTGAAGGATGAAAGGGGAGTTGTTAGTTTATCCCTGTAGTGGAAAATATGGTATTTAATAGATGTCTGTTTGCACAAGTACCTCTTGCATGAGTGCAAATGTCACTTCTGTAAATTCTGTTGTGAGCCAAATAAAGGAGAGTAGCTTTCCCCCATTAAGGTGGCTTCCAAAGTCAGTTTCATTCTGAGGGTCCTAAAAAACCCCAGAAACCCCAAAAAATCAAACCCAACAGAACCAGGATCTCAGCTTCCTGTTGCTGAGCACCCTGACAGTCTGAGATTGGTCCTTCCGTAAGATGCTGGAGGTTGCTGCTTGCCCAGAACCAACCAGTCAGAGGTGTGTCACATGGTGTTTGTGACTTTATGTGAGAGGAAAGTGATCAGCTGAGTGATGTGTGACATGGAGACTGGCTAAGATGAGCCAGTAGATAGGTGGCCAGACTAACCAGACATGACTCAGCTTGTATTGTTCACTACCTTTCACAGCTGAGTTTTCTCCCAGCTGCCTTTCCTGGTCAGTTGTTTAAATGCATTGCTTTTGCTCCCAAGGTCAGTAACTTCTTGTAAATCACAAGATTTCTTGGAATTACTCGGATTCCATAATGAAATATAGGTTTTGTGAATCTTTCTCTAACTAAAAGCTTTCTTCCTGGAAGAATTTTTTTTCTTGGAAGGAAGCCACATACCAGGTGGTTTTTTCTGTGCTTTACCCAGGCCCAGCAAGCAAAAAGAAATCAACCCCCAAAATATAAAATCCAAACATTCAAGAAAGCACCCCTCAAAAAAACCCCAACCTAACACCCAAATATTCACAATCAACAATACTGCAGCATAGAGTTTTCAAATCTTCTTTCCTTACTTTCCTTAGTTAAATTGAAAAGAGTAACTACTTTTTTTTTTTTTTTTGCCGAGATGTTTCATTTGAGTTAAATTATAATAAGATCAGCAGAGCTCAAAGCCTTGAATTGTTTTTTACACCATTGTTACCATCAAATTTATAATATGGGGCACTAGGACAAGTGCATAAGTCTGATTTTTCTCAAGAGAACATTGCCAAATGCAGCTCAAATATCTGTTCAAGTCACATATCTCTAAGTCTTGTGCATGAGCTGTAAACGAATCTCATACTATTATCCTGAAGTTGTGAGGCTTTGTGTAAGTGCTCTTCTTGCTCTAATGGCCAGTAAAGATTTATAATTTGCTTGAGTTAAAGAATTCTGTTCCTGGGCATCAGAAGAAAGGTAGGAATATGTGTGTAACATACTCTAGTCTGTCTTTTCAGGTATCTAAACGTAAGAGTTACCAATATTTTTCCTACATTGCTATTTCACTATAAGTAATTTTGCTCTTTTTTTGTTTTGTTTGTTTAACTTTTGTCCCTCTTTGTTGTTTTCTTTAGAAAAACCTGATTTGATCTATTCTGAGCCCAGGAGTGATGCAGGCAATAGGGAAAATACACTGAAATTTCCGCAGGAAGAGCTTCCTTTCACATTTCACCCATGGCCTGGTGCCTCAGGTGATATGAGATCTGGTAGAAGTTTTCAAGCTCACATCTTCCAGCCAGCTGTGTTGTTGTCACCACCACAGCAGAAGAGCAGTCAGGAATTATCTTCCTTCCAGAATGGTGAGATTTCTCTGACTGCAGTAAACGTAGGAGTGCGTGTTTTGTGTCAGTGTTTCAGTCTCACACTACCTTTGAAGATAAATTTTCCATGGAAGATTTTTAATCTGTATGCCTGGACTTACAGGCCCTATAGCTGGAATATCCTACTGCTGCACCCAGATCTGCATTTCTTTTGTTACTATGCATGTTGCTAGACAGCCTTTACACTTCCTGTTTTCCATCTCCTGGCAGCAGTCCTGTCAGTGGCAATCTAGACTGACATTTTTATTCTGTACTCATTTTGGTTATCATATCTGTGTGATTGCGGAAGCAGTTTGTTGATGACCTACAGCACATACTTTCAGATTTCCATCTGCCGATGGTGTAATCACACCTTTAATGGTGGACCACTGAAGCCTGAAACTTCTGTTTCTGTAATGTGTGTTGCAGACACACCAAGATGTTTGTAGGCTGTGTGCTTCTGCTTTGAGCTAATCTTCCCAGGAAAGGGGTTTATGGAAGCTGTTGGAGCCAGGTTCCCATTGAGTTTCATTTAATACACAGGAAATGGTTGAGGAAATTTTGGGTGAAATTGTGGTGCCAGATAACCAGGTAGATCAGTCTTGTCTCCATATATATAGGCTTTATAAGTTTTTTAGGTTGGTATCTCAATTCTGGTTCATGGGAGGAAGAAAGTTTATCAGGGTGATTAGGAAAGGTGTTTCTCATTTATCCTTACTGAAGTGAGCAGAAGGAAGCACTCTGTAATTCTAAAACTGAGCCGTTTCCTGCTGCAATTGTCACTGTAAGCACAGGCATCCCACTGAACATGCCGGGACTCTGGATAACACCCTTATTGAGAGGCATATAATTACATCTGTGGTCAGATTGATGGTGGCTGACTAGAAAGAGGATACAGGACTGGGTTTTGGGGTTTTCCTCCTTTTTCCTCCCTTTCAGCTAGGTTTTTTAAAGCCTTTTCCAAGTCAGAAAAATAACCAGAAGTGCTTTTGATTTTTAAGGAGTTGTCTGGGGAATTGGAAGTTTATATCTAATTCAGCCACTTGGTGAGCTGCTGTGCTGTGAGGAGGAGGTACATAAACAATCTGGAGGAGATGAAATAAAGGTCTTGTTCTACAAAGAACAATGACTGGTTTCATTCCCATTCAGACCTGTCAAATTGAAACACTGCTGTCATTTGAAACAGCAGTGCTGAACTGTATTCTGAGATTTCTCTAAGATATATTGTTAGTCTCTTTTAAGACTGATGCTAAATGGCCCAACAAATGTTAAACTTAATGAATGTTTCTTGGTGCTCAAAGATTCATAAAACACACTCAAGTGTAAATTTTCAAGTGCTCATCTCTGCTCAAGAGACAAGAACTAAAGCTATTGAAGGGATGAGCTGTTTGGTGTATGAAGCATAGAAAATCTGGTTTTGGTCACAAAAGTCAGCTTGGACTTAGAATGTAGCAGCAGACAGCGCTGTAGCTGTAGTCGTGTCTCTGTGGTGTGTTACCTCTTTGCTGATGATGACCACAATAAAATACCTGACTAATTCTGTTGACCACAGTGCTTCCTCTTTAGGGGCTAAGTAGTTAGTTTATTATCTTACCAAAAGTCTTGTATTTTTTTTTAATCTTAGTATTCTGAAAGTTTTGTTAATAACCTGGTATAAATAGCAGAACTGAAACAAAAACTTAGTTTATCAGATAAGGTATTTGAATTTTGGAAAATGGAGGACTAAGAAGTAATATTTGATCTGTCAGCTAAGAAATTCAAACCAGTTTATCCTCTTAGTGACTTCTCTGTCAATCTCTAAATACCGTAATTTCACGATTATAAGCTGCACCTGAATATAAGCTGCACTTCGGGTAGCCGGGCAGACCATGGGATTTGTCTATATATAAGCCGCACCGGAATATAAGCCGCACCTTACTTTGGCAGGGTACACGTGCAACAAAGTAACGCCGCGGTCCCTGGCGCTCTTCACCCGACCTGAGCTTTACGCAAATGCCGTAGCGGAACACGAGCCTGGCACAGCAGTCGTAGCTGCAGCCGTAGCTGGGCAGCCCTACGCTAACTACATAGCCCAACCGCCACGCCGATAGGAGCCTCAGCCTCAGCTGGGCTGCTCCACGGTAACTACGTAGCCCAACCACCACCCCGATAGGAGCCTCAGCCGCAGCTGGGCTAACTACGTAGCGGAACCGCGAGCCCGGCACAGCAGCCGTAACTGCAGCCTGAGCCGGGCTGCCTTACGCAAATGTCGTAGCAGAGTCGGCTCACCTGTGAATCCAGGCGAAGAAAAGAAAACAGTACAAAATCCAGAAAGAAAAAATTCACTTTTATTCAACTTTTAATCAGCTTTGTGCTCACTCGGGTCTTCACCCTCTGTGAAACCTTCAAAGTCCTCGTCCTC
>VRYO01002772.1:976660-1023355 GCA_009812075.1 Sialia sialis | reverse complement strand
GTACGCTGATCTCCTCTGTGGCGGAGCCATGTCGATGAGTCGCGTCTGAAGTCTCAGAGTGCCGGGCTTCAAATCTCGCACTGGCTGGCTTCAAATCTCAGACTGGCGGGCTTCAAATCTCGGAGTGCCTTAAATCTCGCGTCCCATGCATGAAATCTCGGGGCACCACGTCTGAAAAATAGAATAGGAGTCCCTGCTGCAGCCCCCCCCCGCCCCCAGCGCACCTGAGGCCACCCCTAGCCAAGAAGCTTTTATTTAATTGGTTTACAGTGGTCAGAAACGCGGGATTCATTGAAATTGAGCCTGCCACACAAACCCGTACTGGAAACAACGTAGCTGAAGCGACTGCAACACATGCGGCTGAGTGTCAGGTAACTTCCGGGTTCACTGTTCTCCTGAATTTGTCCATAGATAAACCGCACCCGATTATTAGCCACACCCCTGGCGTGGGCTCCAGTCTTCGGTGAAAAAGGTGCGACTTATATTCATGAAACTACTGTAATTTAAATGTAAGACTGTTTGCAATAGGAAATACTCAGTGAGTTCTTACAGCAGGATATTGCAGAGAGTGGTTTTGATCAATACCATGACACCAATCGGGCCAGATGTTACAATTCAAATTCCTGCTTATTAGTAATCTGATGCGATAAAGTCACTGTTAGTTTCCTCAGTGAGGATCAAGTGTCACTTTCCTTACTGTTCCTTTGTGTTTGTAGTGTTTGCAGCCATTTCACAGTCTACTGAAAGGGAGCCATGCAAGGAAAGGAGCTTACCTTCCTCCCTAAGCACACAGAGCACAACTGAGGAAAACTGCCCCATCCCTCAAAGGCAGCCAGTTCCTCCTGCAGATGAAGACTTGGAGAGTTCCCATGAGAAAATCTATCTGTCCTGCCCAGGTGACATTGGAAAAAACAGGACAGCTGAAGAGTTCCTTCAAAGTGGTGATCTGCTGGGACAGATAGCTGAGCTCACACAGCAGAATGCTCTCATTAAAGCTCAACTGAGCAAATTCAGAGGTGTCCCTGAAGACAGAAGTGATTGTCTACATCAGCCAGATCCTAGTCCAGACTCTTCACAAGGACAGGTCAGAACTTAACAGAAGAGGAAGGCTGGATCTCTTTTCTGCTAATCTACTTTCTCGTAGTTTACTGTGCTTTTTTGTTGTTCATATTGTCAGTTACTATTTACTTGCTTGCAGACTTGTGATTTTTTTTTTTATTTTTTTAAATATTATTCCATAAGCAGATCAGCAGTAGTTTCTCATATTGGGCCTATGTTGTACATGGGTTCTGAAGAGTCTGCAGCACATTTTTAAGGTTATACTGCAAAAGGAGATGTTGCAATGTGATCTTGTAGTTTGGATGCTAATTAGGAGTGAAAGCACTGCACCAACCCACAACTTCTTGTCAATGCATATTTATGTATTTTAAATAAATAAATGAATTTATGCATATTTAAAGCCATGACACATCTCTTCTGCTACTCTGACCCAAAAGCAAATGAGATTCAAGTTACTACAAAGGCATCTTTTGCAAATGTTTGATCATAGTGTATATGCTTGTTGGGTCTGTCTTGTCAGTCCTCCTCTGTGAAAATCCCAGAGATTTTGCGAGAGATCTTGTAGGTGTCAGTTTAAGCGGAAAAAAAATTGACCTGCAACTAAGCAGTTACTCAGTAGGATCCCTGAGTGTGAAGTTAATATCACAAAAACACCCCTCCCCTTGCTATTGTCTTTTATTCTATCACAGTGGCAGATTGACTGTTAAACTAAGGATCCTGAAGATTTTTAATTTCTTCATTTAGATGTAGGTTGAGAGTGTTGTCACTTTACACACTGGGTTATGTTGTGTAATAGTTAGTCATTTGGTTGTACAAGATGATGCAAACTCTTACTAAGTGTTGTTTTTGTGAGAGGGAGGGGAAGAGGTCAAAGCTATCAAAACCTGGCTTAAAGATGAGAAGGACACTTCTGCTAGAAACCTGCTTTTCCTTCCCCACACCCTCCTGAATATGTGTCTGATTAAGTATATTCTTAATTGTAGTTAATGGTTGGGTGTTTCTTGGTTTTGGTTTATGTTTTTTCTCTCAAATTATATGGACAAGAGCTGTATTTTTCCTACTTGAGGGAAGACCAGTATAAAATATTGCAATGTTTTATCAGTTGAGGACTTAGATACAGGACAGTAAAAGGGCCAGAATCAGATTTTTCACAGAAATGCTACGTAACTATGTTCACTTTCAGTTTGAAAACTAAATGCATAGAAGTATTTGAAATATATTGTATGCCCTCCTTGAGGGTGAAAATTGTAAATTTTTAATTGGAAGTAATTATTCCATTATCTAAGTAGAGTCATCTCATGGTATCAAGGAGCTTGGAGGAAAGAATAGCGGAGCTGAGTCGTCAGAGTACAGAAGCATGGGATAAACTGTTGCAGTTGATAGACCAGCAAAAATCAGCTGCTTCTGACATGGTCCTTCCAATGCTGTCTCCTGTTCCAACTCCATCTTACACTGGTAAGTATCCAGCTTCAGGAGAAACAAGAACTAGTAAGACAGTGTTTTTCTCCTTTGGAGAGTCCTTATCTTATTGCATCAGTGGTTGTGGTCAGCGGTGGAGTCACCATTTCTGGAGGTGCATAAGGAAAGACTGGATGTGGCACACAGTGCCTTGGTCTGTTTGACAAGGTGGTGTTCAAAGGTTGGACTTGATCTCAGATGTGTCTTTTTCAACTTAATCAGTTCTGTGATAGTCTCCGGGTTTTTTAATCAGTCCTCTATCATGCAGAATTTTGGCTGAAAAGAACTAAAGTATTTATGTCAGGCTTCTTAAACTCATGGCAGAGTGGTCATCCTATTCTCAACCACATTTTAGTTGTTGTCTTTTGGGTACTTTTTCCATCAGACTGTCTTGCTCAGTTACTGCCCATGGTAATAGAAAGGAATAACTGGAGTTTCCAGTCATGTAAAGAGGTAAATTAGCTTGGGGAATATACTTGCTGGTTCAAGACTCATAGATTAGCTGCTGTATGTAACTATAAAAAAAAATTGCTTTGCAGGAGATCAAGGCTGCTTTATCTTTTCATGGAGTCATTATCATTACAAGCAGAACTATATGTGACCATGCTCTGTCTGGGACACCTATCCTTTCCCCTTGTGAAACCACAGAAGATGTATAAAGGGGGAAGGACTTGGAGAGAGGAAGGAGAGGGAGAAGGGACCAGTGTGTGGGCATTTGCATGCAGGTGCCTACATAGTGACTCCTGGTTTGGGTCATAACACTTTCAATGCTTGTTTGGCTGTTGTAATGTAAATTCAGCATGGTAAGTAAAATCTTAAAGGAACAGAGGTGAGAGTTCAGAAGTCTTTAGCCTCTAATTGCAAAAAGCTCAGAAAATTCAACAGTGGAAGAATCATTCTATATAGGTGAGCATTGTCTGTAGTTGTTCTGGAGTCTCTGCTTTCATTGTTAGTCATTTTCAAAAAGTGGGTGTGAGGTTGATGTTTAACCTGATATTTTATTTCTGGTCTGTATATTTGTGCAGTTGGGAAGAGGTTGTGATGTTTCTGAGAAAATGGTATAACAAAATGAATTTTGTGTGATGTTGCTGTGGTCTTGTTTGAAAAGCAATTATTTATTTCCTAGAAAATGCAAGGACAGTTGAAGTCCCTGTACCTGTGGCAGAGGCTGTGGACAGCTCCAAGGATGACAGTGTTCCTCCTGCCAGTGTAAGAAGGTAATAGTTCACCCTTTACTGTTTCATATTTGTAGTATCTTAACTACCCATGCAGCAGAAATTGAACACAATGGAGAAATTGACTTTTTTTTTTTGGCCTTACTTTCCCTTACTTTCTCACATTAAACTGTGAATGGGACAGAGGTCTAATAGCTTTTTCATAACTTCCATCGTGTTTAAAATATCTGCAATCTGACACAAAACAGATTACACATGCTGTTGAAGACTGAAGGAGTCTCAGGATGGGAGATAATATTCTAGTAGTCACTTCCATTTTTCACTTTTTCCATCTTATTTTGAATACTTCCAGGTCTATAGGAGACTCCAGCAAACCATGTTCACCTTTAAGTGCCACATCAGAAAATACCAAACTAACTTCTGTCAGCCAAAGACCAAAGGTGAGACTGAAAAGCCAGAAAATGTGTTGTCATAAAAAATCATAAGATGAATGAAGGGAGGAAAGCTCTAGCCTGTTTGTAAATATCCCAAGGCTATTTCTAATCCATTTGTGGCAGCTTGGATTATAGACAATTGGTAAGAAGAAACCTGAGAAATAGTGACATTTGTTATTTTCTGCCACAGAGTTATTTACCAGCAAGTACAGTAATTTCACAATTATAAGCAACACCTGATTATAAGCCACACGTCAGGGTAGCCGGGTAGACCACGGGATTTTTCCATATATAACCCACACCCAAATATAAGCCGCGGTTTTTTGTTTTTGTTTTTTTTTTTAAAGCAAGGATCCATGTGCAACAAAGTAACGAGTTAGTAACAGAATCACCCCGGGATTTGCTGTCAAGCTGCTCAATTTGCAAACAGTTTTCACAGACCAGCGAAGCCTTTAAACGCAGCCCCAGGCGACTTCCCCATGCCATGGGTCCCGGCTGCCGTGGTTCCCCGCTTGCTCGGCAGCAGCAGCGGCTCCCCTCACCGTACAGAGCCAGTGGCTCGCCCCTTCGCTGGGAGCTCGAAGCCGGCCGCCTGCCCGCCGCCTCCTTGCAGCACGAAACCGGCTCCCTGCCTGCTCAGCTGCGGCGGCGGCTTCCCGCACCGTGGCGAGGCAGAGGAGCGGCTCCATGGGGCAGTGGAGGGGGGCTCGCAGCATGGTGAAGCGGCTCCGCGGGGTGGTCCGCGAGATGGGGGAGTGGCTCCGCCCGCCCACCTTGCAAAGCCCACTCCCCACCTGCCCCCCACCCACCTGGCCATGGCTCCACGGCAGCTCTCCGGCTGGCTGCGGCTCCATGGCACTTCTCTCCCCGGCTGGCTCGCACTTCCGGTCTCACATTTTGCCAGAAATTGCCCATAAATAAGCCGCACCTGATGATTAACCGCACTACTGTCATAGGCTGGATTCTTCAATGAAAAAGGTGCGGCTTATAATCGTGAAGTTACTGTAACCCTTTTCTCTTGTGGCATCTTTGTGTGTTAGAATTAGAAACTTTGGAACTCTTTTCCTGGTGTCTCCAGAGAATCTCAAGTCATCATTATGATGTACTGGTTAAGCCACAGTCAGCAGGCAAGCAAGCTCTTACCTAGCTGTTGCACAAGTCAGTTGCTGAAGGATGAATAAATCCAAATGTAAAGAGGAAGCTCCAGTCTAGATTTCTGACTTGTGATGTGCAAAAAAAAAAAAGATAGTCTGCAGTGAGATGGTTTCATGGGGAGATCTGCAGTGGTACAGACTTACAATCCAGTCACAAAAGCTGTTAATAGGGTTGAAAGCAACCTTAAGAACATATTAATAACCTATTTCCTGGTGTCCAAAATAACCTAAGTAATTACTGATAAAGAGAAGAGAGTTAGGGTCCAGGATTTCCTATCCTTACAGGAAACTAAACATCCTTAGAAGGGAAAATTGAAATTACTGAGGTAGATGTGTCTTGAAATAGGTGGTGTGATTCCTTCTGTGGTGCCAAAGGCAGGCAACAATCCTACCACAAGTCTATGGGAAATTTACTGTATATATTACTGAATCTCAACTGGTTTCTTCTTCTGCAGGTAGAAATGCAAAAAGAAGGATGGTTTGCATTGTCAGTGCACCTTATGTAAAGGAGGCTGAGCTCAAGTCCTGTATTTTTTAAATATTTGTAATGAACTACAAATAAATCACAATTTCTCTCTACAAGTGTATAGTTTAACTCTGAAGTGTTTTCATGTCAGCGCCATTAGTGTAGAAGGGTCCGCGTGCTTATTGTATTTGTCCCTTACAGAGCAGTCTAGAAAGCCTTGGGAATGAGTGTCTGAGCTGGGCACACTGCTGTGACCTTACACCTTTCCACCAAAAAAAAAATCTTTCCTGTAGTTGTAGATTCAGGCTGCTGGAGCTTTACAAGTGAGAACTTTATATCTCTGTTAGGTGTGCTGAAGGCAGAAGGTTTTAGAAACTGCCTGTGAAACTTTCTGGAGTGTTCGTTTGCACAAGATATGGGAACAAAATGTCAGGAGGAGCTGAGATGAGGAAGAGTGTTGAAAAGGAACCTGGAGATTAGGAAGCCTGTCTGTTTCTGGTGGATAAGGATTTGCATCAGGAAGAATTTAGTCCTTCTGTTATTGACAGTTCCTCCCAAAAGTTGTTTTCTTTGCAGTTAACATGTTAGAGATTGCATGTGGGCTGGAGGATTACTTTTCAAATACCTAATTTAATATTTTTACTATAAATATTAAGTGACTATTTAAAGTTGAAATCAGAATCTTTATTTGCTATGTACTGAAGTATGTGCTCTTTGATATAGCAGAAAACTGATACATATTATTGTATTAAGCTGGTTTGCTGTGTGTTTGTAATATTCTAAGGACCATGGTTCTTCTTTTGGTTTTATTTGACTTTTTAAAGTAGTCTTTGTTGTATTAATAATGATTATCTATAAAATTTAAGACTGTGAGAAAATGCTTTGTTACCTGTTTCTTATCTTGTGGTAAACCTTGCCTAAAACATTTATGGTGGAGATCTAGAAAATTAAAATAATTTGCAAGTCTGGGAAAGCAAAGAGCTGCAAGTATCAAAAGCAGACTTTTTTTTTTTAACTAAAATTTCCTCCTACAGATAGTGATAGGGTGAAGCCATCCTCTGTCCTTTCAGTCAGTTCAGTTTTAGGAGAATAGAGAAAATATGACTCTTTTTTTATCTGTTTTGTTTTGTCTTTTGTAAAGAAAGATGTAAGCTTGCTTTTTATCTCTGGTAGGTGTTTTACCAGGACATGAGAGTGCTGTATCAATCAGCTAACTCTCAGCAGCTTACATTTAGCCAGCAGAGAAAGACTGGAGGCCTTACTTCACGCATTCCACAAGAATCTTTATTTCATGCAAAGGGAGTCAAGCAGGGATTCTCTCTGAGACAAAGGGAAGACAGCTACATTTATAGGTTTATGGGGGATTCAAACTACAGCCAATAAAAGGTTTACACAAAAGACAGCATCCAATCTAAGTCAAAAGTTCTAAAGGTGAACTGACCAATTACACAGACTAATTTCTGACCAATTATCTTTTAAGGTTTGGAAAGTGACTAAATTCTTAAGGAATTTAGCTCGGCCTGGGAGACCGGTATCTAGGTATCGGTATCTAGGAGACCTTATCTATTATAGGAAGTTCCAGGACCCAGGGAAGATGTCTGTGTAGGAATTTTATCATCCACAGAAAGGGTTTTTCCAGACGATCTAGAAAATCAAAAAACTGCAGGATTCAAAAGAGGATCTGGTCAAATATTCATTGATGCTTCCATGGTTTATTTTTCCAGTGTTAACTTTGGGAAGTGAAGAAGGTTTATATCTCTGTATTTTGTGAAATAACAGTTAAAATTGCTTGGAAGAAATCTCCCAACTCGTGAAGAGACAGGAATGCCACAGTTGGGATGGGAATTACATAACCACAGTGCCACAGGTTAATGCTGTTGCCTCTGCTAATGTTTGCTCCAAAGGTTGTGTAATTAATCTGAGAATTCCTTTTATGATAAAGGATTGAAATTAATCCCTTGAGCAGTCTATTTTCTTTAACTTGGAAGTCTCCAGGTGGGAGGGACACTTCCACTCCAAATGTCTCCAGTCACCTTCCACAACCTCCTTCACAGCCTGTGACTTCCTCCAGTCCAGGCTGGCGTCACATGGTGTTCCATGGCTAGAAATCGGCTGCCCCTGGGATGTCCTGGAAGTGTTGGCTCAAGGCAGTGTCTGAGAAACTGCTAGTGCTGTGAGTTTTATGTGGGGGTGGTTTTTTTGTCTGTTCCAGACCAAGAAACAAACTGCAGCTGTTGCTAGAATTTGACTCACCAACTCAAGCTTTGCTGCCTGATAAGCAGGATGGCCTGTAGTTGTCTGACTCTCATTAGATTGACACCTGCTCCTGCAGAGAGCTAGTCTTCCTGCACACCTGTATATTTCTTTGTATATATATGCATGAAAGTATGCTTGGTCAAGCCTCACACTGACCACAAGTCTCATCAAAGTGAATTCCCTGCTCTCACTGCCCTGCAGCAAGGCCAGGTTTTTGTTCCTAGCTCTATCTCAGTGAAATACCCTACTGTAATACCCTGCCTTGTGGCCCGAGTAATGAAGGGAAAGAAAAAAAAATCTCCATTTATCTTCTCAGTATTAAGTGGGCATAGCACAGATCAAGAAGTGATTGGACAATACTCTCAGGTACATGGTGGTTCTTTGGGCTGTCCTGTGCAAGGCCAGGAGCTGGAATTCGATGATCCTTGTGGGTTCCTTCCAACTCAGAGTATTCAGTGATTCTGTGATCTTTTGCATGTAGAAACTTAGAGCCTTTGAGATCACTTCCATCTCTCAAATGTGGCTGAAGGGAAGCTGTAAAAGATCAATGGCCTGACATCACAAGGCTTCCTTAGAAGCCTTCCTTAGAAATGCCTCCTTGGAGAAAATCCAGTTTCATCTTCCCTTCAGAAAATGTAGGCAGGATTCAGGAGGGATTAAAAAGAGTATATATAGCAGCAGAAAGGAAAAGTGGCAACAGGTGGCTGGAAAGCTGCAGGGAGACGGAGAACATAGGAATGTCAGGTCAGAAGCCACAACAAGGGCGAGTCTGCACAAAGCCTGCATCTGCTTTGGTCTTCAAAGAGCTGCTGCCAACTGAAAGGGATAATGCCTGACCACTTCAAACTCTGTTTCCTGTCGCAAATCTGGAGGACGAGAGATCCACACATTACTTTTGCTGCTTTCTATGTTTCAGTTGTTATGATGTCTCCATGCCCTATCCACTTCCTGTTTGCTTCTTCAGGGTCAAGCCAAGCCCATGTGTAATCATTGTGTGCCTTCCATTAGTCAGTGAATGGCAGAGGTTTAGGCTGCCAGGTGTGCTGTTTGGCTGCCTTCCTCCTTCACCTCTCCCAGGTCACACTGCTGTGGCTGAAGTCCTGCTGGAACACAAGTTTCATGTGTGACAGCAGCAGCTGACAGAAATGTACTTTGGAGTCCAGCATGAAAATGAAGATACATGGGATTATATTAAATGAGGTAACCTGAGATTCAGTTTTGTTTTGTCTCCAAAGCTCAACCTTTAGCTCACCTTTAGCTCAATGAGGGAGAGATTCTGCCTAAACTGGGAGATGTCTGTAAATGCTTTGTTGGAGTTTCTGGATGAGGCTGATATAAAGGGGAAGAGCTGTTAGCTGGGTAGCTGGAAACAGTTTGCGTGGAAACAAGTAACAATTCATCAAGTACTCCCAGAACAGAGCCTGGCAGCTCTGCCACATTCAGAGTACTGAAACCAGTAGCTCCCAGGGCTGACAAATTCACAGCAAAACTGGAGACTTGGTGATCAACAGGAAAGAAGCCAAAAGTATGTTCTACTTCGCTTTTTTTTGTAAATTCCCCAAATAAGTCATTTTCCACACTCCTCTGGCTGCCATTATGCTAAGCTCTGGCACTTTCCAAGTTCTGAGTTTTCTGTCAACAAGTCATCTTAGACTTTTCTGCAGTCCTGTTTACTAATAACTTTCATTTCACAACTTTTTGAGTTTGTTTTTTAAGGCAGGGTATCCAGAAACAACTCCCTAAAATTATCAGAGTAAATAGGGACAGGAAGGCATGAGGCATGCAATTTAAAATTTAATGAATGGGCTATACCCACACCTCTCACAGAGTCTAGGAAGGAAATTGTGCTTTAAAGATTTTTTTTAACATGCTATAAAATGTTTTACCAATATTCCTTCAGAAAAATATAAATGGGAAAGCAGCATAAAGCTTTCCCCAGGAGATGCTAATTAGGAGATAAAATAGAAATATTAGTCAGAAGTCCTTAATAAGAAGGGAGAATGAAACACATTTTCCATATCTCAATGTAATGATCTGGTGCTTAATGATAGGAAATGAGAAACAGATAAACAGGAAAAAGAGGAAGAAGCTGGCAGTGAAAGTACAGTGGGGAAGGAACAGATCACCCAGAGCTACTACTCTGGGAGGCTCTGATAGACATCATTAACAATAGGGGCAGGAAAACAAGTTTAAAGAGGACTTCATTTCAAGTAAATCTTGAGCCAAATGAGAATAATTAGCCATTCATCAACTCTTAATGACATTTTCATTATTTCATTTATGCAACTATGCTCCTTTATTGCCCTCTAGTGTCTGTAAATTAACCCGTTGGTTTTTTCATCCATAAATTTTGATCAGTTAAAGCAAACTCTGAATAATCCAAGATGGGAGAGGGTCTCTGAGTCAAGTTCTTGCAGTGCTTTGCAGATCAATGTGCTTAATTGAAGATATTCACAGAGCTCCAGTTAACATGTCCATTGAGTTGCCTTCCACTGTTTAGGATGTAGTGGCACAGGGGCTTCCTCTGCTGACTGACAGTACCCAAGAAAGCAATATTATGGGGAAAGTAACCAAAGTGAATAATGAATTTGTACTAATGCAGCTCCTGTTTTGTGAGTCTGGGTTAGTTTAGCTAACCTAACCCAGTTAGGTTAGTCTTAACTGGGTTAATTTTTTAATTTTTTTTCCCCCTGCATTTCTGCTTTTCCTTTCTTTCCCCAAGTCTCACAGGGCTCCCTCCGCCCATTTCACTACAACTTCTTCTAATCATCCCAAGAGTGCTCCTGCTTTGTGCTGCTAGCTCATAAATACATTTCTCAGCAGCAAGCTGTGCTCCAACCTCATCAGTGGCAGGGCACGTGATCAGATCAGCAGGGCTGGATCCTTAGCTTTTCTCTGCCACTGCCAGTCATGGCTTTTCCACGCTCTCTCTGCATCAATGGAAGATGCTGCTGTTCTCTAGGTAGCTCACCTTTTCTGCACAAAGGTAACATTATGACACTTCCCCTGTTTACTTCCCACACCCATGTTTACAGGGCCATTTACTATTCTTTCCTCCAACGCGATTAAAAGAACTATTCTTTCTTTGTGACAATATTGAATATTGTTATCATCTTGTCTCACAATTACCACAGCTTTTATCCTCTCTAACCTCTGCAGCCACTGCACTTGATAATAGTCTGAAGAAGGCTTCTTTTGATTGGCTTTGAGGTTGTAAATATTTCATTGTGGCCTACAATTTTGATCTTTTATTGCAACATAGAAGACACAAATGTTTGAGTGAATCAGAAGAAGATGATTCCTGTGTTAAGCCATTGGGCATTAACATCTGTTATAGAGGCAGTATTTACTTATGTTATATAAAGATATTAAGTATTTATCTACTGCTCTGTACATGGACTCTCTGGTTCAACAACAAAAACCTGCCTGGAGATTTTTGACTTAGGGAAATGAAACTCCTGAATTCTCCAATGCTCTTCACGTTACTTTGCTGTTTAAAAGGGGCAGCAGGATGGGACAGGTAAGATACTGAATATCCTGGGCAAACTAATGGAGCAGCTGGTCAAGAGTTCAATTATTAAGGGCTGAATGTGGCACACCAGAGGACACTTTATAAAAAAGAGCTTTTTCAAAACAAGAAAAATTGGTTTCAGTCTTTGAAGAGCTTACACATCAGACTGATAGAAACAACCGTGTTGATGCCATTGCAGGCATTTGCTGACGTTGGGCTTTCCAAGCCTGCCTTATGCAGTATTCCTAATTCCCAGGTGCAGTGAATGAAGACAGTCACCAGCCCATGCCGGTTGGCAGTCGCAGGGAACTCCGACCGCCTTGCACCGACTCAGTGAAAGTTTCGCTGCTCTCGCTCAACTGTGCGGCGCATTCTCCAGTGATCCGGAGATAAAACTACCGAGGCCTGAAGTCATCCATCAGACCGACAAAGAGTCTGCAGAGGCCAGTCAGGCGCTAAACCTGGAACTTTTGAACTGGAAGAAGTAGAAACATAATCTACCAGCAGGGGGATGGGAAGGGGTCGTTTCTCACACAACCGTCGGAGACAACCCTGCAGGTGCCAGAGGAGGGGAGCAGCGGGTCCCTTCCTTCGCGTCTCGGTGCGGGGGACGAGGACAAAGGGGGGCCGCCAGATCCTTTCCGGCCTTCGCCGGACGAGCGGTGGTGTGGGCAGCACAGGGTCCCCTAGCAACCCGCCCCTGCCCCCGCCCCCTCACAGCGCGGCTCCTCACGGGGCGGGCGGCACAGGGGCGAGGAACGACTCCGTGGTGAGGGGACGTGCGTGGCGTTCCCAAGCGGAGTACTCGGCCGAGCGTCCGTGAGGGGCCGGACGAGCTGCCGGCGTGTCGGCAGCGCGCTGCGCCCAGCCCTGCGTTTCGCCGCGGCTGCTGCCCCTGCCTGCATTCGCTGTGCGAGCCCTGCCTGCGGCGGCTCGGGCCCCTGGAGGAACCGCCGGGTGCTGCCCGCCCCGTCCTGCGCCCAGTGTGCGACTCCGAGGTGTCGCTGCCGGCCGGCGGCCTGGGACGGCTCCCGCCCGGCTGAGAGCCGCGGCCGGCTGCGACCTCTGCTCCGACGGAGCGGCGGCCGGTCGCTGCCTGACCTACGTCTTCCGCCGGGCGCACAGGTGAGGGGCGGCGGCGGGCCTGAACGGGGACACAGGGACACCGCGGCTTGGGGTTTGCCAGGCAGGGACCCACCTCTCACCACCCCTGCCTGAAAGATGCTCGCAGGATGTTCTGTACTCGGGGACAAGCAAGCTGCTACCATAGAGTCATACGGGAGTTGGAAGGGAGCCAAAAGGATCATGGAGTCTAAGTCCTGGCCCAGGACAGCCCCAGAAATTTCACGTGCCTGTGAGTGTTGTCCAAATACTTCTTGAACTTTCTGGCAGCAGGTCCATCAGCCATGTTATTGGCCATTAAGTCCAAAATCAAGCCACCTTTTGCCTGTAGTGGTGTCTACATGCTGATTTGCATCTCAGTTTAGTATTACTGGGCAACAGGCACAGGTATGGACAGGTACTAGCAGGAGAAGAGCCTCACATGCTGCACTGTCCCACTTTGGAAATGACATGTCTCCCAAAGGAAAATGGGGAAATTGAGTTGCTGCTCTATCTCTCTCCACCTCTGGGACCATTTACTGTATGTGTAAAGGCACCCTTAAGCAAAATGAAAGGAGAGATGTGGAAGTCCTGCCTAGTGTGGTTGCTGCCTGCTGATGATCAATCCATGTGCTTGCCTGCTACGTGTTGTGGAATTATTGCAGAAAGAAGAGATAACTGCAGCAGAGTTAGAGGTCAAAGAGCAGAGGGATGCAGTGGCCTGTAAGCCACTGGAGGACAGTGACCACTATAGAAGAAAAGTGATGTAAAGCCTGAATGGCTTTCTGAAGCAAGGAGGTGGCAAGCAGAAGCAGAAAAACACCCACCAGCACATGCCAGGGAAGCCTCAGCCTAGTTTAAGCAACTCAGCCTATTCCCTCCACGTTTGCTGCTCCTTTCTGCTTGATTACCAAATTCTTTCCCTAGAAGGAACTGAGACATATTCCTCCCTGCCCTGCACATGCCTTCAGGGAAAATGCACACTTCGGGGAAAATGTTTAGGCTCTTAGTTACCTTTCCACTCCGGGTGTAATTTTCAGCATACCATCCCAATTAGCTAATGCCTCATACCCCGTAAAACTGCTTAGAAGTGAGAAGAGAGCTTGATTAGCAGCCTGCTGCTCTGCCAGGGATAACTGTGGAAGTAAGAAAGCAGCAGATTTGTCCCTGTGATCCACTTCCTATAGTATTTACTGCTATCGTTTTTTTACCCCACTGGCATCTACAGATTCTCACTTGATTTAGTTGATGTCAGAGCAGAACAAGGGCTAAGGTAAAGCATTTTGAAAGGATTTCCTGGAGTGTAGGGAAGGTTTCTATGGTTCTGAATGCCATGTTTGTGCTCCTTGGAACAAGTGAGAGGGATCTTAGGCTGAAGTCAGGTACGCTGGAAGGTTTTGAAAATGTGGTGGATCCAAGAGAGGTTAGTGGGAAGCAAAAGGAGGAGCATAAGAGCCTGTGGTGAGGTTGCTTTGTGCTACCAGAGCAACTCTGCGGAGCTTGGTCCTTGGAGTACATCTTTGCTTATGACTTGGAGCTCCCATTGCGACCGCCACAAGTCATTAGTGTAGGAGACAAGTAAGGAGAGGGGGTGATTTGCATCCCTCTAACTACATAACTAACTTCCAGTGTCTAAAATAGCAAAGAATGGAAATATTCTAGTGCTGCTCTGTGGCATGGTAGATGTCTGGGTTATAACGGGTTCTTTGTGTCCCATCCAAGTTTTACTTTTGGAACAGTAAATATTTTACTGTTTGACTGTGTTTTGGCAGTGGCCTGAACTAGATTTTCCCCTAAGGGATATTAGAGCTCACTTGCCTTGTGTCTGAAATCAGTGCTGACCATGCAGCCAGGGAGGCTCCGGGAGCCTGAGAGCAGCGCCTTATCAGCTCCTCCTTTGTGTGGAGCCTAGTTTTCAGGAGAGCACAAGTCCTTTCCGGGAATTTCAGTGGAGACAGGAGGGAGCAATGCACACTGTGACTTGTAGCCTGTGGCAAGTAGGCATTTGCAAAGGGTCTCAGTTTTTGTATTTTGTATCCAGCATGCATGAAGTGATTGGTGTTTGCTCCTGCCTAGGAGACACAAGAAAACTGCCTCCCATGCTGTGACAGAGCTGGAGAACGCCAAGGATTGCAGCCAGGCTGGGGAGCCTCTCCTGTGCCCCTCCCATCCCACAGAGTAGCTCCAGCTTTCTGCAAGCAGTGTGACCAGCCCTTGTGCCAGGAGTGCGTTCTGGGCAGACACCGTCAGCACCCCTGTGACTTCAGCAGCAGTGTCATCCACAAGCACGGGGATGCCCTGTAGGAGCTGCTGAAGAGCAGCCAGCAGCACACAGGCACCCTGGAGGACGTGCTGAGCCAGGCTGATGAGATGGGCAGTGCCTACTGTCCGTAGTCGCGTAGAGGCTGTGGCCACAGAGATCTACCTGTTTGCCAGAGGCTATGTGAAAGCAATTGAAGAACACTGAGACCAGCTGCTGAAGCAGCTGGAGGACTTGAAGGTACAGAAGGAAAACCTGCTACACTTGCAGAAGGTCCAGCTGCAGCAGCTGCTGCTGGACATGAGGACAGACGTGGAGTTGACAGCACTTGCTGATGAGTGGCTCAGATATGGAGATCCTTGTCACCCAAGGGGTGGTGTCCAGCCATCTGACAAAACTCAACAGCACTGCTTACAGCACCCACCCCAGAGTGGATGACAGGATCCAGTTCTCCCCTCACGAGAGGGCAGGGCAGTGTTGTGGCTCTGAAGTTTTTGGGGTCATTCTCAATAAAGTGGTTGATCCAGCCAGATGTACCCTGCATGGGGAAGGTAATAGGGTGCTGTATACAGCAGCTGAAAGGAAGTGCACTGCTCCCTGAAGACACCCCCCTGCGCTCTGTACCCACATGGCTGCAGCTTCTTGCACTGTTGGCTCTCTGCTATCCAGCATTGACCAGAGGCAGATGTAGAGCCCCAGCAGAGGTTGCACTGTCTGCCTATGGGAGCTGTGCTAGGCAGGAGCCAGGTAGTTTTTCCCATCCAGACGTGCAGAGCATGTGGCACTGCCCTCCACAACATCAACAACCTCAGCATGGGGCTGAGGCATGAGGAGAGCTCACTCAGAGGATGGGAATGGCACCTGCAATAGCAGGACATTAGCTGGTGGTCCAAGCTGTTCTGCAGGATGAACCCAGACAGATCCCCTTTGTGGCTGAGTATATTTTTCCCATTACAGCTTCTGCTGAGACTGCTATAGGAATGCCTGGCAATACCTTGATGATTTTATGGATATTTGCTCACTAAGGACTTGGAGCTGGGCCAGCAAATAGATAATGTTCAGACCATGCCACAGAGCACAGCCAGCTCTGGTCAGTAATGGTCTCTGCAGGGCAAATGAGACAGACCCAGGGCTTGTTCTATCCCTTCTGTTCCAAACTGTAGGTGTTGAGTTCTCTGGGGTACAGTGACATGCTGCTCCTTCCTCTGGTTTGCATGGTGCATCTTGAGGCCTTCTGGGAAGGTGCCAGCTGGGCTTAGAGTGACAGGCAAAAAGACCCTCGTGGTCCATACAGATCTCTAGGCTAAACCTGCCAGACATCTCTCAGAACCTATGGCTTCCACTCTCTTCCAATACCCAGTCATATGTTGACTTTTCCCTCTGAGTGGAAGGAGCTGTACACCCCAGAAGTGAAGTCCTGGCTGTGCTCTGATGGGGCTGCAATTCTGCAAAATAGGTGAGAGGTGGCAGTCATGGCTTGACTTGAATCCTTTGTAGTTCTGTTTCTTTCTGGTTTGGTGTTTTGCTTTTTATTCCCAGATCTCCACAGTGCCCATTAGAACTAACTAAGTGGCTTTATCCTGCTGTGCAAGGATACCACAGGGGAGTGCATGGGGCAGGGAGGAGAGGTTGTGTGAGTCATCATCACCCACAAGAACAAGAGGCACTGGTGGGTATTTCACTCAAGAAATCCCTGGTCACTGGCTTAGCCTTTCTGCCTCCCTTAACCTGGCTCCCTGCTTGCTTAGGTGGGTGGGAGGATGTGCTTCAGCATGCAAGTCAGAATCTGTAGAGGAAAAGGCACTACTCTTTTTCCCACAGTGCTTCCAGTGGTTGTGTTTGGCTAGACAGTGATTGCTGAGACTTGTATTAAGTCTTTGAGTGATTTGGGCTCCTTAAAGGATTCATCTCCTTGTGCGTGTTGCTCAGCATAGAGGGAGCTGTTGTTCCTTCTCACTCCTCCCAGCAGACCCCTGGGGCTCCTGCTTTTGTTAACACCTAATAAGCATAAGTCATTGCAACCCCTGTATGACAGTCACAAGTCAGACAGAAAGTTCACCAACTCCATGAACCTCTTACAGCTGATGGGAGTGCCTTCTTCATGTTCTGGAGAAAGAATCTGTGTTGAACTTTTGTCTTATTTCCTGTAGTTGCAAGCATTTAGTACTTTAACATATCTAAAGATTTTCTAGCAAAACCAGGAAAGGCTGCACTTGAGCTTCTCAGTGTTTTTACAAGGAAAGTGACAAACCTGAAAAAAATTATAACTGTTTCCAGGCCATACTTGTCACTAAGGAGCAGCCAGGCACAAAAGCAGACCCAGTTGGGGGTTAGTTCTTAAAAATATCAAGATGTTTTATAGTAGCTGGAACCAGATGCCAGCATTAATTTGTTCCAGGAACCCTCCTTATGGGATGACCTGGTGGAAAAAAGGGACAGGATGCTAAAACCCTTTGCTATGTTGACAGAGCATACAGAAGCAGTGCTGGCTGCACAGATGCTAATCAATAGAGCATCGTTAATAATGATGATATTATTGAAGAATATTGATGTACCTTCCTTCTGTAAGTGTACCTATGATGTAGGATGGTGCGTGCCTGAGGGGTTTCTGGATTTCTCTTGGTGGAGTGGAGGTCGCTGTGGGGTAGACATCAACACAGTAACTCAGTTTCTTGTCCTTGCCTGTATGCATTTGCTACATGGGTTGCTGAAAGCTGTGTGGCTTTTCTTTGAGGCATAACAGCTGCAGAAGAGCATGAAGTATCACCACACAGTTCATGGCAGGAAATTATGAAGACTGTGTTGATGTGTCGTGTTGGGGGTGGGGAATGCAGATTACAAACTGTCACGTCATGGGACCCGGGAGACTAATTAGTGGGAATTAGCAGGAACACCTTCCTGTATGCAGAGCTGCCTGATAATTGTCTGTGAAAAGCTTTCCATCTTCCTGTGGAGCAGGCAATTTATCCTCAAGTAACCAGCTGAGGCTTTGTCTCTAGCATTGTTCATCAGGGTTCCCTGTGAAACACAATGAGCTTCACTACAAAAAGGGAAGAGTTTACCAGCAGCGTCCTAGAACTCCTCAACATTGAAGGGAAGAGTTGGGATCGGTGCAGTTGGGACAGTGGTTAAAGTGATTCAAACCTACCCTATTATATCCTGTCGTCTTAATGGGTTTTTCTGGAGGTAACTGCCTGCTGAAGCTGTGAATTTACCCCATTTCTGTGGGCTCTTATCTGATGGGATAATCTGACTTGTAAGTGTGCTGTTTGTCACCTTCTGCCTTTTCGGTGTGCAGGTTGCTACAGATCCTGCAGTGCAACTAGCTTTGTGTGACTTCCTTTGTATGGTAATTGCAGCTTCCAGTAGCAGGGGTGTGTGAAAGCCACTCTAGGCCAATCTAGGCCAAATTCTGCTTTACATTTAAAGCAATTTTCTGGCAGTCACTATCCTCTTGGATTTCTCTCCACTGTTCACAGTGCAGTCAAGCCAACAGTGTGTGATAATGGTGATGGGACCTACTGTATTTCCTACAGCCCTGAGGAGCCAGGTTGTATGCTGTCTGCATCTATGTGAAAGGGCAACATGTACAGGTAGCATTTCTTGTTTCTCTTGCACTGTTTCTTCTTTACCTACTTTTCTTTTCTTAGATATTTGTTTTAAATCTGTCCAAGCATTACTTCTACCATGTAGCAGTTTAAGGTTGGGCTTGGTGATCTGTGACTGACAGGGTCACTCATATGGTGTCTGAGAATGCAAACACATCTGACAGCACCACTGCAGCAGCCTCTCTCTTTGCTTGTCCTCTGCAGGGCTCTCCTTTTACTCTGATGGTGAAGCACAAGTTCCGTGAGCACCAGGGGGTGTTTCACAAGTGCTCAGCTCTCTCCATGCTGTTGGGATCAAGAGGATTTGTTGCACTGCATCCTCTCTGGTGGATGGAGGTGTGAGGAGATATTCTCACCCATCTCCCACCTTGGACATGCACGAGGAATGTGGTAAACCGTGCATACACGTGTTCTAATGGGGTGACTGCAGCATGGAGAAGTGCAGCAGGACACACAAAGGGTCTTTGTGGCACATGCCATAGAAAGAGACCTGAGCCAGCTGTGCAGGAGGTGGAGCAGGGCATCTCAGTCAAAAGACTTGAGTGAGGCTGAGCAGCATTGCGCCTGTGTTCCTGTTCCAGCTGACGTGTTGGGAGCTTGTGGGCTGTGTCACACTGTAACCAACTCTGGAAAAGTCTCACTCCATGTTTAGGCCAAGAGTTCAACTCCCTTACTTGTTTAATCTGAACCATTTTCCCTGTCCTTCACCTGCATGTGTCATCGTGTGTTTTGTGTATTTTTAGGATAGACTGACTTTTTCCTTTTTCTGTGCTTGATCTGTATTTTTGGCCATAGCCACAAGCAGCTGGCATTGGACTCTGGATGCCTATGTATTGTTTTATTCAACAGGCAAGGGGACGGAGATGAGTTGTTCTTTCTTTATGGAGCCCTAGCAATTTTGGCTTTGAATATGCTGTGTTCTTCTCAGAACATTTTAGAGAAGTCCTGGGGCCAAAGCCTATAACACACTGGGATATTCTATCCCACTTTGGGTTGAGCTGCTGGTGCCTCTTCTCTTGCAGGTGGGTACCAAGGCTGTGGCCACGGGCACAAAGGTCACCCTGGCTGTCACCACTGGTCGTGCTGTGGGACAAATGAAGGAGAGCTCAGAGTGTCTGTGTGGGCCACATAGTGGCACCTCACAGAGAAGTTTGCTCAGGACAGTGGCACTCTGAGCCAGGTGAGCTCCTGGGAATCCAGAGCACTGCTACTAGCTGCTCCAGGAGCACAAATGATCCAGGAAGAACCATATGATCAATCCCTGCATAGCCTTGCTGCCAGCAAACAGTGTGGTGGGTGTGAGTTGAGGGGGGGATGAGGGAAAATGAAACTGTGCCTTATGTCCCACCCAGGGGTGTCTATGCAAAGTTATTTTGTGCTCAGATAGGAGCAAATTCTAGGGATTGTATTGCTACCTACACTTCTGAGGACTTGTAGCCCGTGAGGCATACTCTAAGGGGAAACTCTGTCGGAGTAGTTACCTCACAGGAGGGTCAAGATGTGTCCTATTGTGCAGGGTCAACAGCCTCTGCTGTCTTCCTTGATGAGGTTAAAGCTGCTCATTGGGGCACATTCCAAAGGGTTTACGGTCATGCCTTTGAAAGGCTTGGCAACCTGAATATGGCTTCTGCCTCCCTGTTGGCTATGCATCTGGATTCCAGCTTTGGATGTGTGCACATAGCACAGTCATGCTTCTGGAAGCTCCTCTTTGTGTGCAACTTCTATGCTTCCTCCAGGTAAACTGTAGTCTCATTATATCCTGCCTGCAAAGTAAGGGCAAGGTGAGTTAGTAATGTATCTGCAGAGAGGCCCAGAAAACCTCCTGGCATTGATAGGACCAGGAATCAGAGTATCATTCATCAGGTCTGTAAGTTCTCCATGGAGATGATGTGGGACACAGTGCTGCTGGGCAGGAGCAAAGGGAATGCCCAGCTCACCAAGGGAAGATCTGGGGGCAGTTTGAGCGTCAGTAGGAATCACAGACACAAGTTTTAAATTGTCTGTCCAGAACTGGAGCACAGGAGATGGAACACAGCAAAATTCCTGAACTTGGCTTGTGCAACCTTGGCAAGGCATTTATTAACCCATAGCTGGGGAAATGGCATCTGAGATGAGGAATGAGAGACACTTCCCTGGAAGGGCAATTGCCACCCTGCTGGCTGCTACCAGCTGCTTGCCTTGGTGAAACAGACACCCTGAATACCTTTCTTTACAAAACACATTTCTGTTATTGAGGCTGGGAACACCACTGTCCTGAGGGTAACCTTGCCAGCAGGTGTGTGTCACTAGGGACTCCTAATTCTGACTGAGGAGCTGGGTACAAAGATCCTACTGTTGGTCACTTAGGGAGAGGAATGCTTCTCCACTGTCCACAGCAAGGACTGGATCTTGCTTTCTGCATTATGACAGGTGGCTTGTAAATAGTAGAAACCTGCACTGTTTGCTTGTTTAGCCTTGAAAGTCTCTCTTTTCTTGTTTGTTCCTTTTACAAAGCCAGTTTTGGAACTTCTTCCCAGCAAAAGAGATAGATATCTTTATGCAAATGCTGGTTATAGCTTTCCATTAATCATCCAGAAAACTTCCCTGACAAACAATCAGGGAAGGGTAGGTGGTTTAAATTTCCAAATTAGGCAGTTTAAATCTCCAAGTTGCTGAGTCTGAAATTTCAAAGTGAAAGTTTAGTTTTGAGGTAACCTTTAATGGAACAAATAGTAACTCATTCTCATCCTTGCTAAGTATGGAGTCAATGCTCAGTGCAGAATGTCCTGTCAACCAAAATGCCTATTTTTTGTGTCTGATTCTTGGCTCCCACCCTACTAGGTGTGTTGTTTTTTCTCAGAGCCTCCATGCTGTCTTGCAGAGGGAACACATAAGGACAGCACTACCTTCTAGGCACATGATTTCTGACTAAAAACATCTTAGTCCTCTCAGGCAGTGTTTTCTCTTTGTGTTAGGTATCCCGTACACACCCTGTCACTGATGTTTTCCAAAAAACTGTTGGTCAGAATTACACCAATGAAGTTTAAACCCTTCAGGGAACTTCAGCTCTCCATTTGACATGGGCAGAGCAGTGACAGCTTGGGTCCTGCCCTGGTATAGACTTTTTCTTTTGGTGAGACTTGAAGGCCCAGTTGGTCCCAGGGATTAAGAAGTATTGGCCAGCTACAATTGTGTGCTTGGTGTTTGTTGCGCAAGAGGATATCTGCCAGCAGCCTTTGCCCTCAGTCTTTATAATTCAGAGTACTTTGCAAATGAATACATCCTTCTGATCTGCTGGAGTCTGACGCTGGACCCCAACAACGATTTCCAAGATGGGCTTTTAGTGCTCTTTTGGTAAACACCTGGGTCAGGGGGTACATTAGGAGGTGTAGTTAGTCTGCTGGGCTATGTGATGTTATTTCTGTCCTTGAGATGATAAGGGACAGTAATTTCACAATTATAAGCCGCACCCGAATATAAGCTGCATTTTTTTTTTTTTTTTTTAAGCCGCATCATGTGTGACAAAGTAATGAGTTAGCAATAGAATCATGCCAGCGCGGGGTTTGGTGTCAGGTGCTCAAGTTGCAAACAGTTTTCATAGAACCAGTGAAGCCTTTAAATGCAGCCCCAGGTGCCCTCCCTGGCCGGCTCTCACTTCCGGGTTGGCATTTCGCTGGGATTTGTCCATAGATAAGCCGCACCTGATGGTTAGCCACACTACTGGGGTAGGCTGGATTCTTCAATGAAAAAGGTGCGGCTTATAATCGTGAAATTACTGTATTTTCAAGACAGACATGAATGCAGTGCTGACAGAACTGCACTGGTAGATACTGGTAGATTTTTTTTCCTCAGGGAACAAAAGCTCTTGATAAAATTGCCTGTCTCCAAAATTTGGGGAAAAAATGAACTTGGGGAGAGGCTTTGGATGTCAAGAGAAGAGGATTTACTCCCTCAATAGGGAAAACAATGTAGCTGGAAAAGAAACCATGAAGAACATGGTTTCTGTGGAAAACTGGACTGGGGAAAATCTGGAAGGATGCCTGGAGCCTGAAAGACTTCATGTAGGGTGCTTCCAGAGTCAGGGTCAGACTAAGGTATCTCTCCTTTGAAAGGCTGGTGACAACTGCGCATGTGCCTCTGTTTCACAAGTGTCATTTTGTCCCAGAAGATCTCAGGAGCAGAGTAGATTCGGGCTCAGATGGGCTGCTTCTTTTTCCCATAGCAGAAGGTGGTTCACAGGGGTTCACTGATGGGAATGCCATGTCAGGACAGATCCACATGCAGTGTGGAGGACTTAATGTGTTTGCAGCCCAGGGTGGCTCCGTGTCACCCTTTTTGAGAGGTGAGGGCTTATTCTGAGTGCTGCTGCTTCCAGCTTCCCTTCATAGGTAGATGAGGCTGAGGACAGATATTGCCAATAAGGCAGTGTCAAGTTCTCCATCTTCCAGATCAGTTGTGTTCTCATTTGTGGCACTTCTCAAGCACCTCTAGACATCATTATTACAGATGTGGGATCATAAAACTGGAAAGTACTACATTTTGGGTCAAACCCCAAGAAAAGCTTTCATCTCTTTCAACTTGCTGGCTGCCTACACTTCTGTGGAATACTCTGTCAATCTTGGCTGCTGGTTAGCTTGCCACAACTCCATCTTCTCCTTCACTGATAGCTCCTGCAGAATTCCAGTGACACTGAAATAAGATGCACACTTCCCGTAGGCAGGTGAACTTTTCTGTACCAGCAGCTGGGCCTAGAAAAGTTGGTAGCACTTTGTGCCTGCTGTTGCCTTCTCCTTAGTGAAGGCAGCTGATGTGTCCCAGGTGTTCACCAGCTGCTAATAAATTCAAGATTGGTAAGAGCTGGGCAGATAATTTAGTCATAGACCCTTGGTTTCTTTGGGAAGTATCCTGAATACCTGTTGGAGATTTTTGCAGTATGAGCATACAAACAGGAGTTGGCTCCAGCATGAGCTGCACAGAAATGAATGTGGTGTTGCCCTGGGGAATGGGACTTGTCCTGGTCATGGTGGCGCCTGCCTGTGCCCGAGAAGCAGACATGTTTTTCCAACATGGAAGTAACCTTGTTGACTGTGCAATATGGTGTTCTGTGGCTGACCTGGAGTTAACTGCAGTGGAAAGGGGACATCTTGCCTGCCCACTGCACATGCAGCTATAAATTAGGCGTCATCATAGCCATTAATCAAGTGTCACTGAGGGCAACAGGGTATTTCTTAAAGTGAATTTCCCACAAGGTCACTGTGGCCTAGAGCTATTCTTAGCTTCTTGTACTGTAGTGATAAATGATGAGAGGTTTAATAATCAGCAGAATGCTGACAAATAATGACAATTTTTTTTTCCGGCTTAGCATCACTGACCATTATTTATTGGTCTTGATTTTAACCTCTCGTTATTGCAGAGAAAGTAGTTTGGTTTTTTTAGGTGCTGGACTGTTCGCAGTTCCTCTGAGCATCCTCAGTTCTGCATAGGTAAGCTGTTTACTCCCATTAACTATCCAAACTTGCTGGAGTTAGCTACAGACTGTCCAAAATCCCCTTTTTCCCATCCTCCCTGGAACACAGTCCAGATGTAGATGTCAGGATACACAGGTTTCCTGTTGGGAAACCGAAAATGGTGGTGCAAGCTGCCTTCCCATTTCTACTCTTTCACAACCTCCCTGCCCTTCTCAACCTATTACATCCAAGAGCTGCTCATCCTGCCCCCAGCTTCATCTGAGACCAAGCCCAGAGGGTAAAACCTGTAGGGTCTTGCAGATGTCAGTCTTTTTCCTTCACATATTCCAAAGTGCAGCACACTGACAGACCTGAGAACAGCAGGAGCTGGCCTCGGGGTTGGGGGGAGAGGTGGTTTGGCCTGAAGGAGCTCAGTGGGATTAAACAGCAGTCAGAAAAGGGGCAGCTGCCAAACCTATGTGGCTCTGAGAGCACTGCTGAGCTTGTAGGAGCCTCTTAGCACAGCACAGAGAGGCAGGACAGGCTCACAGTGCAAATGGGGCCAGGAGGGAGACCCGCAGGTGGGACCTCTCTGCCCAGTGCCAAGAAGGTGGTTGGAGATTTTTGTAGGGAGACCTGAGCTAATCCTGGTTATGACACAGCCCCTCAGTGATGGGTAAGGTGCAGATATCCTGGGATACTTGTGCACTCTAACCCCAGGATTAGCTGGCTACCAAACCACAAGCTGTGCTATTTTTTGTCTTAAATAAGACATGTTTCTTAAATGGATGTATGGGAAGTCTCTCCTGTTGCCCCTGTGTCTAATCAGGCCTCCCTGATTATGACTGCCCTGGGGAAGGGGGGAGTTGAGATACTCAGTGTTTCCTTATTCTTGAGAGTTCAGTGCTTGGGCTCACCACTCCTTAGCTGCATTCAGTTATTTAAGCAGGACAGCTTGGGCATATATCATGCAACGGACAGGGGCTGTGCTGAATAATGTGGGACCTTCAGGCACTTGGTGTTTGACTTGTCTCCATGGATGCTGTGACCATAGCATCCCAAGGCCAGGTCAGTTTCTGGAGGTATGGTACTATCTGCACTTGCCTTGGCAGAGGGGAGGGAGGGAATTTAAGTTTTCAGACTCTTGGGATGTATCACCCTGCTGCCAGGAGCTCTCAAGACAGCAGTTCTTTTCAACTTGACTGTACTGCACTCACTTGAGCTACTTAAATACCAGTACAGCTTGTTTTATACAATTTGTAAAGCCATCTATGCATCAGATATTGAGGTGTCTGATCTGCAGGTCATCAGCTGTAATCAAGATGAAGATGCATGTCCTAGAACTTTGCATTTGCTAGAATTTGCTATCCCAGGGTTGAATGCTGTGGTAGATTGGGGTAGCAATGCTTGAGGAAGGGTGTATTCCTGCTGTTGTATTTTGGGGGATCAGTGGCTTGAGGAAGGCAACCCTCTTCTGCTGGTCCTCAGAGAGTTGCCTATGTTTCCATCATATTAGCTTGTTGTGGGGAGATAGAAATTGTCTTCCAGAAGTTTCCTTGCAGGAGTAAAAGCTGGGAAGAATTGGGAAAATAAAGTGTTTTGTGCCTCTCATTTTAATTACCCCATTTCCTTTGGAGCTATTGACCGAGTGCTGTTGGACTACAGTTGGAAAAAGAAGTCATAAAACTGTCTACCTCATATCCTTATCTCCTGATTAGTTGAAAATAACCCCCAGCAGCTGGATAAAAGGGCAAAATTTTCATCCTCTAGTGAACCTGGACTGAGCTTTCATCTAAAACTCACTGCTTGAACAGAGAGAGCAACAAGCTGTTTCTTTCCATCCCAGGTGTGGACTTTCCAGGCTGGATGGAAGCAGAGGTTCCAGTGGTGTGTGAGACAGTGCTGCTGGAATTTATTATGTGGAAAAGATTTCAGCTGTGTCTGTCCCACTGGAGTGGAAGAGCAGTGGGGAGAAGGAAAGGCCATATGTCAACAGAAGAGACCTCATACAGGAGCTTTGTCACATCAAGGAAGAACTAAATAGCAATATTAACTGCATCTTTTCACTGACAGGAGTGAAGTTGCCTGTAGACACAATGTCAGAGTGTAAATATTCCCTGGGCACTGTATTCCTCATGTCTGGAATGCATGCAATAACTGTTATTCTCAAGAGGCAGCCCAGCCAGCCTTTATCAAGGAAATGAGATAACTGATGGGTGCAAAAAATGCACATCTATCCCTTGCTGCTCTGAAAACCTTCCTTCTGCTCTGCCAGTGCCTCTGCCTGCCCTGCCAGGCACCAGCACGTTACTGAGAGAAGCAGGCTTCCTTCAGGGACATTTGCTCTTCAGGCTAATCCTGAAATGCAGAAACAGACCAGAGACGGATGACTTTTCCAGGAAGTTTCAGAGAAGCAGTGGGCGATTTCTGCTGATTTCAAGAAAATAGCAAAACCAACCAAGGCAACAAAACCAAAACCAAAAAATCCCCAACAAAAACAACGATACCCCCTGAAGTGATGAAGAAAGTTGGGCTCTGCAATGATCAGCTGCCTATTGGAATAGAAACCCTATTGTTTTGGGTTACCACTGCCATTTGATACAAGGAGGAAGGCAAGGCACCTTCAATATCTTAATCTTCCACTTATTTTGACCCTCTATGCCCACTCCTGAGGGAAAATTTAGTCCAAGTGGAGCTAGAGATCTGGAGGATTAGGACTGCTGCCTATCACAGCCAGGCTGCAAGCCTTTCCCTGTCCCCGGGCTGGAATCAGCAGCATTCAGGCAGGGAATGAATGGTTGAATTTAATGCCGAATATGATTCCAGTTTGATTCCAAATTTGGCTGATGAGGAGCAAGACTATGGAAAATAGAGTGGGAGGCACAGAGTAGCATCCCTGGGAACTGAGGGTGGTGTCAGGGCTCCAACTGGAGCAGCCTCAGCAACCTACATCAGTCTATTTCTCTGCCTTTAAAGCACTGGATGTACCAGGGGTGCTGATGCACAGAAAATTGCTTTTTGCTTGAAATGCTTGACCAGGACTGCTGCAAGACACAGCTACCATCAGCATGAGGCTGGGATGCCAGATTCCTCTCATTCATCACAGGCTGTCCCATGGTGAGCCTGGCTGCGACCTTGAGTGACTCAGGATTGAGCCCCGTGGGACATGGAAAGGCTTTGCTGGAAGTGTCATGCTGCAAGATCCACAGGAGCCATCAAAGTCCCCATCCCACAGGCCCCTGAGGGAGGCAGTGGCTGAGTCTCCAGCTGCCTGGTGCCCATGGTTGGATGATGTCCATGGCTTTTCTCCCAGTAGGGTCAGCTGTGATCCACCGTGACGGATTAGGTGGAGAACTGCTGTCCATCCCAGCCATGACTGAAAGCTGATGACAACAGGGAAGAAGCCAAACATGACATCTCTCAGCTCTGAGGGCATCTAGGCAGAGTTTGGTATGGATGTGAATGTGCATATAGGTTTGTATGAACCCTTATATGGAGGTACCACATATTTTGGTGAAATACAGAATTCTGATCCCTTCTGAGCATGTGTAAACAGGGCTTCCTCAGACAACTTCACACTGGCTTTAAGAATGAGGATGCAAGGGAGACTGGAAGGGCAAACAAGTCTGCAACATCTCCCTTTTTCTCTATTCCCTCTTTCAACCCACCTTCCCTTTCTCCCTTCCCTGCTGTTCCCTGTTGGGAGAGGCTTGATCACATGGTACAATTCTCTAGAGTTCCGTATCAGATCATGGCACCCATGGAAATTGAGCAAGAGACAGATGCAGGCACACATCAGTGGTGGGAAGAGTCCCTGGTTGTAGGAACACTGCCCAGTGTGTTGGTAAAGTGTGCTGCAAACTTGTAAATGCTGCTGAAGCAGAGCAGCTGGTTTCATGTGGGCAGAAGGGCTGTGACCTCTCATGCTCTCTGGGCTTCTCCTCTGTGAGGCTGCTGGGCATGAGCCCCAGGATGCCAGTGCCTCTGCCTGCCCTGCCAGACAGCAGCACGCTACTGAGAGAAGCAGGCTTCCTTCAGGGACATTTGTGGGTTTTGTGGGGAGCTGCTTCAGGGCATGCTCTGGCTGGGAGCCAAGTTTGCTGCCACAACCCCCCAGTCCACAGGAAAACATGCCCATGAGGAAATGACAGCTCCAGTGGCTGTGATTGGAGTCCATACCCACCTGTGCTTCTGGGTCTATCCAAGGTGGGCTGTGCCAGAGGTTGTGCTTGGCAAGGCTGGAGCTATGCTGATCCATGACATGCTGCCTTTCTTCTCCTTTGGCATGGCTTCTCCACTTGTGTGGCTTGGCCAGTGGTCCTCTCCTCCTCAGTCTCTCATTCAACAGCCCACTACCAATCTCCAATCTCAATGGAGCATCCCAAATCTAACCAGCTCAAAAAAAAGGCCGTTTCCAGACCCCTCCTGCACATTCTCTGCCTTGCTCCTGGTTTCTCCTGGGGTCAGAGGCATCTCTGATTGGGTCACTCCCTGGTCAGTTACAAGCACCAGCATGTTCTGCTTATGCACCAGAGAATGCAGAGAGAAGCACCCTCCACTGGGGCCAGTTCCCTGCTCTCAAAGGCCTGGGTCTCCTGCCACAGCGTCCCCCACTGTTGATGACAAGTGCTGCTCACCTGAATTTTCATCACTACTGTGGTCATGTGCCTCACCCATCTGCCTCATTCTGGGTCTGGGGCTCATCTGCCTCCACCTCTTTCCTGCAGACAAGTCTACAGATGGACGGTACAGGCATGGGCTGTGAGGGAGATTGTGTTTTCCCCAATAGCATGACTACAGTCATTGTCATCCTGGCTGCAGTGATCACCTTGATCATTGTTCTGGTGTCTCAAGTATGTGACTGCTCAGATTTCTTGCAGTTACTGGTGGGGTGATGAACTTCTGCCCTGCCTCTACCTCCCTGTGACTATCCCAGGCACAGGCTGAGGTGTGATCATGTGTGGAAGTGCCACCTACCACCCTTGAACAAAGGCTAGGTAGGTGTAGTGCAGCCTGTGCTGCTGGGGGTGTAGTGGTGTGCCAGCTGAAATTTCCTTGGGCTTGGAGCCCCAAACCTACACACAAAGTCCTGCACATACTGTGCTCATTCTCCCAGACAGGATGACATGATGGGATGTTATTTATTGTGAAATCAGATAATCATCTGCCAGGATGGGGCACTTTTCCCAGGTCCCACAGAGACAACAAAAATGTGTTGCTTTGGTGTTGGCCAAAATGCAGCTTCCTTGGAACGTGCTGGGTGAGGATGGGTAGGGAAGGACTGCATGGGAAAGAGGACCTGGCTCTGGGAATTCTCAGGCTTGCAGCTTAGGATTTGAGATGCTGACTTTTCTTAAACGAAAGAAAAATATTTGGATTTCAGTAAGAGGGAAAGAGCTGCTATTTCTCTGTCAGCATTTTGCCTTCCAATCACATTTATAGTGCATAAAGGAAGGTCCTAAGAAAATACAAAAAACCCATCCCTGTCTGGCAACTGCAAAGAGAAAAATCCCTGATACATGTAAATAAACAAGAAAATACCATATGAATTCTTCTCAAACAAGTAAAAATAGCTACTTTTTAAAGCACTCTTTTGCTAAAGAAATACTCCTGTGCTTTATCTTGGCATACAATCCACGACAGCTGACCTTTACTAGCAGCATGATAGCTGTCACTGGTGGCCTTGCCATGTGCCAGTGCCTCAGGCCTGGGTCCATGACAGCCACAGGGCAGTCTGGCCTTTCTCCAGGCTTTCTGCCCACCTTCCTCCTGCCTCCTTGCTCTCTCCTTGCAGGAAAACACTCCATCAATGTGACGGTGCTGACATCTCCAGGAAACATTGGGCTGCACTTTTGAGTGCGATGTCCAGATGGGCAGCATAGCAATCCAGTAGGCCAAGGAGGAAGTAGCTGGGCTGGTTCACAAGTTTAAGTGTGGGAAGGACCACCTGCAAGAGCAAGATTTGTCCTTTCAAGACCGCACAGCCACATTTGCAGACCAGGTGATGGGTGGGAATGCTTCTCTGAAGCTGAGGGATGTGCAGCTCTCTGATGCTGGCACCTACCAATGCTCTGTCATCACAGCCAGAGGGAGTGGAGAAGCAGTGCTGAGGTACAGGACAGGAGGTGAGGGTTACAAGAAGCAAAAACCTAGTGTGGCTTGGTTGAACCTACCTGTCCTTATGATGGTGTTGCAGGGTAGGGTAGGGTATTTTTCTGGCTTTCACAGAGATATTTATGGCCTTACTCCCTCTTTTGACATGCTTGTTCCAGAAAAGGTTATAATTGTGATAATATGGTAGCTTTTTCTCTCTAGAATTAGGATATATCTCCAGCCAGAAGTGCTACATAGTAAAAATGGTAGCATATTTAATATAGTTTTCTCAGTTTTTCTGAAATATTCAGTTTTTAAAAACTACTACCAAAGCAACAAACCTCTGATATCATAGTTATCAAAAAAAATACATACTTACAAGAGTCAGTCCTTGAGGGAAGATCTGGAAACCAACAGGTCTTCAGCCTCTTCCACTGAGATGAATTCAGCTGTAATAAGTCATCTCCCAAGTGGTCACCTCATGTTGAGACTGATGGATGGAAGAGGGTTTTGGCTCAAGCCTGAAGGTGGCAAATGGCCCACAGGGACTTTGTCCTCCATCCCTCCTTGAAACCTCGTGAATCTGTCTGCTTTAGTGTTGCTTGACTGGATGTTTAAAGCAATCCACACAGAAAAGCCATTAGAAAGAGCTGTAATAACTATTCTCTGTGTGGAAAGACAGACGTGTTCCTTTCAGCTGATTTTCTTCAGCTCATCCTTTCACCAGTTCACCTCCAGGTCCTACCACCCAAAGCCAAAGCTGATGAATACTGAAGGCAGCTGTCTTGCGCTTTGGCTATGTAAGCCTTCCTTATTCCCGGTCTGCAGGGGATTGCTCAGAAGAGAAAATGGCCTCACATTGCACCAGGGGAAGTTTGTATTTAATATTAAGAAATATTTGCTCATGGAAAGAGTTATCAAGCCCTGGAACAGGCTGCCCAGGGAAGTAGTGGAGTCACGTACTATCCCTAGAGATTTAAAATACTTGCATTTATGGTTATGGTATTGTGGTGGACTTAATGCTGAGTTAACACTTGGACTTGGTCTAAAGGTCTCTTCCAATCTTAATGATTCAGCAGCTCTGTGAAGTTGTAGGTGTTGGTAAGGCCCCCTTCTCAGTGAATGGAGAGAGTGAATCATCTTTCCCCCATTATTAAGAATAAATAAAAGACACTAAAGCTGTATCATGACCTTAGCAGGTCCTGTCAAGCTGGACTGCCATGTCCTAGGAGTCCTTAGATCCCTTGTAGTCATCCTCCCATTGCCCAGCCAGTACAGAGCTCTGTCTGAGCCAGTTTTTGGCTTGGCTACAGGCAGTGCTGTGCAAGCAGCCTAGAAATACCTGGAACTGGTAGATGCAGTTGGATATTTCCTGCCCAGTTCCTATCACTTGCCTTTTTTGACTCTTTCCCTGTTTTCCCTCCCAAAGCCTTCAGCATCCCTGTGGTGCAGGTGGAGAACAGCAGCCATGGGGACACACTGCAGTGTGAAGCCCCATGCTAGTTCCCTTTCCCTGCCATGCACTGGATAGCCTACAGTGACACTGGGGAGCACCTGCCCCACGCTGCCAGCACCAGCTATGAGCTGAATCCTGAAAACATCACTGTGAGGGTGGTTTCCCTCCTGCACAACATCACTGCTAATGCCATCTACCTACACCTGTTTGATTGAAAACAGCATTGCCAAGGCTATGGGCAATATCAGAGTGACAGGTAGGGTTCAACAGCACCCCGAGACCACAGGAGTGGGGGAGAGGAGAGTTTCAACATTGTTCCTGGTGCACCAGAGGGTTTCTCCAGCAGCTCTGTCAGTCAGGGAAGGGACTGAAAGCATGGCTAATCCAACCACTTCTCTCTGTCCCTGGGATGAATGAAAGTGTCTGTGTTTGCTTCTGCTATCTTATATGCTTCTCATGGTACTGATTGTCACCTTGGCACGGGAACAGAACTGCCAGGGGACCAGAAAGAGGGACACACTTCAAAGGAGTGTATTGCTTGGCATGTTAACCAACACTAAACCAACCAACCAAACCCCACATCTTTTGACACTTTTTTTAGCCAGTTCATCTTAGATCCAATTCGTGTACCAAATCAAAAGGCCCCTTTAGTGGTTATTGATGACAATACCTCTATCTCTAGCCCAATCTCTTTATTTAAAAGGCCATTTTACTCACAGAAAACCAAACCTTACAAAGGTCCCGATTAGATTCTCCTGTTCTACATGAGAAGGGCCGTAATGTTTCTACATGAGAAAGGCCGTAATGTTTCTACAGGCAGGACTTCATTGTAACAGGTCTCTAGTAAAAGAGGCAGGGTCTATTTTCATCCATATTCAGAAAAATGGGAAGGAATAAATACACACTTTATTTGCCTTCCCTGCTATGTTCTTGTACTGGTAGCCTCTCAGTATTCTGCTACAGATTTCAGTGTTACAAAGGTGACCAAGTGGCAGCTGTTGAGCCTGAATGCAGAGTGTCATCCTCCTTTCCAGCTTGTCACTGGATGCTTTTGCTTCCCTTGTACCTGCTGTCAACATAAAGCCTCTAAAAAGTAATTGGAAACTCTGCTGGATCTGGAGGTAAAGTTATGCATGTACAAAATACGTAGATCCTCTTTGGGAGTTTGGCTGCAGCAGCAAACCTGTCCCAAGCCTGCCAGAATTAGGAGAATGTCTTTCCCCTCTGCCCATCCTTCCTTCACCTCCATCTTTAGGTGGGACACATGGCTTGTCCCTCCCACAGGCTTCTCCCATTACTTTCTGCAACCAGAGATCCTTCTCTTGCATCATCAACTCTCAGCTCTCACTTGTCCCCTTGTTCTCTTTCCTCTGGACCTGGGCTGCAGTTTATGGCTGCAAAGCCATAAAAGGGCTTTGGGCTTTTTCCTCTCCCTCCCTGCTTGCAAGACCTGCAACAGTACAAGACTTGCTTGCTCCCACTTTACTCACACAACTCCACAGTACAGTGTGCTGTCTCCAGTAAATACTATATACACCTTGAACATTGTTAGAGGGAGCTGCCAGCCTAAGCAATCCTTTGCAGATCTGGAATAAGGAAGGCTTACACAGCCAAAGCACAGGACAGCTGCCTTCAATATTCATCAGCTTTGGCTTTGGGTGGTAGGACCTGGAGGTGAACTGGTGAAAGGATGAGCTGAAGAAAATCAGCTGAAAGGAGCATGTCTGTCTTTCCACAGAGAACAGTGGCAGGACTCACTTCAGGCTTTCCTCTCTCTGGGGCTGAGGACTTCAACAGTTCCTGCCAGTTCCAGAGCACACAGTAGCACAAACATGAAATTAGCTGATTTTTCCTGTGTTATTTCTTACCCACACCAACAGGGCACTTTATTTGGCTTCACAAAGAGAACAAGGAATGTGATAAGGAGAATTGTATAAAGGAAGAGTTCTGATTGCAGGACAAGATGTTTCCCTTGACTCCTCTAACACACTGACCAGAACTCAGATCATGGGCAGAAATTCAGACACAAACAGGAAAAGGGTTTACTGCAATACAGCTGAGAACTGCTCCTTCAGAGTACTAAAAGCAAGTAAATCTTAACTCTGCCCCCCCCCAAAAGATTTGATTCACCCATCTGTTTGCTTGTGATTCTCTGAATGCATTAATAAAACTGTATACAAGAGAGCCAGTTAATCTCCTTCATCTTCTCAGAATGCTAAAATCAAGCTCCCCTCTGAAAAAGATGTGAATGACAGAACAGTGATTGGTTAGAAAACTGCCAGCAGGCTTGGAATATCGTGGCAAAGACAAACCACATCCTAAAGTCCTGTATGAGGACTGATGATTGCATTTGTAATGTGAAATAAAAGAGAAACAGATAAGTAGACACCAGACAGAAAACTAACATACAGTATGAGGAGGAAAAGGAGGCTAGTAAGATACTACTGGAAGGTTCAAATTCAGAAGCAAAGTTATTAAACCCAGATAAAACAATAGAGCCTGATTTCCCTTTTTATTTTTTAAGTGTTAACCTGGTACTTCCTATCTATTTCTGTAACTGTGTTATTCATGGTACAGGACTACTTTCAGTTACAGTTTTTAACCAGATCTTTGTCTTATCGCTTATGGTCAACATTGTCCTCAGGCTGAGATAGTGTATTTTGGGTTGGGGTTTTTTTTGGTTTTGTTTTCTTTCTAGAGGGTGGAGAGTAAGCTATAGTAAAATCTTTTGTTTTGCAGAAAGCATCTACAGAAAATAAGGCTGTCACAGCAACATTCACAGAAACTTCTGCTTTCAGCTATTTTGGCAACCTTTTAGGATGGAGTCTCAGAACTTTACTGAATGGTGGCATCAATCAGGTCTTGTGCCACTCAAACGTTGGTCTCAGAAGTGGACAGCAGGCCTTGAGAGTGAAGATACTTCACTCATGCTCAATAAACCCACTGCCTGTATAACATCAGTGCCTGCCTCTTCTTACCAGCCCCACCTAAAGTTCAGGCTGCTGTCCATAAACTGCAAAACAATGCCCAAATAATCTTGTCATTTAATACCGTGAAATAGTCTCTAAACAGCAGTTTACTCACTTCCTTCTCTTCTTGAAGGAGATGCTTTAAAAAGTGTAATTCTAATTATTTAAGTTAGGTTACGAAGACCATACCCTGTGGGAACTATATAGTTTTGTTAACAGTCACCATATAGCAAGTAAACCTGAATACTAAAATAGATACTAAAAGAGATACAGTGTTTTTAAGTAATATTTTCATAGCTTTATTTAGTAGATACTACTACCACACAACACATTGTGTGCCCTAGGCCCAAGGCAAGAGCACTGAACATCTCTCTTCCAAAATGTAGCCCAGTATCACTGGTTGACAATGCCCTAGAGTGACCATTCAGGAAATTCACAATTCACAGCAGCTGCTTGACTGCATGCTTCACCCTGAGCTCACAGGCTTGTGCTCCCACTGGAAAGGAGATTAAAAAAGCTCCTCATCCCAGTAGGTATTTACACAATTCCTCTCCCACTGGGAGAGATATTTAGCAGTGGCTCCCACTCAGCAGGAACTGGATGTCCTGCTCATCCTCTGGCTGTTCAAGTAGCATAAGGAATCTTGTCCCACTTCCTCCACCTTCAGGCACAGCAGGCTCAGACGAGGCCCTGCTTGTGACACGAACTCCATTTCACCACAGCGAAAATTCCGCAGCTGCAGGGGAGCTGCAGGGGAAGGATACAATGGGTAACAACTCAGTACAGGGCTCTGGGTCTGCTCTCGCCCACAGCGGCAGAAGCTGCTGCGGGAGGGAAGGTCTTGCAGCAGCTGCTAAATCTCAAAGGACAGCATGATGAACAATTCCAGCATATAGGCATATGAATGCATTTTGTCAGTACCCCTCTAAACTTGGAGGAAACAGACATTCTACACCGTGAAATGTTGTGAACTATGTGCTCACAGAGCTGACGCACTGAGTTTTGTATCTTCTATCAGTATTAGAAACCTGCCTTTATGGAAGTGTATGTGACAGCCAGAAACAGTCTCCACTGCAGAGCATCCTCTGATGAGGGGGAAAGGGGTTGGGGGGACATCAAGATCTGCTTTTAACCACGTTGGGGGCAAACAGATGGATTGAAGTATGTTAAGCCACTCATACATACAGTAGAGATGTAAGTTTAAGTTTTGGGATAAGTGAGTTAATAAGTTTTAGAATGAGCTTCAGTGCTTTTAGTATGTGGAAGATTTATATGCCAGAGTAGAAGTGCAAGTTCTAGTGAAGTTTGAAAAACACAGTAATGTTTTCAGTGGAGGCTCCAGGAAAATGGTTTTAGACAGTGCTCAGACATAATAGAGCTCTAGTAAGAATATTGCTTACATTTTTCAGATAGAACAAGATAGGTCGTATGCATAGTTTATACATATTCTAGTATGTTAAGAAACTAGAATTCTAATAGCTTAAGAAGTCGTGGTCTGAGTTTGTGTCTTAGCTTGTTGGAAAAATCCTATACTGGGGAGAGCTGGTGCTTTTTTGCCGTTGCTTTTCTATTTTGCTTTGTCTGCCATTCATTTTCAACACCCAAGAAGAAGATAGCTGCAGCAACATCAGCTCCTCAGGACCTTGACAAGAGCAGCTTCTCCTTCCATTTGGGACTCTATGCCAAAACTTAGCATGGACTTTGATGTCTGTGACTGTGCCTTTTGAGACTGATATGCTTTTGTAATAAACAGCCTTTTAGCAACTATTAGCTGCTTTGCTCATTTAAGATAACCCAACAAAGTCTGGTGCCTCAGAGCACTGGAGGAATTAACCTCACAGTTCTGCACTACAGAAATCAAAATTCCAGGAAAATCCTTCAAAGATCTTGCTTCATGGGCAGTGAGGGCACCTCTCCCTCCCCAGGCTGGTGAGATGCCTCCTCCCCTTTCCTTCCCACAATAAGTATTAGAAAAGCCAGCAGTTCTTGCTTACCAGGCTGCAGAATCTTGGAGGGCTTCCTGTCTAGGCTGAAATCCAACAGGATAGGCCGACAAATAAGAGGACTCCTGCACAGACTCCTTAGGTAACAAGCAACAAGATCCTCAAGTTCCTCTAGACACTGAGGAAGGAAAGAGTGTGTTGCTAGGGAGTGTTCAGGTGGAGGCAGGGAGGCTCTGGAACACCCACAGCAAAGGGAAGTCCTGTCCAGCCGAGACTTGAGCCCAGCAGACTGCAATTGCTGCTGGAATAACCCACTTACCCCTGTTCCAGGAGCTTCCCCATGCTGAATGCACACGCTGCCCCTGCTCTGCACACAGTTCTGCACAGCTTCCCACTGAAGAAGGCTCAGGCCCAGCACTGCTGCCACATGTTCATTCCTGCACAGCACCACAGCTTCACCTGTTCCATCCTCCACCAGCACCCTGTGCAGAGAGCAGGCAGGTTGGGATCAAAGGGAGGGCAGGACAACATGTAGTTTCCTCACAAGGGTCACACCCCAGACAACAGCTCTCAGTAAAGAGTTTTTTCATATCTCTGATGCTATTCTGTCCACATCCCATCCTTGATATGATATTCCCCCTCCTGTTTATGGTGTACAGTAATTTCACACTCATAAGCCGCATCTGGTTATAAGCTGCACTTCCGGGTAGCCCGGAAGACCATGGATTTTGTCCATAAATAAGCTGCACTGGGTGATAAGCAGCACTTTTTTTTTTTTAAGCCAGGATCCATATGCAACAAAGTAACAAGTTAGTAAGAGAATCTCGGGTTGCAGGGCTTGCTATCAGGTGCTCAATTTGCTAAGCCTATAAACGTAGTCCCAGGCACCCTCCCTGTGCCACGGCCCTGACACTCCCGCCCCTGGCGCTGGCTGCTGCAGCTCCCTGTGCTGCTCAAAAGCGGCGACTCAGCCGCCTGGCCATACAACACCATCAAAGCGGCGGCAAAGGTGAAGCCGGCAAAAAGTGGTGGCAAAAAGCGGCGGCAAAGCGTGAAGCCAGCAAAAAGCGGCAGCAAAAAGCGGTGGCAATGTGAGAAGCCGGCAAAAAGTGCCAGCAAAGCGGCTCAGCTTCACACGAAGGCGGCAAAGCAGCGGCTCCCTCCCCGGCCAGCTCGCACTTCCCGGTTGGCATTTCGCCGGAATTTGTCCATGAATAAGTCGCACCTGGTGATTAGCCACACTTCTGGGATCAGCTCGATTCTTCAGTGAAATAGGTGCGGCTTATCAGTATGAAATTACTGTAATTTGTCCCCACCTCTTCCCACACCCAATCCCTGCAGCACTTACCGTGCACTGGCTTGCCTCACTCCTGTTTGTGATGGACATGGAGGATTGTGTCGGGTGCACCTCCCCTGAAGGAAGAACAAAGTTACAGCTATGTATGGATGGTGTGAGAAAGGAAAGGGCCACTGCTTGTTTTAACCCTTCCCCAATTAAGCATGCAAAGGTGTAAAGAATTTCACTGCATTTCCAGTGAGTGTGCTAGGAGAAGTGTATACAGGAAGAAAAATCACCTGCTGCAAGGTGCTGATCCCCAATAGCAGTGAACATGAGAAGAGTAGAACATTAACAAAGTAGGATTGTCCTCTTCCTTGTCCTCACTTCACTCCCAGTCCTAACTGCCAGCCTGCCTGGCATCATATACATATTTCTAATCAGTTATCACCTTGGTCCCTTTCTAATATGTCCTTCTCAGACACTGGAAAAGAGGGTTTGCACTTGAGATAGGAACTCTCATTTCTTCTACATGGTAGCAAAGGATGTGTGAGAGTAAAAACTCAGCAAGACCTCTCACAAATTATGTTTGTGGAAGCTTGAATACCTCTTTGAAGACAGAGCTACAGAGTGAGCAGATCCATTGCAGGCACACATTCAGTACACAGGACAAGTGGCATAAAATCCGGGCCTGGGCCAGGTTTTGCAGCTGAGGTCTCAAGCTAGATAGAAACACTAGTGAGGGGGATGAGGCTTCTCCTGCAAGACTAGAAGAAATGGGAATTTGAGACGCTTGGAACACAGAAGCCTTTCTTGGGACACTCTAACATGACACCAGACCCAACGCTTACCTAGAAGGAAAAGGTAGGTGAGACTCTGGCAGAGATACAATGCTCAAACAGCTGGAGGCAATGTATGTGCAATAAACATTATGGAATCTGCAATATGAAAGAGCAGATGTCAGAATGAGCTCACAGAAACCAAACACTCCAGTTTTCTTGCGACAGCTGGGCTGATTTTCATTTTTAACATGGTAGGAAAATAATTTATGGTAAGGGATTGGGAGACATGAAGGTTTGGACACGGGATGAGGAAAATCCACAGATTAAGAGATGGTTTCAAAGACAGTAAGAGATCAGAGCTCTAAAGACAGAAGCACCTTGAGATCTTGCGTTCCAAGTTCTGGAAGAGGAACTTGGCTCCAGGTAGTAAACCCCAGAGATGCTGCAGATAGGTGGCAGTAATGTAAATGTCCATCACAACAGGGGAACCTGGAATAGCTGAGACACTGAGCTTCACGCTGTGATCCCTGGACAGCAGAGTCCCTGAGGAGGCACAGAACCACACAAACCATGAGCTCACTCACACAGGTAGCCTGGCTGTCACTGAGCTGGGTCTGCTAGATGGGCGTTTCCTCCCATCACAATGAGACTATCACTGTTTCACCTCCCAGGTTTTCTGCATTCCCATTTCCATCTCCACATACACAGTGTGCAGTTTCCAAGCCCTTTGACATGCAACAGGATACAACATCCTGGCATACTTCCACTACTCCCAAACACAGCAGCACAGTTGGCCAAGTGCATTGGCTCTGAAACAGAAAGAAGCAAGAACCAATTTGTTGCTTCTCAACAGGCTGCCTCAATCTTACCTTTCTCCTTTGGAAGGCCAAGGATCACAGATGACTTCTCATTCTTGGGAGAGGCACACAAGGTCCTCTCCAGGATCTCACCATAGAAAGAAACAAGGGAACCTGTGAAACTGAGACCAGACCGGATTTTTGTCTCGCCTGAAGACAAAGGGAGTGGAAGAAGGCCTAACTTCAAGATTACCACAAAGTAGAGCCCTGCTGGTTAAGCCCAGTTTCTGGGGAACCCACCCTTGACCACCTGAGCTACTGGATTGAGCAGCCTACCCTTCCCAGGGACAAGAGGCCCTTTACCTTGCTTTCTGTTGCTTCAGGTTCAGCAGAAGATGAAGGGTGAGGCATTACAGCCTTCCTATCTGCTAAACTCCTAATTATTTTTCTAAATTAGAGGAAGAAGCCAAGCAAAGAAAACACAGCTTTTCATAAAGCACTGGTGAAAAATCCAGTGTAATGCATATCACCCCAGATTGAACATGCTTTGAACCAAAAAGCTTCTAAGCTTGATATTTATTTGAGCAAGGTACACTAAAATAATCTAAAACAAAACAAAAAAATCCTATACATTCAGTCTGATTTTCCCTGCTGCGCTTATTTCCACTTCTGACAGGAATCTGGCAGACACCAAAAGTAGCTGAACCATTTTCTAGACACCATTTTGCAGTTTTGTCACCTACAATCCCTTTATAACCACGATGGGAGAAGTCTGAACTACTTGCACACAGGTTTTCCAAACCATGTTCCTAGGGAGGCTATTTAATTGTAGTTTAATATAGCACTTCCCAATAAAATTACCACAGAGCCACTTCCTAAGACACAGTCGCTTGTAATTTGGGGCAACCAACGTACCTGCTGCTAAGCACTTCTGGAATGGAGGCAGTTCTCTGGTCCATGCCTGTCAGCACTGACATGGCTGTCAGCTAGAAGTGAGGGAGACACAGCCTCAGATAGTATACAGTTTACAGGCATCCCAGCCAGAGCAGAAAAGACAAGCTCAGGCAATTCATGCTTCCTCTCCAGAAGAATTCTAAAGCAACCCAGCAGCAGCCTCTGATGGAACTTACAGCAGAACAGTCTCATCAACAAGATACTCTGTAGTGATAATTTTCTAGCTAGTTCTGGAGAGATGTACAAGGAGCCTGTGAAACCCCTGTGCAATAAGGCACTACATACCTGGCGCTCAGGCAGACAGGAGATCCAGGTCTCATGCTCTAAGTGCCAGCTATCTTGGACAAGCAGGCACAGTGGGCAGGATGGCCTGCTCAGGAACATTGCTGGCACAGGTGGAAAACAGAGCTTGTCAAATACTTCCAAGTCCTGAGGTAAGAGTGATAAGGCAAGACAGAAGACTGTTAGAAGGAAGGAGATAAAAGTTATATAGGGAAAAAGTGAAAAACAATGCTTTACAAAACAAAACAAAACAAAAAAATAAAGAAAATCCCACTGAACTCAGAGCTCTGAGAATTTTAATCAAACACAGAACGAAATCAGTTTCTTGGAAAGACAGAAGGAAATTCCAAACCTCACAAACAGCCTAATCATCCTGACTCCTTTGACTCCCACATGCAGCTCAGCAAAAGTGTCCAAGAGAGTACAGCACAACAACTTCTCTCTTACCGAGCAGCAGGGCACAACAAAGCGATACAGTCCATCCATGTGCAGGAATGAAAACCATCGCAGAGACTTCCCCATAAAGAGCAGTAGTACCTGCTGGGGGAAGAGATGAGAGAGAGATAGTGATGAGAACTCTTAGGTATGGAATGAAAAAAGAGAGCAACCTCAAACCAGAGGATGTCTTGATTGAGAAGTAAGGTTAGCACCACCAAGAGCAAGAGAAGGCAGATGCATTTACAGGAAGGTGACAGAGAGGAGATGAAACTTGCTTGGGGTGCAAGCAAGCACAAATACACAACTGTAACCAATACAAAAAATGCTTTCCCACTGATACTAAATTACCACACAGGCTCACTAAGGAGCTACATCCCAGGCTTATCAAACCACACCCCAAAGCTGCCTCACTTCCTGCCGCATCACATCCTCTTTTCCATCACAGCCAGTCTCCTCCAGCTCTGATAGATCCCAAATTTTTCTGGGGTGGCTCCAGAGCCGTGGTCTGCCCAGCCACAGCACTGTGGCTTGGAAACTGTGCTGGAGCTCCTTTACTTCCTTCACTTCTTCTGCGGGCAGTTGGTAATTGCGCAACATGAGACCCTCCTTCTGGGTAACCAAGAACAGATGAGATACACAGCTCATTTTTCTGGTGCTGCTCTGGTCCCCCTGACAGTTCTCATCTCTGCCAGTATCTGCCTTGGGATCCTCCAGTTTCAGCATTTTTGCCTCCGGGGTTTCCAGCTCAGATGTTGTACTGCAACCTTTCTTCTTCCTCAAAGAGGAGCTGTTTCCAGTCCTAAGGCTTTTCTGGATTTGACCTTCAGCAGCATGGAGAACCTGGACATCCTCAAAGTAGAACTGCACATAGACACTGAAATGACAAATGGTAACAGTGAAACTTCCTGTTCCTGACACATGGCTGTCCAAAACAAATGCTTATCTGGGAAGAACACATCTGGTGAGTGCCCCATAGGCGTTCAGCAGGACCAGTGGGAAAGACTGAAGTGGAGGGCAGCTCCCAGGCTACATGGACTCTGAACGAAAGGGAGATGGTGGCTTTGCTGCTGAGAAAGAGCTCACTTTATGCAAATAGCAAAAAACCCTTGCTTTGGCACTGAAATGCTGTGTTGGTAAGAAGGCTTACCATAGTCCAAAATACTCATGGAATTGGAAGTGATGATTTACCTGCACACTGAATAAAGGGACTCACCTAGTTTTTTTCTCTCTTACATGCTCTAGATTTTCTAGGTGTTCCCAAGAGGGAAAATCAGTCTTAAGGAATCTCTCCACTACAAGCTGGTAGTTTTCCACCTGCAAGAGTGATCCTGCCAACACATCAGAGAAAAGAGTTGAGCTAAATAAAAAGAGAACATAAAACCAATAAGGTCACTACCCTAATTTTAAAGTCACAAGGTCAGGCAGTTCAGCATATTCACACAACATCTTTTTTCCTTTTTATAAAGATGGAAGGCAGAAGAACAAAAGCTCAGCACTCAAATACAGTTTAGTGAGACATACCTATGAGAGCAGTCTGGGCAAAGGGGACACCATCCTTATGGGAGATCACACAGGGAAGTGTGCTGCTCTTGTCCTGGAGCTGGAGGGAACTGCTCCTGGAGGAGACCCTCAGTACACCCAGGAGTATCTACAACAGAAAGGAAGCTGCCAACACTATCATACAACTCTGATCCTTGAAAGCCATAAATCAAAGTGCTTGTAGCAGCAGCTCAAATTCAGTCTGTTTATCACCACAGTGATAAAAACAGTATCATTCCCTAACAGGAGGAAGCGGTATGCACTGGAGAGGGTGCCTTGGGAAGGCATGGTGACAACCAGGAGCTCTCAAGGCAGAGACAGGGAAGAGAATGAGGCACATACCACTCGGGGCTGGAAACTTTCTGGTGAGAGTGTGCAGTAGGACCAGGCCAGTCTGCGATTCAGCTCCTGGGTGCCCATATGCTGTGCCTCCAAGGGGGAAAGCAACTGTGATGGACTGAAGCCTTCCCAGCTCTTCTGTTCTGCCACACGACAAACTGCAGACAGAGATGGGGTCTGGCATGGAGGGTTCAGAGTCAAATACTTTGAACAAAAGAGAGAAAGAATGAATCAGCTGAGTTTTATCCCATCAGACAGACAGGAAAGAGCTCAAAGAACATCTACTCACTTTCTGCAGGGGACATTGGTGTATTTTGGATAGAATTTCTTTATAAATATCTCTTGCTTCCTCTCTGTCTGGCACCACAGCTTGCAGAAGGGGGACAAGGAACTTTTCAGCAGCTCCAGGTTTTTGGTGCATAGAGCTAAGCAGTCGACGGCGCCCAAAGAAATAAGAGAACCTGACAAAAAGTTATGACCGTTAAAAGCACAAGCAGTCCTTGCCTTTTAGTAAGTCTTGCATCTAAGTCAGGGACTCCTTCTGCTTGTTTTGAGTGAATATGCTGTAAAGGACATGAACTAAAGAGATCACAAAAACATGAAGTGGTTAAAAAATAGACTATTTAACACTGATGCAAATTATGTTGGGCAGACAAGGAACAGGAAAATCCACAGAAATGGACAGACTGGCAAAATCTCAAAACTCAAATGGCCAGAGAAACAAATGACATGAAGATAATCTCCCTCTAAGCCACACAAATGGATCTCCTTGCCTTTTGTCAGGGCTTGATACAATTACTCATGTTAGGAACACTTGGCTTTCTTTCACAGAATGCAAAAAAACCACAAAAACAACCACAGACTACTCTTATTCCAGTATTTTCTTCATGTAGAATTAATTTCATAAGTTTAGCCTACTGCTTTTGAATGGCTGAAAGTGATCACACTGCCAGCCAAAATAGGACAGAAAGTGAACTCAAATGAAAAGAGATAGCATTCACTGGAACAATTTTAAGCAGTATCAGGACTGATCAATCACATTTAAAGAAAATGGAAAAGATAATAAAACCTGGAAATTATAGCTAGCATAATTCCCAAAGCAAAACTGAAGCTGTTTTATTGGTAGCTTGTCAAAATCCCACAGTGCCAGTAAAGCACAGAACACTGAGCATTCTATAAACTGCTACTTGACTGAGAGCAAAATGTATATACTTTGAAGTTCAAGGCAGCAGTGACAATGATCAGCCCGAACTGCTTCAGAAGAAACACAAATATTTTCACTAACAGAAGTCAGAAGTAAACCCAGAAACTGGCCCACAGCTATCCTGCAAACAGAGTGCAGCATCAGGGAAAGCAGGAAGCCATCTTGAAGCATGGGTGGTAAAATCTGCCAAGACAGAGACTCTCAAAAAAATGACCTCACTCCTGGCAACACTCAGAATATATCAAAGTGATATGCTGAGCAGCTGCTGCTGCTTCTGCACACAGACAGAACACAAGAGCCTTTTTATCAGTTGTGATCTAGTTATAGCACCAGATTCAAGCTTCAGCCTCAGGGTCCACCTTGATCTGCCAAGCAAACCACACTGGCAGGCAGACCCCCCTACAGTGCTTGTGTATTTCAGGACAAAGCATTCCAGGCAGGATTATGTGAGTAGAATGCTCTGAAGCACTGCAGTTTCCCAAGACCTTTACCTCACCTGCAATCGAAAGGTGCACTGGCTTTTCTCATAAGAGCAATTGCAAGGTAACAAGCAACTGGACATGATGTGAAGTCTGGATAAATGGCTTACTTAGGCAAATAAACCAGAAGCAATTGCTGCTTGTAGAATCCAAGCACAGTAATTTTGTGATCCTTTAGTCTAGAAGACACCCAGGTAACCTACAAAACACATTTAGGCATAGCCTGACTTCAGAATTGTCCTCACCTCTCCTCAAAACTCTCCAGGAGGCTCACCAGCCAGAGGTACAGTGGCATTCCAAGATTGAAGCGGAAGAGCAGCTGTAAGCAGAGATTTCCTGAAGTGGCCAGTGGCTGGTAGGGTGTGCTGAGCCTTGAAAAACTCCTCAGCACAACCGTGGTGCTCAGGCAAGCACCAAGTACAGTGAAAGGGAAGGACACCAGAGGCTTCTGCAGGAGGTGGACGTCGATGAGCTGGGATGTACAGGATACACAGACATAGAGTGTAAGAGAAGAGATAGCCAGTCTGCCACCACTCCCCAGAGCTGTTACCCCACCTTAAATCCTTTCTCTACTGGATTGTCTATAATCAGCACAGTTTAGGGAGGAATCAGATATTAATCATATCAACTCTCATGACTGAGTCTAGGCCAGTTTTATTCCAGATACTTGCTGAAATAATTTCCACGTTCCCATAGCGCTCTGTTACACACTTATAAGACATCCCCAGGGCCTGAGCCTTTTCCACTAAATAATTCATGACCTTGCAAATCTCAAATTACCTCCACACAGGCTCCTGGTCTGAGTCCCCTTGCGGAGTTCAGCAGTGGCTGGTAAGCAAGGCACAAGCAGATTTGGTTATCCAGTAAAAAGAGACCAGCTTGGACATTGAGTATTTTGGTGATAAATCCCTAAACAGAAAGCAAACAGAAAATAAGAGGACTATATAAACTATAAGAGACTAACGGGCCTGAGCAGTAAGAAAACAAACTCATGATGAAAATAATGCTCCTTGCAGGCCTGGAGTTGAAACCCCAGTGCTTGTGTGCATAAAGGCTGAGCCTATGAATCCTTACCACATAGGAGATGATCTTTGACTCTTTGGTTGATCTGGGCATCTCTTCTTCAGCCCCCAGCTGCAAAGAGCAACTGAGCTGCTCAAGGGAAGAAGACTCAGTGGTTTCTCCTTGCCAAGCACTGTTCAGTGGCTGCTCCCTCACCTGCTCTGCACAGTAGGGCAGAAGGCAGGAAGAAACACTGGTGACGAACATCATTTGTCCAGATTTTTTCAGGCTGGACATACTCAGGCCTGTGATTGTGTATCTGTGACCCAGCTGGAAGACACGATGCCACAGCAGCTGGCTGGGTTTCTAGAGCAGAGAAACCAAAAGCAACATCAGCATCAGCTCCAGTGAAAAAAGTTCTTCCTGATCCAAATAATCCCACTCAAAAAACCCTTTTCCACCCAGAGGATTGCCTCACACTTTTAGCAAAAGGGCTGTATCTGCAAGACATTCAGGGATACTGCAACTGCATGAAAGAGAAGGATTGTATTTCTGCAGGACACAGAACTAGACTTCTTACATATCAAGACTATTGTACACTGTGTGCAATTAAAAAGATATCACTAGTAAAATTAATAAATCAAATTGGCAAATCAATGGCAAGCTCCAAAGAACTAATTAGCTGGCACATACACAGATCCAGACAGCGAATTTGTGAGCAAAATTCCAAGAACTTACTTGCACCAGCACAGGGACACAAACAGCGGAGGCAAAGCACTTCAGAAACAGAAAGAAGAATGTCTTGTGGTGGACACAAAGGAGAGGCCCAAGTCTGGTCAATTCCCCTGCTACAGTAAGCTTTGATCTTTTCTTACATGGAATCCTAGAGGGCAATTGAAGAGGCAACTGAAATCCAGAGATGAAAGGAAGCTCAAAAGTATCCCAAAACCAAAATAAACAAATATGCAGCACCTACTTGCTGGGAATAAGGGATCCAGCAAAGTACGTAATACGGTCAATCCCTCAGAGAGGTTTTCAAACAAGTATTTGGCTACAAAACCTGTACATACTTTACCTTTTCTATGCTAAATCTCTTTGACATTTTAGTATTTGAAGACAGAAGGAACAGAAGAACAAATTCACACACTCCATGGCAACAGTCAGGTTATGAAAAGCTTTATCACAAACAAGAAACTACAGTAGTTTCACGAATATAAGCCGCACCTTTTTTACT
>VRYO01002772.1:904595-958690 GCA_009812075.1 Sialia sialis | reverse complement strand
CAGGTAGCTTCGGATGGAAGAGACCCCTCTAATCCTTTGAGGAGAGAAAAGAAACAGATGCACTGTCAACTGGGACAATACCTACACCCCAGAAGGACCCACTGCTGCATGAGGTGTCACGCAGGTACGCAAAATAAATACAGTAGTAGTGACTTTCATCGTGGAGACATTTTCCGCACTCTTAAACTGTCTCTTTTTTACAGCTAATCAGCTCTCCCTTTGCTTGGTACCTATCCCTACTCTGATAAAATCTTATCCTTTTATTTATTCTTATTACTTTTCACCTCTTATGGGCTGTCAGTGTCTTCACACTGGTGAGAGGAAGCATACTTGGTCCTTACACCATCAACCCCAGGGTTTCTTTGAAGAACCAGTGACTCCTGTCCTCCCTAAGACAATGCATTTGCCTTCCTGTCAGAGCTCTGTTAAGTGATTTTCTTGCAGGTACCTACAAGGCAAAAGACTGTGATGGGCCCAACCAGGCAACTGTCTGTCTTCCGTGTGCCAGCGGCACATTCACAGCTGTTGATAACACGATGTCTAAATGCTTCCGGTGCACACGCTGCCGTACAGGTGAGTTACTGTCAGATCTGCAGGATCTGAGGAAAATGGTGGTGGATGAGAGCTGGAGGGGATGGCAAAGTGGGCAAAGGAGCTTGGAAAAGTAAACAATTGAATGGGTAAGACAGTGTATGGGGAGCAATTAGAGGCAGCAGAAATAAGGGTCACCAAATTAGCACAGTCTTAGATACAGTTTGAAGGCCTTTCTGACCTTTTTCTGTGAAAATTAGGGAATAACAATGCCTATAATCATAACAGTGCTCTCAGTTGAAGGTGAAGGAAGAGGCTGGAGTAATCATTTCTCCTTTCTTTCCTCAGAACTCCAGCAGATAGTAGAGACCCCCTGCACCCCACAGCAAGATACTGTATGTGGCTGTCAGAAGAATCAGTATCAGATTGACTCCGAGTCTGAATTCTTCCAGTGTAGGAACTGTAGCTTGTGTGCCAATGGGATTATTGCTAGCTGTGAGTATGGCATGGATATGGCCCCAGTGCAGATGTACTGTAGTAGGGTAGACTTTCTGATATGCTGCCGTGCCTTGCACTGAAAGGATGGTAGTTTTGGAACAACTGGGGTTTGTCTGCCCTCTTTCCCCAGAAAGACTGCAATTTTTTGTCTTCTCTGGCATCAGTCCCTGTTTCTTATCGAAAAGAAAGTCAGTATTGAATGCAACAGTAACTGACTTTATATTCTTGATTAGCCCTTTTATAAGGTTGCACAGGCAGATCTGACTGTGAACCAAACAAGACATCACACATCTGTGCCCATTCACACGTCGACTGGTCTTCAAGTCCGCACATACATACATTCCTTTGTGGCTGTCTTCCAGCCCAAGGACACAAACTCCCCTCTGAACATCTTATTCAGCTGGTCATGATCTGTACAAAAGATACAATTATAATTAATTTAGTCATTGTTCTTTAATCATCCAGCAAGCCATGCTTTCAGTCCAGCTGCTCCCATACCCTACCTTGTATCAAAGCTATCCTCTCTTCTTTGCAAACTGTGTTGCTCCTGATCTCTTTCCCATCTCTTACCCTACCCAGTGTGAGGTTTGCTGTTTCACTGGTGAATATGTTCCCCCTAGTGCTCAATCACCTTGTCATAGTTTCCACGCTAAAGCCTTGAGCACGTTCCTCTTGGCTGATGTAGAACTGTTTTATGTCACTCACTTGCCACAGAATGCATACTCCTTATTCTAGTACATCTTCCCCTCCTCTCGTGCAATTTGATATCTTTCCATCACTGTTCTTGCCTGCTCCTTCCCACACCTGTTTTACTCAGGCTCTCTCCTGCGCTTGCTTAGAGGCGATAGTTCTTTCATTTCTTCCACTCATAACATCAGAAGAATGCTTATGTGTCCCATGACTTGAAGTGATTTCTCCCTGCCCCAAACTGACTTCCTCACCAGTCCCAGCTGCTCAGGGACCACTTCCCCCTCATCTTGGCCTGACTAATATGGTTCCCCCTTCCTGTCAAGCTTGAACTTGAGTGACTTTTACTGCTTTTTGTGCATTATACCAATTTCAGCTGCTCTGTAATTATACTCCCTTTCCAAGTGTCTACAGAAGTGCCCACTTTCAGAACAGTGGCACTCTTATTTTTATTACTTCTATCTTCCCCCAGCTCTGTTTTTATCTGTAGATCAAATCCTTTATCTTCTTCAGCAGCAGTTTTCCAGGCTTAAAAAAGGATAATCTCTCATCCATCTTGGAGTGGATATTTTCCCTTTGTTTTCTTCTCTGTCCAGATTATGACAACATTTTCTGGTTTTTTTTGCTCTACAGGTTCAAAGAACAAAGATGCAATTTGCAGGTGTAAGCCTCAATTCTTCTTGTCACGTAGTAATATTTGCAAGCCTTGCAACAGGTGAGTTTTTTTACTCTGTATGCCCCACCACTGAGTAAGAGAGACAGCAGGAGCTCCACAGGGGGAAGAAATTCTTCTCATGACTCTTTTTATCTGGACATAACTTTACAATATTCTAATTGCCTTTCTGGGGCAAGTAGGTCTCCACCCCAGTCTCTTCCATCAGTGGCATCAGCCCAGCAAGAGCCCAAGGTCACTAGTCATGCTCCGTTGCTCTGCTTTGCAGGCTTACCTGGTCTTGTCTGTTAATTAGGATGTTGCAAATGGCTAGAGTTTCATTGCCTGTGTGCTCACCCCTCTGATTTGCTCTTTCAGCTGCACTGGAGAAGACTGCTTGCGGTGTCCCAGCCCAGTTGCTACCTCACCAACTTCATCTGGGCTGAGTAAGTACTCAGGGGTCTGAAGGGCAGTGGAATCTTTTCATTGCGGGCTGTTGTTCTCTTAATGCCTTTTGTAAAGGGTTATATTTTCCACTTTGTCAAATTATTATCCCTTTTCTCCCTACCATTTACAAATCTTCATTTGCTGTTCTTCCTCTAGCACTTACTTCCTCCTTTCTTAGTCACTCATGCATTTGCTCTCTCCCTTCTGTCCAGATGGAAACCTTGTACTTGGAACCCTTGTTGCGATATTTGGATTTATCTCTGTCCTCTGCATTGCATGTAAAGTAGGGAAGCTGGTCCAGAAAAATAGGGTAGTGTCATCTTTCTACTCCTGTGGTGAGTACAGTGGCATGAGCAGTGATATTGATTGGGATACACACTGTTTCTCCATGTGGTTTTGGGTGTGCAAGTGTGTGAGGGAGAATGTGGAATCTCCTTACTCTGCTCTTCTGGAAAGCCAGAGTAGCACAAGAACTAAATGGCCAAGGCTCTTGTTGCAGTTCTTGTTGCAGGCCCATAGCTTTGACAGGAAGTGCATATGAGCTTATTTCTGGGATGTGTATTTTGCTATAAAACATTTTTGAGGGCAGGATTGTGAATAGCTGCTTTCCTGTTTTCTCTGGAATGAGAGGAAGTGAAAATAATTTCTGCTTTTTTTTTTTTTTTTTTTTTTCCTTTCTTTGAAGTTTCTTTACCACAGACAACCAAGGAGACTGTATCAGAGGTGAGCAAGATGATGGGTACAAGAGCTTACCTTCCACTTTCAAATATGTTAGCCTAGGATCTGGAGTAATATTTTTCCCCATGGTCTGTTTTCTGGCTGTGTATTTTCAAGTGAGCTGATAATAGGGCTGTTTAACTCAGAAGTCTTTTCCTGTAGAGGGTGGATCCAAAAACACTTTACATCCCCTCTTCTAAAGGATGCTTTTCAAACTCCTGGCTTTTTGCGTTGTATTTTTTTTTTTTTTTCTGGATGCATTTTGTCCAGATAGTTGGTCCTTAATCCCCTTTTCTCTCTGTGTACCCCAAGCTTGAAGGATTTAATTACAGTAATTTCACAACTATAAGACGCACCCTTTGGACTAAAATTTTGATTGAAACCTGGAAGTGCACCTTATAATCCGGTGCGCCTTATACATGGACAAAGCTCAGAAATTTGCCAACCCGAAGTGTGAGCCAAGCCAAGCTGCGGAGCCATGGCAGCCACGGAGCCCCCCTGACCCCGCCATCCCTCACACCACCCGCCATGTCCCCACCCAGCCTGCACCCAGGGCTGTGCGGCGCTGTGGGCACACCAAGGCCCTGCGGCCCTGCCCACTGTGGCTCCGCCGGGTTTGCAGCCCCTGGCGCAGCACCGTGCTCACCCCACGCACACAGCGCGGCGTGGACACCGGTGGGCCCAGGCTCTGCGCTCCCACATGGTGCTGTGCAGCGCCCAGGGCAGGGGCCTGATGGCGGCACCTCCGCCTCCGGGCGGCTCCACCGGGCTCCAGGCAGCCCTGCGGGCATGGGGAGTGCACGGTGCTCTGCCCATGGGTCTGCCCGAGACGGTGGCTCTTCGGCCCCAATGCCCCGGCGGGGTCTGCCGCCTCGCCTCCCACGTCACCAGCCCCGCCGCACCCTGCAGCCTCCTTGCCTCTCCCGCGCAGTGGCCGTGGCGCGTCTGCATGGTAGTGGCCCCGTTGCCCACTTGGCTCAGCTCCACAGCTGCCAAAAAAGTGCGCCTTATAGTCCGGTGCACCTTATATATGGACAAAGTTCGGAAATTTGCCAACAACCCGTAAGTGCGCCTTATAATCTGGTGCGCCTTATAGTTGTGAAACTACTGTGATTTTACTTCACTTCAGATCTCCACAAGCCTCTCAGTGCTGCTTCACAGTATTCTCTGAGGTCCAAGGTAACTCTGCAAATAAGATGGCCCAGGCAGCAGCTGAGGTGAGCTTTCCAAAGCCTTAGAGAGGAGGCTGATGGGAAAAGTGACATGTGAAGCTTCTAGAATGGTTGTGATTTTGGGTCCCAGCCTTACTTGATTTTGTAAATAAGTATTTTTTCCCAGACTACTGTTTTTTGGTGACAAAAGAAAGTTAAACTCTTTGTATTCTGCTGGAAAGAAATGTTTAGTATCTTCTGCTGAAATAAGGCATGTAAGAAGAATTAAAATCTCAACACCCACTCCTCACCTAGCTTGGATAAATTTTAGCATATAAAGCTAGTGGTTACTTGCAGGAGACAGGTGTACTGTGCTGCTGTGGGTGATTCTGGACTATGTAATATGTTTTTCAGGTTGAAGAAAAGGGAAATGAAATTTCCACTCTTCTTCCTGAGTCCCAGAAGGAAACAGAATTGCCAGTAAATGCACCCCTACCATCTGGACCTCTGCCACAGAGTTCACATGAGTTACCAGACTGTGTCAGACCTGCCAGGAAGACACAGCTCCCAGACAGTAAGTGAAATTCCTCCATCCTTCTCTCCTTCCCTAGTCAAATGAGAACCTAATTATGCAGATGTAGCTAGGGATATGCTGGACAGACCTTACCCAGTGTATGTGACCTGAATGTGTACTCTGTGCATGGCACAGTGCAAAGGCAGAAGCATGCCCAGAGCCTGTGAGTCTGTATATACTAAATATCTGTGCAAGGCCTTTCTGTTGTCCCTTTTCCCTACTAGCATAATGGATTGTCATATGTATTGATATACTGTCAGTCTTAATGCCTCTGAGATAGTGACCCAGAATAAATTCAATAATTCATTCTTTTTTAAGAATGTATGCCACTAAGGCCCTAAGCAAATGTGCTTGACTCTGCTCATAACCTTTTACAAGAGCATACGGAAACATTCCTATTGCATTTTGGGGGATAAGAACAAATTTGGACATCACACGAATGTGTGATTACTCTGGAGAATTGCAGAAGACTTGAACAAGAGGGGGCAATGCAAGCTACCAAGGCAATCTCCAGTCATGGATTATTCACATCCTCCTTGGCGTTGAAGAACCTTGCTTCTCATGGTTTTCCCTCTGTTTTCACAGACCCTGCTATTCTGTACACTGTGGTGGATCAGGTGCCACCATCTCGGTGGAAGGAGTTTGTGCGGCGCCTGGGCTTGAGTGACTATGACCTGGAGCGGATTGAGCTGGAGCACCGGCACTTGCGGGATGCCCAGTATGAGATGCTCAGACTGTGGAAACTGCAGATGGGCTGTGCTGCCACTGTGGAGCACATCAGCTATGTTCTCAACCAGATGGAGCTCAGCGGCTGCAGTGACGCTGTTCAAGAAGCTTTGCTAAACCAGAACTCTCCTCAACCTTGCAGCCTCCACAACCATCTTTAATCCATTTCTGCTTTAGCTGCCTTCAACTATTAAGATGGGATCATAGCTCTCTTTCTTTCCCTGTATCTCCCTGTAATACTCGTCAGCTGATTTTGTTGGAAACAGCAGCATATTCTACTGGAGGAAGGTTGAGGTTTGCTTCTTAACCACCATGCACTTCAACACCTTTAAGCCATGGCAGACCTCTGCAACACCTCCTTTCCCAAGAAGGGAAAGCACCTCATAAAGGAAGTGGTGTGTGGACTCTGACCAAGATGCAAATAGGAGCTATAAGTGACTTGATCATCAATCAGCTTCTATGGAAAAGTTGTTGCTGAAACAGATGCTCCACACATCATGTGGTGCGTAAACTTGTAGGGTGCTTTGGTTAAGCTGACCGTTCAGATATCAAAGTATTCACTCACTTCTCGCAGATCTATTTTTCTGCGAGATCAACCAGTTGAAATGGCTCATATTGCAGCCTTTTGATTGCTAAATCTGACTCAGAGGAAGTGGTGGAAGGATGTGCCTATTTCTGGGAGCAGAAGAGGATTGCCCCCTCTTGATGTCAAGCAGTAGCAGCTAATAGGTTTTGCTGTAGCAAAAGACTCCTGGAGATGGTGAACTCGTTCTCTGCTAGAAACAGGAGGACATTATCCTTTCAACACCATGTCCCTCAGGCTCCAGACAAGTAACAATTCCAAGCCAGTAAGTCAGATGAGAGGGCTGGTGCTTTTTTTTCTCAAGTTTTTTTTTCTGTATCTAGAAACAGTCAAAATTAGCATTAACAAAACACCAGTCTGTATGTTTGTCCAAGTGCAAGGTGCCAAGAAGTGTGTGCATCTGCCTGGTTGAGGTGGTACAATGCATGAGCATAGGTAGCATGAATACCTCTGCAAATCTGCTTGCACATGGGTCAGTAGGCTTGTGTCTAGCTGCTTATCTACATATGGATGATTCGATGAATCTAACTGCAAATGGGGCTGTGTATGTGCCTGTATAGATATTTTAGCAACTGTTGAATAACTTCACACTACTTCCTGGACTTTCTCACTGGAATTACCTTGGGTGAACCAGACGCAGACAAAATCAATCAGCCTGCACCAGTTGCAGGTTTCCCACTTTTCTGTAACATGGATTTTTTCAGTCTCTAATCCCTTGACCAGAGAGAAACTTTCTATTGTAAATACACTAAATGTTCTGAATTAAAGTGAATATTTTTAACTCTCTTCTGGTTTTGCTTATATCAGTTTATTTTCTGTGACTGTGGCTGGGGGCAGAGGGAGGGGAATAACTTACAGAAGTGTCAAGAGTGGATGGCTTGGTGATCTCATGAATTTTTTAAACAAAACACCCAAGTTTTATGTACTTTGGTATGTAAAACTTAGCTGACCTCATGTCACAAGAAGCTAGCTAGCTGAGAGCAGAAGGTAGGACTGAAATGAAATGCAGTTGCAAGTCTCAGATATTCAAGAATATGAATGCCAGCACATTTAGAAAGAATTTTTAAACAATATACAGTGAGTAATTTGGTTTGTATCTGGTTTTTTAAACAGGAAAATACCTTCAAATAAAAGAATAATAGTGGGTTATACTTTAATGTTAATCTTACATGTTTTTGTCAGAGGAACCAAAGCACCATGTTAAAAAAGGAAGATGACTCGTATTCCACTTGAAAGTTTCCTACTTAAAACTTGGAAGTTCTTGACAGTCAGTGAAAAAAACAGGAACTGAAGTCAGTTTTAATTCCCAGTTTTAGGCTTTGCTTTGCTATACCTACATCCTGTTTTAATTGAGGATGATTTTCTTGTTTGGTTTTTTTTTTAATTAGAGATAATTTAAAGCTCACTGCAATACACTTTTTCTTTCATAATTTCAGCTAAACAAGCACAACAGCATGATAATTATTAGAAGTATATGCTGTATATTGAAAATGCTTGAACTGGGGAAATTCTCAGAAATCTTTTCCAGTTCTGATGTCTAAGCCTTGGGGGTTTTTCTCCTATCTCAAACCGTTTAATACATAATTTAAAATCCATGTGTTGTAAAGCTTGTGGCACAAGGTAAGCTGCAAGCAGCAGGCCCCAGGCCACTGCTTGGTTGTGGCTTCATGCAGGAATTTTCCAGTAATCCATGGCTATGAAGTATTTCAGAGAATGCTGAAGACTCCTTCAAGGTAATAAAGGTGACTTGGGTGGGTAATATATGTGAAGAAGGGAGTGGAGGCTCCTCATGGTGTTCCTCTGAGCCTTGTGAAAAATGAGGTTCACTTTCTTGTTAGATTTTAAAAGGCTTAATAAAAGACAATAAGAGACAAATAATTAAGCAAAAGGTTGTAACAGCTGGGTGCTTGGCATTCAGCCAAGAGCACACCTGCTGTTTGGGAGACACCCCTTAAATTAATCATCCCGCTGCATATTCATAGACCTATCATACATTTTCAAGCTTTTCTATAAACTATTTTCCATATTCCAGGAACTGTTTTACATGGCCACTCATTGAGTCCATCTTTTCAGAGCATGTGTGTTACTTGGCTGTGGTTTTAATTTCTTTTTCTTACCAGTCTTAATTTGGGCTGTGGTCTTCAATTTCTAGACGGTCGGTGCTGGTAACTGGTGTATCAGTAGCAGGTGTCTTCACTGACTGTTATCCAACCAAGCAGACACTACTACAAGGACACTTTATCAGCCTATGTTACTCCTAAAGAAAACTGTATCTTAGAAATCATTTTAACACTCATATAGCATCCACCCTAATATTTGTGAAAAGCAAATACCATGATACGTATTTATAGCACCCACCAGAAAAATGCAACTGTTAATGTAATTTCATTTATTCATTACTCATTTAATGTCTAGTACTGAAGGGATGATGCCTGTGTATAGAACATTTACATTATAACTGCGTGGGGTCCAGCTCTGGTCCCCCAGCATAAGGAGGAGACATGGAACAGCTGGAGCCACTCCAGAGGAGGCCACGAGGTTGATGAGAGGACTGGGGCACCTCCAGTACGACGACAGGCTGAGGAAATTGGGTCTGTTCATCCTGGAGGTCTGTGGGGAGCTCCCAGTAAGCTTCCAGTATCTGAAGGGGGCTACTGGGAAGCTGGAGAGGGACTCGTCGTAACTGTTGTGATAGGACAAGAAGTAAATTGAAAGAAGGGAAATTTAGGCTGGATATTAGGAAGGGATTCTTCACTGTGAGCGCGGTGAGGCAGTGGATGCCACAACCCTGCCAGGCTGGATAGGGCTTTGAGCAACGTGGTCCAGTGGAAGGTATCCCTGCCCTTAGCAGCGGGGCTGGGACTAGATAATCTTTAAAGTCCTCTCTAACCCACGACATTCCAGGATTCTGTGGAACTGCAGTGGTCACTTCTCCACCTCAGCAGTTGCACATTCTTCGCCGCGGGGGCGAGCGATAGTCCGATCGTGGCGGCGCCCGGCTGCCTCCCCCGCGGCCGCCGCTCCTTGGTACGGCCCGCGGGGCCGCGGTGCGTGTTGGGAGCGGGCGCGATCGGCGCGCGGCGGTGGGGCGGCGGTCCCGCGCCGCAGTCTCCCTGTTCTCGGCTCATCCCGGCCCGAAATGGCCCTCAGTAAGTCCATGCACGCGCGCAACCGCTACAAGGACAAGCCGCCCGACTTCGCCTACTTGGCTGGCAAGTACCCCGAGTTCCAGCAGCACGTGCAGACCACCCTCGCGGGCAGAGTGAGGTACGGCCAGGGCGGGATGGGGCGGGTGGGTGCCCGTGTGTGTCCGGCCCCGGGCACCCATGAAAGCTTCGCATGTGACTTTCAGCCTGAATTTCAAGGATCCCGAGGCCGTGAGGGCTCTGACGTGCACCCTCCTGAAGGAGGATTTCGGGCTAACGATCGATATCCCTGTGGAAAGGCTCATTCCCACCGTCCCTTTGAGGCTGAACTACATCCACTGGGTAGAGGATCTCATCGGCCACCGGGATGCTGAGAAGCAAACCCTGAGACGAGGCATTGACATAGGTACTTGGCAAAGCTAAATGTTTAAATCCTTATTTACCATCAGCTACAGTAGCAGATACGGTTTGTTGCACATCCACAGGAAAACGTCAGGTTTGTGGTGGAAGGCAATCTGAGCTCCACAGGTGTTTCGTGTGCCTTCTGGGTGAGCAGGGTTTCTCTGCACAAACAGAAGAACAGTCATGGCACGCAATTATGTGGCTTTTCAGGGCCTTGAACTCGAGTGCAGCTTCGTGTGGTGTACAAAAACGGTGCTTCTAGAAATGGAGGCAAAAATGTCATTCTAAAGGAACAGAAAGGTGTTTTTTCTCAGTGGTCTAACTAGCAAATTGTGTTTCATTGCTAATTTACTAATTTTGCTTTTGGATGTCGGCACGAGAGAGTTTGTGAGTTGCATAGCAATATTTTTTAGTGTTCCACTTAATAACATTTTTTTCCCTGTTTTTATGGGTGTATTTGACAGGTGAATGATCTGTCATTTTTAAATTTCAATTTTTAAAAAAATTTATTTCAATGCAGTTATATTCGTGAGCTGAATTGTAAAAGAGGCCAAATTAGAAACCCGGGCAAATGCTAGCTAAGCTGTGTTTTGGTTGTAGATGATCAGAGATGTCTTGCTTATTGTTGAGAACAAAATGTCTTTTAAGTTGGACCATGCATCAGCAGATGGATGATATCGTCCACTTTCAATCTGGATTATTGGGTAATATCAGAATGATATTTAGTTTAGGCAACAGATAAATTTGAACAGCAGAGATGTGAATTTATAAAATGTACACTCATGGCCATAATTTGTTTTTCATTAGAAATGGAAAAAAAGGCAAGCTCCATAAGAGCTTCCACACACAAATAATAAAATTGGCATTTGGATTTCCAGTCTTTTGTTAATCTCTATGAATTATTTAAAAGGCACTAGCGAAAGTACATTTGAATTTAGTTCACATCTATTTTGTCAATAGAATCTTTCTTTACAGTTTCAGAGGCTTGATTTCAAAGACTGTTTTGTGCTGAAGAAAGCTTACAGTGAAATTGAGAGAAGCTGGAATGTCGTCTCTAACCTGTTTTAATGCTTGACATTGAAACCTTAAAGTTACTGAATTTCTCAAAGGTGGGGCTCTGTAATCTCTGTTACTGCGCCAGATATTGTTTCTTGGCATCTGCTAGCATGACTTTTTGTAATGGCATGTTTTGTTCTGAAATTTTATGACTTGTAATTTTAGCTGGAGTTATGCTGGATACCAAGTTTACATCATCACATGGTGTGTCCACAGCTGCGTTCGTCTAGTTCTTTGAAATTTCTTAGACAGGTTCTATGCATTTGATAATAGTTTTCATTTTTGAAAATTATTTCTATGAACTTCGTCACTACGGTAGGTAGACTGGGTAGAAGAGTCAGATCCTCTTAAGTTCTCCACATACTGCAAAATCTTCAGTTTCAGTTTGCATGAGCTTTGATGTTTCAGCTTTGGAAAAGCAGTACGTCATCCTAGAGGGACTTGACGGAAGTACTAGAAGTAACCCCTTGCTTTTGTGTACTGATAGATGAAGTTATTGATGTCTCAATAAGCCAGTATAACAGATTCTAAATACATGTCTAAGCTCTAGTTTTGCGATGGTGGGATATCTTTCCCTTTTCTTGTATCCATTCCCTTTAATCCTAAATTTGGTTTTCATTGACAGTTTGATCACCTAGATATGCCATAATTATTTTGTGCTAGCATCTCTCTTTTTTACCAAGTTTTTATCTGTCTCTCTTTTTGAATCTCTTAATTGACACTTAGGTTTCTTTGGTAGCGTTGGACATTAGAGAAAGACAGTCTCTTTCAGGTGGAGATTTTTTCTTTTATTCAGGTGGAACAGATGTTTTTTTGTTGTTATATGCATCAAAGCTTCACAAATTATTTGTGACAGATGATAGAAAAACGCAGAAGAGAAATCTGTTTGTGGTAGGGTTTTCGCTTTAGTAAAGTGAGAATATATTTGGCTTTCTTTATATAGATTAACCATTGTCATACAGAAGAAAAATATCTTAATAGTTAAATAGTTTATTAGAACATTTATTACAGATTATCAAATTCTTTCTTTTGTTAAAAGCGGATATTTGACAATGCTATTTTTCAAATTACAAAAATTAAGTTCACAAAAGAATTGATTAGTAGATGATCCATAATCAGCATTTTCTTGGTGTAGTAAGTACCTAGTTAACAGCCACACTGCATATAACACCAATATTTAATTTGCTTATTTCATGGATTTTCACTACTGCAGGGACAGGGGCATCCTGTATATACCCATTACTTGGAGCAACTTTGAATGGCTGGTACTTCCTTGCAACAGAAGTGGATGACATGTGCTTCAATTATGCCAAGAAAAATGTGGAGCAGAATAATTTGTCTGATCTTATAAAAGGTACAGTATAATAAGGTATTTAGTAGCACACAAATGTTTTGACATATTTTTGCCATGTTTAGTGGCTTACCCAAATGGGTATTCCTTCTAAATATATGCTCGATTATTTTTACTGGAGCAGAATATTTACTAAAGTCAGTGTGTGCTTAAGCCAAAAAACTGCCTTGTCTGGCATGGGATGTGTGGATAGAGAAATACTCTTCCTTACAAAAATCTGAAAGTTAAAGTTCACCTTGGGGTTTCTATCTATTCCTTGTCTGTTACTGAACTATTTATTAATGTTTGGGCACTTCTGCTTATAGGGGACCTGGAGCGCTCCCCTTGGATAATTGCAATCATTGCCACAAAGGTGTATCTTCTACAGAGAGTTCTTCGTCCTGACTTCTTGAATTAAGTCTTGACACTGCCTGTGGATAGCAGAGGCAGTATGCCAGACTTGGTCTAGAAATGAGCTTCGAAAATTTTTTGTAGGAGCTCAGTGTAGTAAAAATCCATTTATGAGCTCTGAATAAAAACTTTCAGAAGCATCCATTTGAACAACATGTCTTAGTCTGTTGTCCATGTCAGTCTTAAAGATCCAGAACTTGATGTGTGAAACAATGAGAGTTTCCTGTCACTGCTGCCGCTGATTTTTAGTGGTGTGATGGTGTTTCAATATACTGGAAAAGCAGCTGGAAAAGGAGCAGGCCTCATGTGAAGCTTTAGTGCCTGTAGTTGTAAGGGCTTAAAGCACATTTGTGGTTGTATTGGAGAACTTCGTATAACTCAGGCAGTCCTTTATGTTTTAAACAGATTCATGTGGTTCTGCTGCTATGTATAAACATACAGGCTGTTTGTATGCTAATTCTTGACCTGAAATCTTTATTTGTATGATGATTTTTGTTGCATTTCTTTTGTAGAAAGCACTGCTTAGAAAGTACAGGTTTTATACAATATATGATGTATATTGCATGTTAAAGAAAATAGGAAGTTCCCTACTGACCTAATTCACTTTTTCTAATAGTGGTTAAGGTACCACAGAAGACTCTTCTAATGGATGCACTGAAAGAAGAATCTGAGATAATTTATGATTTCTGCATGTGCAACCCCCCCTTTTTTGCCAATCAGTTGGAAGCTAAGGTAAGGTAATAAACTGCATGTTGTATGTGCTTCAGTAGTCAGTGGATAGTAGCAACAATTTAGCCTCTTGGCTTGGGCAAGGTTGAGTGGAAAATCCCAAAACATCGTGAAATAGTTTTTAAGCCTTCTCCCTCCTCATCCCCCAGCCCCTAAAGGGGTTCTGAAAACCTAACTGTTACCCTTCCTAAAGTGGAGGATGAGCTGTAGTATTCTTTAACAAGTTCTTACCGTCTTAGAAAATGAGTTTGGAAAGTAGACAGTAAATCAGAAATCAGGTGCCTGCTGCATAATGGTGGTACAGAGGAATTAGTGCCTGGAATTTTGCTTAACTGTATTTTTCATTTCCTTAGTCATATAGACAGTATCATACAGATCTTGCAATTCCCACTGAATATAATCAGAAATGTATAATGCAGGGCAGTAGAAAAGAAGATTTAATTAAATTTAATTAAATTTAAGATTTAATTAAACACTATAGATTGTGATGTGACAAGTAGCTTACCTAGGTTTGAGTTTGTAGGGAATTCACTAAGATCTTTGTCTGTTATCCATGGTTCTGATGTGGGGAGGGTAAGTAGAGGTACTGGTGCTTGTTACCCACTAAAGATTAAGATAGGAACTAGTGTACAAAGCACCATAACATTTCATTAAATGTTCATGTCAAATGTTTTTGGATTTTAATCCAGGGAGTTAATTCTCGAAATCCACGGCGTCCCCCTCCCAGCTCTGTAAATACAGGAGGGATCACAGAAATCATGGCTGAGGGAGGAGAACTAGAATTTGTCAAAAGAATTATTCATGATAGTCTCCAGCTTAAAAAGAGGTTACGGTAAGTGTTTTGTTCCAGTTAAAAAACCTCAAACACCTTTTATTTTCATCTTTGGCAGAAGTAATGCAAAAATGTTATTTTTAGTAGCTGTGGTCCAGTGGTATCTGCTCAGTTTGTTTGATACTTACACAGCCAATTGTTCCTGAGCAGCAATTAGAAGTTATTGCTGAAGGTATTTAAAGGGAGAACACAAAAAGCTTGTAAAACTGACACCTGTAGCTTGCAGCAAAATTAGCACATGTACCTGATGAGAGACAGATCAAGGTTCATTCTTGAGGAATTTTGGGATGGAAGAGGTTTTATGACATGGCCTAGTTATCTGTTGATTACCTAAAAATTTCTGTCTTTTCCTTGATGAATTTTGGTAACTTGCAACTTTGCCTGCTAAAGGACACTATTGTACTGAATGCTGTCTTTGGGTGAACATAAGCTGCAATAAAAGAACATAGTGAGTCCTTCTTTTGACCTTATTTTGAAACAGATGGCACATCTTCTGATTATTGGGCTTTCATTCCCCAAGTGTTGGACAAAACTGTCCCTTGATAACTGGGAAGTCTTAAGTTTTGTACTTCAATACGTTATATTTATGAATAAGGTTTTTTGGATGCAGTCATCAAAAAATGTGGAAGATGGGGTTGTAAAGCTTGAATAATAATTTAGATGAAGAACAGAGCTTCATCTAAAGTAATGTTTGGGAGACTCTGAAGATGTAGAGCTGGGTGGAAGAAGAAGTTTTACTAGAAGTGGGAAAATAACTTTTTTCCTTTTTTTTTTTTTTTTCTGGATTTTTTCCTAATGAAATATGGGTTACATGATGGAAACCTGGATAAGATATGAGTGAGCACAACTGAAAATCAGTATGTCTGCTTTTGAGCACGATTACTTGCCAATAGTTGATTATTCCTTTTTGTGCTGATTCATTTTCCAAAGAAAGTGAAGTTGAAACAAATTCTTGTAAGATGTAACATCCTCCCTATAACTGAAGTCACTCTTTGAAATAAGATTCCTCATTGTTCATGTATTGTTTCTAAAATACTCCTAATGTATTTCTTAAAAGTTCAAAAAGATTTCCTTGTCCAGTGTCTCTTTGGACCTTCTGTTCTGAATGTTGTTGTACTATGTTCTAGTCACTCTGTTTAAGTGTGATTTTTTTTGTTGTTGTTTTGATTTTTAATCTCATTTGTTTTTGTAGCTTCCTGATCCAAGTAATTCTTATTGGTAGCTGCCATTCTCAGTTGATCTCTATTCGTAAAACACTTTTTTTAATGTGTGCCTTGCAGATGGTACAGTTGCATGTTGGGGAAGAAATGCAGTTTAGCACCACTGAAAGAAGAACTTCGAGTCCAGGGGGTGAGTTTGCACAGAGTCGATATACATCCTGCCTGTCTTCTATACAGAATATAGTATGCTTCAATGTATGTGAACATACTTTCATGTTGAATTATTCCACAGAGTTTTTACTACAATAAGGAACTGCAATTCTTTGTTAGGGAAACAATTGAGGTTTAACTGTTGTAGATTCAAAACTGACCAATAAGTAGCAAATACTGTCTCCAAAGTTTTGTCTTTAGCACATATCGGAGCACGTCTTCATTCTAGAAGATTCAGGGTTTCTGCTGTAAAATAACCTTAAAAAGGCTATAGTAGAAAGAAAAAAAAATAAAAGATCTAGCTTTCTTTCCTCTTAGCTCCCATAAAATCTAGCAATTTGGTTGATAAAAGAAATAGTAACATGATTTAAGTGGCAGCATTGTTTTGTTTGTGTTCAATTCTGGCATCAAGAACCTTGTGCTACTGTTCTCGTTAAAGACAGCTGTGCAAAGGACTTTTGGATGGCTGTCTGGAGGAAGTGTGCTCTTCACTAATTCCCATACAAAGAGAATAATTGTAAGATTTGTCCTTGTATAGAGTGGAAGGAAAGAAAATGCGTAGTGAAATAAATTCCCAGAAAGTTGAATTACCAAAAGCAGATGCTGAGCTAGACACAAAATACCTGATTTTCTTCTCTGTCCTTGAACTGTTGCACCTCAGTCTTAGTAAAGGGAGAGAAATGAGAGATGGCTCTGACACTTCTGAGCCATGTCAGAAAGAATCTTGGTTTGTGTAATGAGAAAATATGCTTTGTTTGAAAATGTGTGCAGTAAAACAATGTTGCTTATTAATCTGAAATAATGTATTGCTTCTTTGTATAGGTTCCTAAAGTTACTCATACTGAATTCTGCCAGGGACGCACCATGAGATGGGCACTAGCCTGGAGTTTCTATGATGATGTGCAAGTACCTGTAAGTAGCTTAATTCTGGTTTGCTTGTGATTTTCTGTGCCTCTGATTTGAGGAAGGGGCTAATGAACTATAACTACTGTGATACAAATTGTTGTTCTTCATACTGGAATATTGGATGTGCTGGCCTGTATGGACAGTGGAATTTCTTAGATGGCTGCCAGTCTGTTAGCAGTTGTGACATGAGTCATGAGTGATCCTTGTTGAGAGTGGAAAAAGGAAGCCATTGTAGCAACTTCCTGTGGGTTTTAGTGAAAATAAGGGTCATTTGTAACATACCTCAAATAGCAGTAGTAATAAAAATGTGCTAAGTTTGGGGCTGGATTTGAATTTAAACTTCCCTCTGAGAACTCACTTTTAATTTAACATGTGGATTCTATTATCAAATAGGTATGACCACGTCTAACTCAGACTTGCCTACATGAGTATAAGTGGAGCTTGTTCACCTGAAATGTGAGCCAGTTGCTTTTTTGGATCTGGATGTTTGTATATTTGAATATAGGTTTAAACAATAACCAGTCTTAAGGAAGATGCAAGTAAACCCTTGGATCAAAATGTGGATATTGCCAGTTGGCCTCTATTCCCAAGAGCAGCCATACTTTCTCAGCTCATGGAGAGCTCATAGTTTGAAGGAATCAATGAAGCTTTTTGCCTAATACCTGAAGATAAACTCCCTCTGTCCATCAGACTAGCACAAAGTGCATGATATCCTGTTAGCTGGTTTGAGTCTAAAATTCCTGGGGGTGAAGTGGAGTATGGGCCATATGAATAACTGCTTAGTGCCTTATGTTACACTCTTAATCCTTGTATCTTGTGAAATCACAGTCATCTAAGTACAAAAAGTCACCCCACTAATACCACATAGCCTTGTAATTATTTTCTTTCTTTCTTCTTCTAGTCACCTCCCTCTAAAAGAAGAAAATTGGAAAAGCCCCGAAAACCAATTACATTCATGGTTTTGGCTTCTACAGTCAAAGAGTTATCCATCAAAGCTGCAGCTATGGGCTGGGATGCTGTAGAAGCTATTGCTGTGGTTAGAGCATGGGTAGAGAAGATTCTCACTGATCTGAAGGTACAGTATGAAGTATTAGATGTTAGAACAATGTCCTAATTAAAAGCATAACTGTGAGAGGATAGTATGAAATTCTTTTTTCTGCAATAGGTTCAGCATAAACGTGTTCCATGTGGAAAAGATGAAATTAGCCTCTTTGTAACTGCCATTGAAAACTCCTGGATTCATTTGAGGAGAAAGAAACGAGAGAGAATAAGGCAATTACGAGAACTTCCTCGAGCTTCTGAAGATATTCTGCAAGCAATGGAGGAGGAAAAGAGCAGCCAGAAGAGCGTGGACAACTTGGACTCTGAAAACCCTAAGGCTGAAGACACTGAAATGGGGTTTATGTCACCTGATGAGGATGTCCAGGTGACAGCAGGTGATGAGCAACCAGAGGAATCTGCTGCCAAAGAGCACAGTGATCCTGTGAAGGAAGAGGAGGTGGAAGCAAAGCAGGGAGAAATATCACTTGGGGAAGGTTCTGGTGATGCAAAGGAGGAACCTTGCCCTTCAGAGGAAGCTAGCAATCTGACAGTGGAAAAAGAGCAAGGCCCTAAAGAAACTAGTGTGGATTTTCTCTTCAAGTGTTTAATGAATGTAAAGAAAGAAGGAAGTGATGTAGTAGTAGAAATGCACTGGGTTGAAGGACAGAACAGAGACTTGATGAACCAGCTGTGCACATACTTACGGAACCAAGTTCTTCGATTGGTTGCTAGTTAGCTGTTTTTCCTACTTTGGTAAATTAGGTTTATCCTCAGATTTTGTAAACTATTTTTAACGAATTAAAAATTTCAGATAGCAGAACCTGTGTTTTCCTCCTTAAAAAAGAAAGAAGACTAGAATGAAGATAGATGTCTCCTTTAATATTTTAAATAACTGTTTCAAAGATGTAAGGAGACGAAGTGATGAAGAAGGGATTTCATACTGAAGTTGTAAAACTACATGTTGAAGTGAAACATGTTTATGCTGTGAGCATTTTAAATAGCAGTGCTTACTCTGGTCCTTTTCTGGCACAATAGACATATATATTGTTACTAAGTAGAAATCTTTACTGAGTTATTTTCTTCAGTATTTTTTCAGTACTAATACAGGAAACTTAGTGTGAAGTGGGAATTGTTTCCTGCAGTGAGGAGTCTTTAGCAGAGGATTTCAATACATCTCTCTTCCCTGTAATGTAGCTAACTTTTAGTCAACAGAGTAGCAGCATGGATATGTTCCCAAGTGTTAATTCATTAAAATAATTGCTTTAGGAAAATACTGTGTGTTGTTATTTGTCTGGTGCCTGGGCTATGAAATACAGAAGAGCTTACTGTTATTATCTGGTTTGGTAAACTTGAACAGTAAAATAAGCTTTTTGAGCTGCTTGATTGATGGTTAAAATATGTTAACTCTTCTATTAAACCATCCTTTACACTTACTCTGATATAATTGTCTGAAATGACAGCAGTATTCTTAAAGAATTTTGCTTCCATTTAATTTTAAGATTTAATAACAGGAATGAGAGCACAAGCTCTTCTTCAAGGGCCAGAAATTTCTGTGTATGTATTTGATATGAAGAGCGCTGGTCCCACTGTATGTGAAATCAGCCTCTCCTAAGCTGTGATCCATTTCTCTGAAGAGATACAGAATATGGAGAGCTTTTCTGAGTAGGGGGTGTGTGTGTGTTACCCAAGATAAAGCAGTGGTGTCCGGAAGGAAATAACTCTGTGTGTTCATACTCCTGCTTTGAATGTTCACCCTTTGTTGTCCTTATTTTTGGAAACTTTCTGCAGTTGAAATTAAAAGCAACTTTGAAAAGCCTTATTTTTTGTAATAATGCTTCTTAGCATTTCTGTGTCTAGTGGACAAAGACATGCATTTTTTGGGTACTGCATAATTTTCCTGGAACTGCTCCTCATATTCATGTTGCTGAGGAGAAGTAAAACCAGTCCTAGTCTTTTAGAATCTGAAAAAGCTATTTTGGCGTCAGACATTAGAAACAGCAAACGAGGCTGTTCGTCCTTTGTGCCCTCTCCTGGTGCTTACATCTCTGCAAGGTAAGCCTTGTTTCGTTGAAGCCGACCCTTCATTCGTTATCTCAGCCTTTCACCGGTACCGTACGAGAGCCGCACGCGTACCGCGCGGTCGGATCGCTGCCTAAGCGAAGACTGGTGTTTGTGCAAAGACCACCTCTACTCGGCGGAGCTGCACGCGTTGGGCGTGCCGGGGTGCCCGGTTTGCTGCGAGAACGCCCGTTCCCTGCTCCCGCCCGCTCAGGGGCCGCGGCCCCAGGCCGGCCTCCCGCCGACCGGGGCGTGCCTGGATTTGAATGGCGCGGCGGGAAGATGGCGGCGGTACCGGCGTCACCCCGAGCGGTGCCGCCGCAGCCTCGGCAGCGGCGCTCCGCGACGGCGGCTCCCGCAGGCCGGGGCGGGCTGTGCCGCCCAGCCCCGTCCCTCCCTGCCGGACTGTGCTGAGTCCCCCGCCCGGCCTCGACCTCTCCCTGCGCCGCAGCGGCTCGGCAGGTACCAGCGCGGGAGACAGCCGCCCTTCTCTCCCATTCCCCTTCTTTCCCTCCCCGCCTTCCCCTCGGTCGTGCAGCGCGGTGGGTTGGGACGTGCTCGGCGAGGGGGAGCGCAGCTACCCCGGGGGGCAGCAGGGCCCTGCTGGAAGAGGCCCGGGGTCCTCCGAGCCTCTCTCGGCGCTTTTCTTGGGCCGGGCGCGGCGCTGCTCGGGCCGCGCTTCGCCCCTTCCGGTCCCCCTCGAGGGCAGCGGCTGCAGCTCAGGTGCGTGCTTGTGTTAGCACGGTAGCGGTCGAAGGATTTCCTGAACCCCTCACTGCGCAGTCGAGGAAGAAAATAAGAAATTGTGTATTCTGTGCACATTTCTGAGATGGGGGCTTTCTGTGTGTCGTGTAACAGTTTGCTTTATTCTTGGCTTGGCCTCTAGGTGCTGCCATAATACAACAATCGGTATAGTCCATTCTCCTTGGTATACCAGGCAAGGTTTGTTTATCTACGTTTTGAAATTGATCAAAGAATACATATACAATACAGAAGAAGTATACATAATCTATTTCTGTATGCAATATACAAGATTTTGTATAAACACCTTGTGGTAAAGTGTCATATCAAGTGCTCCTGCTGCCAGAGAGAGTCCCTTAAAGTGATGCTTCTAGATGCCATTACATACATTTTACCAGCTTATTGTGCTCTTGAATCAAGAGAGAAATCAAGACGTATGCAGTATCAAGATTGTATATAACATCTTAAATCAAGATTTTACAAAGCATCTTGCAATTTCATCTCTTATGATTTTTCCATAGCTTTTAAAAGCATTTACATCTCTTGGTCTCTTCTCCAGTCATGTCGCATCTTCTCACTGAAGTGGTTATGCTCTGCAAGATATAATTTTGTTATTTCTGCAAATGGAACAGAGCAAGGCAAATTTCCACAGTCAGCACTGCAAAGACAATTCAGCAAGCAGCCCTCTTGTGTTTAACTGGCCCTACACTCTGGAATGGTTTTCTTGCTGAGAAATCTAATATCTTATGCTTTTAAACAACAGTTTGTATCTTCCTAATTCCGACTGTTTCTTAGCATTGTTTTAGTAAATAAAAAAAAGTTAATGTCATAGGTATACTTCTTTACATAGATCTCTGAGCCACAATTCCAAACACATGTTCAGTTCTAATATAAAGATATTTTTTAAACAGCTGAATCACGTAGTCCTTTATTCATTCAATCTTTTACATGAAATTTGTTGGTTTTAACACTAGGGAAAAAGCTTGAGGTTTCTGAATCCTAATTCTGTCATATTAATCACTGTATTTGATTAACATGGCAAGTGGGGGGACTAAGAGTCTGGTGGCTTCTCACAGAAGCCACCAGAAATTTCTCCTCTGTCAGACGGAGCCAATGCAACCAAATTCAAAAGTGACCTGCCACTGGCCAAGGCCATTAGCAACAGCACCTCTGGGATAATGTATTTAAAAAGAGGGGGAAAAAAGCCTGTGCAATGGCAACTGCAGCTGGGGGAGTGAGAGTATGTGATGGAAACAGCCTGCAGACACCAGAGTCAGTGAAGGAGTGGGAGGAGTTCCTTCAGGTCCTGGAGCAGAAATTCACCTGGAGCCTGTGGTAAAGACCATGGTGAGACAGGCTATCATCCACCTGTAGCCTATTGAGGCCCATGGTGGAACAGAGATCCACCTGCAGCCCATGGAGGAACCCATGCTGGAACAGGTGGATGCCCAAAGGAGGCTGTGGCCCTGTGAGAAGCCTGCATTGAAGCAGGCTCCTGGCAGGACCTTTGGAGAGAGGAACCCACGCTAGAGCAGGTTTGCTGGCAGGACCTGTGACCTCATGGGGGACATGAACTGGAGCAGTTTGTGAAGAACTGTGGCCTGTGGGAAGGACTCACGCTGGAAAAGTTCATGGCGGGCTGTCTCCTGTGAGAGGGACCCCACACTTGAGAAGGGAGGAGTGTGAGGAGCTCTTCTCTGAGGAGGAGGGAATGGCAGAGACAATGTGTGATGAACTGACTGCAACTCTCATTCCCTGTCCCCTTGGGCTGCTGGGGGGAAAGAAGTAGAGAAAATTGGGAGTACAGGTGAGCCTGAAAAGAAGGGAGAAGTAGGGGGTAGGTGTTTTTAAGATTTTGCTTTATTTCTCATTATCCTACTCTGATTTGAATAAATTAATTTTCCCCAAGTCAAATGTTCTGGCTGTGATGGTAATTGGTGGGTGATTTTCCCTTTACTTCACTCATGAGCCTTTCATAGTATTTTGTCTCTCCTGCCCTGTTGAGGAGGGGAATTACTTTGGGTAGCACTTGGTGTCCAGCCAGGGTCAACCCACCACAGCTTAGGACAGACAATTCTGGTCTTTTCTGAATTCCCCTTGAAAGTCTGTTCTATATTGTAGCATGTTTCTGTTCTCTCCCAGTGGTGCCTAAATTTTTTTTCTGTATTTTATGGTACTTTGATTATACGAAGTGAAGCAAAGCTGTGTGGAGGAGACTGACTATACAGCAGTGGCAGCCTAGGTTGGGTTAACCTCAAGGCAGCAGTTGAAATTTTTAATGTGATGAGAGAAAAAATGCTGGCTGGTTATGCAGGCTGCTATTATTAATCTAACCTGCCCTTATACTGTCAATAACGGTGGGAAATTTCTTTCAGAATTTTTTTAAGGTACCAGTAGAAGAACAGGTACGGTAGAGGCAGTACTCATGATTACTTTGTTTTCATCTCAATTTGACGAGGTCTTTCACAAAATGCTTTTACCAGAACTAGATATTTATGGGTGATAGGGGAGACATTCCTGTGGATCAGAAACCTGAAAAGGACAAAAAGCTTGAGTTTTCTTAATGATTTGGGAGAAGGAGAGGGAGGAGGCAGTGTCTGTAGTCAGCACAAAGTTGTTTAGGGTTACTAAGACAAGAAATAATCAGCAAGGAACTTAATTAGGCTAGAGGAACTGTCAGTGTTGTGAAGATACTAGTCAGTGTTAATAAACTGAAATCTGACACACTGTACAGAGTAGCTTTAGCTGCTTGTTTGCTTTAGGTTGTGGTTTTCATTCATCTGTAAAACAAAAAACGCTGGGCAGTTCTCACTGGCAGTAATCAGTGAGAATTACTGACATCTCAGTAGAAGTAACTTACAAGAGAGATGGTGTGGGCAAGGACAAGATGGCAAATGCATTGCAATGCTATCACGTTAATCAGTGCTGAAGCTCTCTTTGACCATATATTCGGTAATGGCTGCTCTGTCTCAAAAGCAAATACCAGGCCAGGAGTTTGGTGAAGGAATTAATTGAATGTGGAAAATCTTACAGGAGGAAAAATTGAAAAAAAGATGTCAGAAGATAAGAAAAATGGTGAACCATCCACACAAAATATTGAAAAATATAGGGCAGATAGTTTATGCCCTTCTTTTGTAATATTGGAGTTTATAGAGAAGTTTGACATTTAGGTGGAAACCTAAGTGACGTCAGATGCAAATTTTATTTTTATTTTCTCCTTCCAAAGGGCAGTATCAGCAGGTAAATGTTCCTGAAGATCAAGCAGACAAGTTGCTCCTTGCAAGTTGGGGTCTTCCCAAAGCGGTTCTGGAGAAATACCACAGTCTGGGAGTAGTGCAGATGTTTGAATGGCAAGCTGAATGCCTGATGCTTGGACAAGTTCTGGAAGGGAAGAACCTTGTTTACGCAGGTATGCGAACATTTGACAAAACCAGTCCCCTCAACTTTTCCATGACATAACCAGTCCCCTCAACTATTCCACTGCCATTTACAAGGACTTACTGGTGCTGAAACATTTGGATCTGGCAGTAAGAAAGGTCAAGATCCTCCTCATCTTAATGAAACATCTTAAGATCTGTCTCATTGTGTACCTCAAACTTGTTTTAATGGTCTCCTTTCCAGATGTGAAGAGAGACGTTTTGTCCCATTTCTCTGTTCTTTAGAAGTTGATATTTGGGAGTCAGGCTAATGGTGACTCTTTTTTATTACAGACTGTCAACTAGGAGCTGAATGATAACAGCAATTGAAGATATGCATACTTCTGAGAATATTATTTGCTGTTAGTTTTTTTTTCAGTCCATTTGTCGTTTCTCATATTGTGTGAGGGGTGTGTGTGCAGAAGAGGGAAGTAATGTAGAAGAAGAAGCAGGACTAGTGGACTAGAAATCTGTGGGAAATGACAATTGCTTGTCTACCTGTCATGGGAAAAAGGTTCTAGAGCAGCACTGAGAGGATGAATAACTTAGGAGAGAGGTGGGTGATTTTTAGTCTTCTTGATTCTTTATAGGGATGACTGCAAATGTGGTTGTGGGCAGAGACACCAGCTGAAGAGTCCCATCCCAAGCTCTCCAGTAACTGCTGTGCTAGATTTGTGATGCTTGTTTTATGGATTTATTTTTTAAAACCTTAAAAATTAATTAAACCGCCCCCCCCGGCTATTTTTTTTCCCAAGCTCCTACCAGCGCTGGAAAGACTCTTGTCGCAGAATTGCTTATTTTGAAGCGAGTCCTGGAGACTCGTAAGAAAGCTCTTCTCATCCTTCCCTTTGTCTCTGTGGCCAAGGAGAAGAAGAGTTACCTGCAGGTAAGTAGCATTCGAGGAGGGTAAATTTATGAGTAGTAGTTGTTGGGTGACATTTTTTTAAACAGAAATGCAAAAGCATGGATTTTAGGGGAAAAAATTGCTGAGATTTTCAAAAAGAAGTTGTAGATAACTCAACATTTGCTCTGAGTTGGAGATAACAAAATGAAACTTTTAGCCAGAAAGGTAAACTTCGAAAAATTTTACAGAGTTGATTAAACTTTTTAATTGTTACTTGCATTTATTCACTGATTTAATACTCTTCAAAATTTAAATGAATTTTCTGAGGAAATATCATGTTAGGGAAAGTACAAAGGGAAGGTGTAAATGTTACCTAAACGATAAAAGTATATTTTAGCTTTCCTTGGTGTATTCCACCACAATTTTGTGCATTTGATTTTACTTTGACTGCTAATTTTTTTAATGCTAGAATATGGTTATGTCTTGGCTTTCTTACCCCAGCTATTTAAAAAATAAAATTACAATGGGAGCACTCTTCCCAACATAAATATTTTTTCTTGAAAGACTTCCATATCAAACATTATTGCCATTAGGTAATGACAGTGACTAAAACCAAATCCAAACCCAGCAGGGATTTTTGTTACAGTTTCTAGCAGCTAAGATAGTTTAGTGGTTCATTAACTGAGGTGGTATCTTAACTTTACAAATTGCTAGGAAATCCTACAAACTAAGTGCCAAAGCTGCTTTGTAGTGATTTGACAATGGAGACACATTTTTGCTTTAATCTTGTAAAATTGGAGGATTATCAATGCTCTGTTCTGCTACTCCTAAGGTTTGGCCATATCTGTACATACTTGAACTCAAAAGATGACCTACTTGTGAGGTTCAAATATTTGTATCTTTTGTTAATGTTAATGTGCAATGTGTCAAAGCTTTGGCACTGCAGTAAGAAGACCTGGAAGAGAAATTTTTTCTTGGCTTTCAATGTGAGATGTATAATCACTGTGTTTGGAGTTCTATGCTTGGCTTTTGCCCAGGACTCTCAAGAGGAAGGTGTCTTTGTACATAAGCCACATACATGTATACAGATAATGTCTGCGTAACTTTGTACATATTATAAACTGTTGCACTGTATGTTCCCTAACATTCTTAATATTAAATCTTCTTATTCAAAGCAGTGGTCCTCATCTTTTACTCAGTTATGTACACTGTTTTGTGACGTGTACTCTGTGGCATCTGCTTTGGAAATAAAAAATGACAGTGGGAAAAAGAAGTGTCACTAACTGGCTGAGATATGGATTTAATCTGATTAGTTGGCTTTAAAAGTACTAGAAATTGTAGATGTAGAGTGCAGGCTTTTATGTGGTTCCAGCAGGCATCGGTCAAACACCAGAGCTGTAGCCTTAGCATGATGTTCTATATCTTTGGAAAACAGGCCCTGTTTCAGGAGGTGGATGTGAGAGTTGAAGGCTACATGGGAAGCATGGCTCCAGCTGGACGTTTCTCTGCTCTGGATGTTGCTGTCTGCACCATTGAGAAAGCCAATGGACTAATCAATAGGCTCATAGAAGAAAACAAAATGGACTCATTGGGTAAAATACTATGGCTTGATCATTGTGGGTTTGCATATTCTTAGTGCATGTGAAATCACTTTGAATTTTCTAAGTTCTTATGTGACAGATGTACCATATAGGAATATTCAGCAATTTTCTTCTTCCAGAACCTCTTCTTTGGATTTAGGAGGACAGTCAGCGCTGTTCTATGTAGCTCAGCAACTGGAATGAGTAGGTAGAAGCTGCAGGCTTTAGTTTGTCTCAAATGGATGGTAAACTGCTTTTAAAAATTATTCCCATAGCTAGGAACTGTTCTCTAATCAATAAAACCAAATTCAAGTTCTGAGATATGCTTGACTTCAGGAATGTATTATGTTAGTTTGTTTTAGATAGAGACTGTGGAATCTAAGATCCATCTTCATTTAGCTTGAGGAAGAGAAAGAATTACATTCTGTGCTCTTCTGTATCCAGATAAGTGGAATGAATACACAGTGCCCCTTTGGGTAGGCATGGTGACTGGGAGGGCTGTGCCATTCATTTCTGTCTTGTTTGCTCAAAAACCCTCTGTTCTTGCAACTTTGGCTTCTGGGTCACTGTGGCCCTGATGGCTACTAGATAATGAAAGTATTCATTAAGTATTGGGGATGAAATAAAACCTCATCAGCCCAATGTTTCCATGTACACTTGGAGAGAGACATGCTTTCCTAGTCCAATCAGAAGTTTGTTATTCTCTTTTTTTCTCTGCTCGAGAAAGCTATACCAGTTATGTTTTATACAGTAATCCATCCCATCTTCACTCTGTCCTGTAAAATTTTTGCTATATTAAGAATGTAGAAATTGCAAAAATAGATGAGGATTGAAGTGCTCTGAGACCTCCACCTTTGAGACTGCTATTCTGCATGTATCTAGTATCATAATATTCTGCGGCATTGTGTACCAGAATAGCTTTTTGGAGAGAAAATGAGAAATAAGACCTTGCAGGTTTTTTCAGAGTGTGAGATCATAGGGTAACATGTTCACACCTGGATCTGTATCAGCTGAATCACCATGAATTCTTTAGAGTCTGCCAGTGGGCTGGAAGATGAGTGGGTGACTGTTGTGCAGCATTTTAAGCTCATTCAAATGAAGGCTTCTGCAGTCCAGCTCGATTCTTGAATGTGTATCTTCATCCCTTCACTTGGAAGAAAACCTGTTATTTATTTCAATATATGGCTACTTGGTTTAAGGTTTTTTTGCTTAAACTAGGATTTGTTTGATCCTGTGTCACCACACTGTACAAGCTGTACTTCCAGCACAAGGGAAACAGTGGGGTCAGGATAAGGAATTTTCTTTTGGCTTGTGTGCTTTGGAAGCATACTCCATATATTAAAATGTATTGTTTAATGAGATCATCTTTCAGAAGCTAGCGATATACCAAATTGCTGTGGTTGGAACCTCCATTTCATCCCTTTATGTTATTGTGCTTTTGAAGATGAATGTACTCGAAAAGAGTCATTTAAATATAAGCCAAGTAACTACAGGATTTGAGTTTGAGTATGTGTTCTCAATACCAATGCCTCTTTAAAGCATCATGTTTTCCTCTCACCATTTGAAAATACCTCTCCTGCAAACCTTCATTTCCCTTATGCCCCAATGTGGCCGTATAACAGAAATAAGGGTAAAATGCTTTTCCTTTATATGCTTTTCTGGTATTAATTTTTAAATTAAAATTGATTTTAAAAAGTCATCTTTATGTAAAAAAGGGACAAATTTTCTGTTTGGAGGTAAATTTTCATAAAAGCTGTAAAATACATGTATGAACTGAAAATGCCAGTAATAGGTGTCACCCAAAGCAAGCTTGTCTGAAACTGCAAGATTGTACCTTGTCTTCTAATTAATTCTAAATTTAGACCTGTTTGTAACAAGAGTGTTTTATCTTTTGAGATGAGTTATTGGGAGATGACTGCAATCCTGGCTAGATTCCATCTCAAGCCTGAGCTGTTCCTTTTGTTGATGTTAACCCTATGCTGATAGCTCCCATTGCCTTTGGAAACTGTTGAGAGAAACTCAAATCCTCTGCCTGCCACAATGTATGAAGCAGTTAAAAGCAATGCTCTGTTGTTAATTATTATATAATATGGTACATGGGAGATGATGTTCATCTTGTTCAGCCTCTTGATACTGATGCTAAAGAAATTTTTAGGAAAATTTTTAGAGAAGAATCTGCTGCTTTCTCAGTGTGTCAGCTGGGAATGGATTTATAATGTGCTGTTGTGTTATTTGTTTCTTAATTTAAACTTGAAATTAAAATGTTACTAGTTTAATTATATTAAAAAAAATCCTCCCTGCTTTTCATTCATGACTTTTTAGTTTTAAACAGGATGGGGAATTAAAACAACCTAGTTATTCTACAGCAAATGAGTCTGCTAGCTCTCAGGTACTTTTTAGTAGGTTTTTTTTCAGCAGTCTTTTAGGGATGCACCTAACTTGCAGGCAGAAATAGCAGACTGAGTCTAGCCTCATTTTCAGTACCTATGTACTATGATGAAGGTCTGAAGAGATTTGTATGGATTTTACTTTGGTAGGTATCTGTTTAAATTGTCCTGTCTCAGCTCTGGAAGAATTCAGACAGATTGTATGGTGAAGCAGGAAGAAGCTTTTTCTGGTAACTGAACAAATACGTATTTGCCATTTTTTACAAGCAGCACAGAGATGAAGTACAGGAAGACAGAGGAGCTGGATGGGTGGGAGTTTGTAAAAGAGGCTGATGAAGCAGTGCAGCATTCTTTTCTAACTTAAGTGGCTTGAAAGAGAAGGAGGGAGAAAACAGACAGAGAAGGAACATATGTAGGAAGGAGAGAAAAAAAGAGAAGGAAAAATAGCATTAATAATATAAGGTCAGATTTGCCCTTAAGCTCCTGCTATTTTAGCCATACCAGAAAGATATTACATAGCTGCACCAAAGAGGAAAAAAATTCCACCGCAGCAGAGCTAATGAAGCATGGTGTCCTCTGTGCTCTGCTTTTTTTGTTTAACCTTCCTTTATCCTACACTGTATCCCTGGGACCCTGTCAGCTGGCCAAAAAGGATATATACTGCTGTTGGGATGTGTGCAGCAGGTGTGCTGGGTGCCTGAGTAGTAGTGGCTTTGTATTTTCTCCTCAGGGAGCACCCTAGTCTGGTCTGTTGTCTCCAGCTGCTGATATTCAGAAGCTTTTTTAAACATTATTCTTTTAGGTATTTCTATACACCTTAAAATTTTGATGGAGATGGTTAATAGATTAAAAAGTCATTTGCAGGAGGTAGGAGGGCAGCAGTGCTGTCACATAAGGATTTTTTTTCATTAGAAAGCTCAAGCTAAATAGTAGAGCTCGTTCAGGTTTGGTTAATGAAGAGCAATTTAATAGGAAGCAGACTCTGCCAGTGTAATTACATCTGCTCCTGGTTTTTTTTCTGATATTACTGCATTAGTAAAAAATGATGTTTTAAACTAAGACAGTGATGTCAAAATTTTTGACTAGTTCATTTGGGTGCTAGAATTTTGCTTTCCAGGTACTCTGAAGCCTGAAGGTTTTAACTTGCAAGGAGGTTACAATATAGGTGTTGCAATACTGTTTTGTGTGGTGTCTAGACTAGCAACTCAACCTATTTATTTCTATTTTTTAAAAGCTGATTGTGTGTATATGTGGTTGTGAAATGTCATGATTTCCATCATGATTTGTCTTTCCAGTGACAGAGGGAAGCCATTGTAGTGTTGGTAAGCATGGATAGATTTGTGAATATAAATTTCAGTTCATCACATGGAATGTGGAAGGATCAGGGCTATTTTTTCTTCGTTTGGAGGTTTGTCAGATATGACCTGAGTGCTTTTCTTTATCAGGAGTAGTGGTTGTGGATGAGTTGCACATGCTGGGAGACTCTCATCGAGGATACCTGCTGGAACTCCTCCTGACCAAAGTGAGATATGTTACAGAGAAGGTAGCAAAAAAGTGAGTAGGCTGAGATGTTTGTCTTTTAATACTAAATAATTGATAGCTCTAAATATTTGTTTTCTGTGTGAACAGAAATTTGGGTTGGCTCCAAGGTTTTCATGAGAGTGATGACCTAGACTATTTTGTTTATTAAGATCTTATCGTAGCACTTTTCAGGGGCCTGTCATTGTAGTTAAACCCTCTTTTCCTCATGGTTTTCAATTTGTGTGCTACCATGGGATTCATCCTCTCAGGAAAAGAAGTAAGGCCGAAGCTTTAATTTACCCTATTTTTTTTAAACTTTGGATTTTTTAAAAACAATTTCACTAACAGATTTGCCCTGCCTAATTTTTCAGTGCTTCATGGAATGGTGTAATTATCGTACTAGAATTCTCTGGTGTGGTGAAAGAGTGGGAATGCTGTTAACTTGTGTATGGTGAATTGATCAGAAGGCTTAGAAGATATGTCAGTAGTCTGCTTAGTTAGCACTGCTCAGGGTGAGCTCTGCTTTTGCTTATAACATGTGATAGCCTAATGGTTGTATGTTTTCTTGCCTTTAGCACAATTGGTTCGACACTGGGGAATAGATAAGATGTTTGAGAAGACCTCTAGAATCTTTTCAGGGTGCAGTGTCTAGATCCTCAGCACCAAACTGTCCAGCTGCTCCATAGTGTCCAAACAAAGAAAAAAGGAAATGGAGGAGGTGGTGTAACCTTCTTAATCTTTATTGGTGGTGCTGAGAGAAGAGTCAAAATCAACTGTTTCCTTAGCACAAAAAGTCAGGTTTTGCCAGTTTTCTCTGCAGCTTCCTGTCTTGTGAGTTGTACCAGTACTGGGCTAAGCAGAGACCATCTATTTAGTTCTGGGGGAGTGGCCATTTCTACACTGTCTCTCCACTGGACATTTCATCCAGTATTTCCCATTCAGATTTCCAGGAGCCAGCAGCATTCTTGGTCTAATCATATCTGACTTCTTATCTTCTCCCCATGAATCCTGGAAGCCAGTACACTTTGGACCAGTGTGAGTGACTTTGCCACTCATTTTCTCTTGGTTTATCAGGTAACTGCAGCACAGGTGCAGACCCACCCTCTGCTTTACTCCCTTACATTGAGGAAGCAGGAAGGAGAAAACACTTGCTAGGGATAAAAAGTACAGGTGCATCAAAGAATGTTCCTGGGAAGACACAGTGTTTCAGCCTTCACCTTGCAGGCATGCTAAGGCCCAGATTCTTCACCTCTCTGTCAGGATCAAGGTGACAGTGGTACCCTCTACCATTTCCTGACAAGAAGGAAGTGGATGCTGTTTTTATTTTGTAATCCACTGGATTCCTCGAGCTGAAGACCACATTTTCTCTCAAATGACCTTCTAAGTCTGTGCTTTGTTTTGTTTTGTTTTCTCTCTGTTACTTAATGAGCGTATATAAAATTTTTAAACACTGTCCAGTCTAGCCAGTGTTTCTGTTTTGAAACTTTGGCCAGTTATCTGAATGATCAGTGCCTGTCCCACTGGACTACAAGCTGTGTCTTCACAGCAAGAAAATGTTCTCAGATGGCCGCTGCTTGTGTGTGTGTCCACACTTCTCCATGAGGCTTTGCCAGACTCAGCCAAAATTCTGCAGCAGATTTTTCTTCTCCTTAGTCAAATACTGTGTTGTAGAGCTGGAACTTTTTAATGCTTGGAGGTCAAAACTTGTGTTAGGGAGGAAAAGGTCCAAAGTTCCTGTAGGGACAAAAATCTGGAACCTTAATGGTGAAGCTGCACTATGGTAAATGAGACTGATAGTACTGCAGGTTTAATTAGCATATGCGACATGATAATGAGGATGTTATGGTAAGAGCAAACAGAGCTTTGACTGTAAGAAGGTTGAATTAAGTTTGGCCTATGGAAAATAGGATTTTACTAAGTAGAAATGTAAAGTTTGTCTATGTGATGGTTAACTAGATGATTGTAGTAAAATATTACCAGCCTTCCTGTAAATGGTATATAAGCACATGTAGCGCTCAGTAAAAATTGGATTCTGATCACCATTCAGTGTCCCCGTCTCTCTCTCTTATTGTTGATACTATACTAGCAAATGCTTAAAGAACTTGGTAACAGGGAGTCTGCCTCTCCCCAGCTTTCTTATTTCTGTCTCATCAGTGACTGGCCTTTTATACTACAGCTTCTGGGTAATCTTGTTTTCTCTGTCTTGTCTTTGCCAGGATTACCAGGGTCTTCTAAGAAGATTCAGGTTATTTCTGAGCTCACAGTGATTTGTCAGATCTTTTTAATGTCTTGATTTGGAGCTCAGTGTAATGCAAATGAGTACTTTTCAAACACAAGTTTAGAAGCATTAAACCCCCACTATTATGTGGATGTAAAAGCCTGAATTAAAATCTAAATTTGGTTATCTAAATTAACAGTTTGTGTTGTCAGGTTTGTTAGGAGTCCATTACTTCTCACTGTCTTTAGTGAAAGCTGCTGTTCATGATTTTAGGAACAGAAGTTACTTGCTTTTTTTCTATACTTCGGGCTTTGGTTCCCAGATCTAGGAAAACATTTGTCTAATATTATTGGTCCTGAAATGGAAACAAATATAAGTGTTTTGATTAAGGTATTTAAGCTTAGAAAGACTGCAGTGGAGATTGAGCTATTCCTCTATTTTTGTCTTTTTGTTAGTGGCAAGGAACTAGTTGATCTTTGTTTTCAGTCTCTTCTAATATGCAGTCAATTTATAGCTGTTGGCTACCTAAAGAAGGTAAAGGTTTAAGTTCAAATTGATTAAAAGCTGGATTATTTTGTTATCAGTGCATAATCTGACATGTTTTCTAAGAGTAGAGTATTGCTTCTTTTTTAGTCAAGAAGTTGAAATGATGCCTTTTGCATTTGAGAGGCTGGAAGGAAGTAGATCAAACTGGTTTTTCTGAATTCCATTTTCAAGAACAGTAGCCTGTGTTGTCACTGACTTTCATTTTCTTTTCATCACTTCCAGACACACAAAGAGCACCAGTCCTGGTTTTGGTGGGATACAGATAATAGGCATGAGTGCTACCCTCCCTAACCTGGGGCTCCTGGCCTCATGGTTAGATGCAGAGCTGTACTGTACAGATTTCCGCCCTGTGCCCCTCAAGGAGTGGGTGAAAATTGGCAGCAACATATATGACTCCTCCATGAATTTAGTGCGAGAATTCCAGCCCAAGCTGCAACTGAAGGTAACAAAACACTGAGCAGTGGCTTTGGGGTAATGCCTTTTGTAGTGCTAAAGTTAAAAAGACAGCTCCTGGTATATTTTTTATTTATTTTTAAATAGATGACATTCACAACTTCATTGTTTATTCATAGATTCATGCTGAAACTGAGAATAAAATTGGTATTTTTGCCTTCTACTGACTTAAAAAGCTTCAACATACACACTCATGAAGGTTTTAAGGATTCTTGAATCTGACTTGAAAACAAAGTTGACTTTGCAGTTATGTTTCTGAGTACTTAACAGGTATAAAGAGTTTGATTCTCCTCTTACCCACCCCTCTACCTTGTGTCTGGAAACCTACTTCCCTTTCATGAATGCAGTATTTCCTGCTTAGGCCAAGGAATTTGCATTTATAATTTTGAGAAAGTATTTGTATTAAAACCTCATATTGAACCTGCTTATGTTAAACTGCTAAATTATCTAATTTTGACACTGATTAGAAGGCAGATGTCCTTTGTATTCTTTTGAATCTGTTTTCAGTAGTTAGTCCTTTTACATGCTTCAAAAGGATATGGAAAGTTAGGGGTAACATACTATAATGTTACCCCTAATAAATGGGTAGGAGTGGGAAATTTGAGCTCTTTACTTGTAGCTCCTTTTCTGTGGAGTCTTTGAAGGGTGAATTCTCTCTCCAGTCTTTTCAACTGCTCTCTGTAATACTAGTGTAGTAGTTGAGCAATATGGCTGAATGGCCGCAATATTTTGGAATATTTCGCATTCCATTCCTGCTGTGCACAGGCATTCTCTTGTCAGTATCATGGTGGCACTGCAAAGAAAGTGTATCCTGGAAAAAAGAGGAAATGTTTATCACCAGAGCATTTTGAAGTTAGCTTTTATGTGGTCATCTTGAGAAGGTGATGTTTCGTTTTGCTATTTTTGAGATAGCTGCTTTGGATAGCTACTAAATTAAGTGAAGAAAAAATTAAACTGGGCCTATGACTCAACGATTTAAAGGAGTTGGCTTATTTTATAAGACTGGGGCATCTCAGGCTTGAAGTCTATTGCTGGACCTTCAGACTTCTGTGCCTCACACTGAACCAATAAACGGGACCTCGATGACTACACCACTTCAACTGAATTTGGCTGAATCCTTGTGGAGAAGTTCCTGCCATTGCTCCCCTGTTTTCATTTGCATTTTAGTGCTTTTTATTTCTTGCTGTACGCCCACGTTTTTCTTATCCTTCTCTGGCCTGGTTGCTACAAGAGACTCTGGCATAGCCAAGCATAACAGATGAGTTGCAGGGACTTTCTTAGGATCTTAAAACTAAAAAAGCAAGCTGTAAACAGCAGTTTTTTGCATGAACATCTATATAAGTATTATCCCTAGAAGCTTTCCAGTGTGCTCTGAACACTTGCAGTCTGTGGTCAGCCTTTGGTCAGCAGTACTTGCTTTTTGGTGTTGATTAGACTGCTACATGTCATGCTTTTGTTCAGACATCCAAGTTAACACGCCAGTTAGGGGTTTTCCTTTGGGGGTCTTCCTAGCTCTTCCCACTGCTGTTAGCCATAATGTGGAGGTTGCAATGATTTATTTGTGCACTGTGTGGCCTTCATTCAGAAAGAGTTCTGAAAGCAAGATGTAAAACATTACATCTATTCATGGGGAAGTCTAGAACTGCCCTCAATGCCCTCAATGGTCATATGAGTCCATATGTCGTCATATGGACTTCATAAAGCAAGACAGAAACTAAGATAATAGTGCTCCGTGTTCTTTGTTTGCTTCTCTTTCTGACTGGAAGTAGAAGATTCCTACTGAGATACAGAAGAAGGACAGCATTTACAAACCTCATTCAATCTGAGAGTGCACTGAAAATATTTTATCTCAATTTAGGGGGATGAAGATCATATTGTGAGCCTGTGTTATGAGACTGTTTGTGATGGCCATTCAGTCCTGCTCTTCTGTCCATCCAAGAACTGGTGTGAGAAGCTGGCAGACATCATTGCCAGGGAGTTCTACAGTTTGCAACAAACTGAGAGTAAGAGAAAAGTACTTAATAGAAGACTACTGTGTGCACAGTGTCTTTAATGAAAATTAATTTTGGTAGGAACTATAAACTATATTCTCTCTCAAGGTTCTGCAAAAAACTCAGCCCTTGCCCCAGTTGTTGTGGACAGAGAAGGGATTGATGAGGTCCTGGATCAGTTAAAGCGTTCGATTTCAGGCCTGGATTCTGTGCTCCAGCGTACTTTGCCATGGGGAGTGGCATTTCATCATGCAGGTATTCCTGAATATCTTGCTCTTGAATTCAGTAATTGTTAAGTCACATGGGTTCTTTCTACTGCAAGTATCACCAATTTACCAGATGCTTTTTTAAGCGTTTCGTAGCTTGTGACTAAATAAGCTTTGAGAATCCCATAGTTACAGGCAAATTTGAAATTCTTTTTTTGTGACCGAAGACTTTATTCAAAAATTGTTTTGCTAAATATTCGCTCTGTTGTGTTGGATAACAGAAACTTCTGGAATTTGACTTACCTGGTCTTTTCTTTGTGAAATGCCTGGAAATGTAACTGATTTGTAGCTCCAGCATTTTCAAGTTGTTCCTAAAGCTGCCAGAGTATATCAGAGCAATTACACTCAGCTTAATATTGAAATAAATGAGTACAGTAATGTCTCGACTATAAGGCGCACCCTTTTGACTAAAATTTTGATCAAAACGTGGAAGTGCGCCTTGTAATTCGGTGCGCTTTATATATGGATGAAGTTCAGAAATTTGCCAGCCCGGAAGTGAGAGCCGGCAGCCGCAGCAAACGCTGTGAGAGCTGGCAGCTGCAAGCTGAGCGCCACGCGAGCCACAGCAGCCAGCACCAGGCGGGAGTGCTGGGGCTCGTGGCATGGGGAGGGCGCCTGGGGCTGCGTTTAAAGGCTACGCCGATCCGTGAAAAATGTTTGCAAATTGAGCACCTGCCAGTAAACCCCGTGATCGTGCAATTTCCTTACTAATTCGTTACTTTGTTGAGCACGGATCCACACTGCAAAAAAAAAAAGTACGCCTTATAGTCCTGTGCGCCTTATATATGGACAAAGTTCGGGAAATTTCACACTCATAAGCCACACCTGGTTATAAGCCACGCTTCTGGGTAGCTGAGAAGACCACGGAATTTGTCCATAAATAAGCCGCGCTTTATTTTTTTTTAAAAGTGAGGATCCATGTGCAACAAAGTAATGAGTTAGTAACAGAATTGCATGAGCGTGGGGTTTGCTGTCAGGTGCTCAATTTGCAAACAGTTTTCACACACCGGTGAAGCCTTTAAACGCAGCCCCAGGCACCCTCCCCGTGCCGCCACTCCCACCCCCGGCGCTGGCTGCTGCAGCTCCCCGCCTGCTTGGCAGCGGCGGCTCGCTGCCTCACTGCGTGAAACTCACTGCCCGCTCACCAGTGGCTCCGGCTCACCACCCACCCGGCAGTGGCTCTGCAGCAGCTGCCTGCCCGGCCAGCTCGCACTTCCGGGTTGGCATTTCAACGGAATTTGTCCATAAATAAGCCGCACCTGGTGATTAGCTGCACTTCTGGGATTGGCTTGATTCTTCAATGAAATAGGTGCGGCTTATCAGTGTGAAATTACTGTATGTAGGAGGACTGCTTATAGAATCTGTATTTTTTATAAAATTGGTCTGAAGCCCTGAAGGTAATGTAGAAAGATACATAGCAGACCTGTAATGGGAATAACGAAGAAGGAGTCCTGGCTCAGGATGGAGATGAGTAAATCCTGGCACCCTACTGTTTTCTTATTTTTATTTTATTTCTTTATGTACAGTAATTTCACAATTATAAACCGCACATTTTTCACTGAAGAATCCAGCCGACCCCAGAAGTGCAGCTAATCATCAGGTGCAGCTTATTTATCAGCAAATCCCAGCGAAAGGCTAACCCGGAAGTGTGAGCCGGCCAGGCAGAGAGCTGCCATTGAGCCGTGGCCAAGGGGGCGGGGGGCAGGTGGGGAGCGGGCTTCACAGGGCGGGCAAGCGGGGTGGTGGGGCCGTGGGGGAGCGATGCCGGCTCGGCCCTGCCCCTGCCATGGCTTGGCCCCGCCGTCCCACGGCTCAGCCCCACCCCTGCCGCGGTGCGGCCCTAGTCCCGTGTTTCGGCCCCGCTGCGGCGCGGTCCTGGCCCCACCGTGGCTCGGGGCCACCGTGCAGCGCAAGGAGCTGCAGCCGAGCAGGTGGGGAGCTGCAGCCAGTTTCGTGTGGTGAGGAGGCGGCGGGGGGCCGGCTTCAAGAGAGCAGCGAGGGGGCGAGCCGCCGGCTTTGCGCAGCGAGGGGAGCCGCCACCGCTGCCAAGCAGGCGGGGAGCCACAGCAGCCAGCACCGGGGGCGGGAGTGCCGGGACCCACCACATGGATAGGGCACCTGGGGCTGCATTTAAAGGCTTCGCCAGTCTGTGAAAACTGTTTGCAAATTGAGCAGCTTGACGACAAACCCAGTGATCCCGCGATTCTGTTACTAACTCGTTACTTTGTCGCACATAGATCCTCGCTTCTTTAAAAAAAACAATGCGGCTTATATTCACGATGCGGGTTATATATGGACAAATCCTGTGGTCTTCCCGGCTACTGGGATGTACAGCTTATAATCAGGTGCGGCTTATAGTTGTGAAATTACTGTATTTACTTGCAATGCTTGTAAATATGCAGTTAGTAGTTCATCTTGTTACAATGTGTACAAACACCTCAGAAAAGCTAGTATATTACTGTCAGTTGAATAATGAAAACTTAATGGTGAAATTTCACTTCACTTACTGGTCAGAAGTTATCTAGGGTTGAATTGCAAGTCTAGTTCCTAACACTGAATGGTGAATTGTTCTTTAGGTTTGTTCTTCCCTTGCTGGACAGCAATACTTTTAGCTATTAAATTCAGTCTCACCATGACAAGGGTCACTAAAAGCCACGTCTCCTCAGGTCTGACTTTTGACGAGCGGGATATCATTGAGGGAGCCTTTCGGCAGGGCCTAATCCGAGTCCTGGCAGCAACCTCCACTCTCTCGTCGGGAGTGAACCTTCCTGCGCGCCGCATCATCATCCGGACACCCACCTTTGGTGGCAGACTGCTGGACATCCTCACCTACAAGCAGATGGCTGGAAGAGCTGGTAGGAAAGGGATAGACACAGAGGGTAAGCAGAGTCTTTATTGACATTCTGTAGAAGGATGTTAGCCTGATTAAATCCAGGGCAGTACTTCGCAATTAGGGACTAATCATGATGAATTCTTTTGGTATTCTGTATGCTTAGATTGATCAAGATGAATTTGTTTGGTATTGCTTTGTTTGGTATTAATGGAGTAAAAGCTGTAATTCCCAGGGGATTGTTTTCACTGTCTGAGACTGACTTTAGTATTTTTATGTCTGTTACTTCAGGAACAGGCTATTTTCTCCTTTGAATTCTTGTTAGCTTCTAAGGATGTGTTGTTCATTTGCCTTAATTCTGTGATCCATGGTCAGTTGACTAAAGTGTTTAGAGTTTCAGTGAAAAAATTTGCAGTAAACTGACATCGGATAAGCCTAAAATGTAAGAAATGCATTTAAAGTCTACAACTCTAATTTGACCAACTTCTGTTGTCTGAAATTATGATTTAGATTTATTAAACTTCTGCTAAACTTAACCATCAATTTTATGGATCTTGAAAGTAGTAATGAGACAGAGACAGGGAAATATGAACAGTAGCTCATATATAGATAATATGGCACATTCTTGCATACAGTGGCATGCATATTTGATGTTCAACAAAATAATCCTGCCTGTTATTTTAATTTGCAATGGAAATTTATCTTTGTGGATGATGTTTGCAAAAAGCCACATTATACAAGTATAAAAACAGTAGAAAATAAGAAGTTCCACAGATGTGGAAAGTGGGATTTGCCCTCCTGATTGATTTATTGGTTCTTGCTGGAGCCCTGTGTAAGCAGACTGTTCTTACATTTAGCTTTCTATTTTTGCCTGAGTAGCATAGCAACAGAGCATTTTGTGAGCTATATCTCTACGAGCTCTCCCTACGCGTTCAAGGAAAGGGCACCTGCATGCAGGATTTCGAATCCAGACTTTCTCATTTGACTGTAGCTGGCAGGTGTAAAATTACATTATTCCTTGACGTTTCTTCTTTTTTTCCTTCAAGTTATAATAATTAGTACCCTTTTTGACAGTTCTAATATGACTGTGTTGTGCACAGTAAGCAGTTGATTTCATGCAGATGAGCTTCTTGAATGTACCATTTTTTTCTGCTTCACTGAGTCTCTTGGATGAGAACATAAAACTATGTTGCCAGCTGCTACTCTGTCACGAGTAGGGAGACTGGAGGAACAGCAACTTCAGCTGGAAAAAATGCCTTATGTGGATATGAAATTTAACTGAAAGAAGATAAATGCTGTCGAATTCCTCCTCCTTCTCTCCCAATATTGTAGTTTTGGATTGTCTTACATTTTGTTTTTTTATATTTATTTTTCTTGGTTTGATAGAAATTTTAAAAGATAGCTTTGGAGAGTGAAATTTGTTTCTTTTTGCATTCATTCATGAAAACTACCATTTTCCCAAGGAGAAATAGATAAAGCTGAGCAAAACCTAGAATTCAGTAGGGTCTTTGTTGTTTTTGTTGGTTGCCTAGATAACCACAGTCTTCTGGTGTTTGTCTAGTCTAATGCTAACCTGGACCTCCCCTGGTATCTGAAATGTTTAATAATGGATATTGGAACAGCTCAGTTCCTTTTTTTTTTTATTTATTGTTTACTAGATTTTAATTATTAGCTTTAAAATATCAGTGGCATGTTGGGAAAGAATATCCCTCAAGTCTAGTAAAACTGTCAGATAATATAGAGTTAAGTGGATACCCATCTCCTGTTAGATTTTCTTTTAGATACATCACTCTGAAAGAGTCAAAGGGAAGTTTTCAGAGGAAATTTCAGGTCACTTCAGAACCCAAATACAAACAGTATAGATGTTCTTTATTGCTAAAATAAAAATAAGCTTTTCTTTCTCAAAACAATGCTTTACATTGTTCACATTGATAAGGCAGTTTATCTTATCTTCTCCCCAGTTCTGTCAAAAGTACACAATCAACAGATACCAAATGTTTCACCAAATGTTTCAGGATAAGAAAAAAAATCCAAGACAGATCCTCTGAGCATAATTTCATCCTGTAGTTAATTGATGTAATTATGTTTAAGCTGTATTTTGTTGCTTGCCTACACTTCATTTATTTATTCTGTCCATTAAATTTAAGAGTAGTCATGTTTTCATTACCTCTGGATTTGCTAATTACTGTAGCATTTCCACAGCTACAGTTTTATCCTAAGTTAACATTCCTAAGAATTATACTGAGATACCCACTACCAAAATTACCTTGCGTCTAGACTACATGCATTTAAATCTTAAAAAGTTATCATAAATCTATCATGCTATTTACTGTACAGCTAATCCAAAACTAATGTTTTCCTCTTAGTCAAAGGCAAATGTGTTCTACCCATAATACATTTTTCCTGTGCCAGTTGACAAAGCTTGCAACTAGTTAAGGACTTCCAGTTATCCAGTTTCTCTCTAATAGCTTTGTGGAAAAAATATCCTTTATGTGACCACTGCATTTTCCATGGCTAAGCTGTGCTATCATCTCATTAAAGGAATTTAGCCATTATTTTAATTTTTCTTTCATGGCTCTGGGACATTTTTTGTGTTCCACAGAGTTTCAGTAGTTAAAGATGAACTGAACAATGTCTGACAGACAATTTTAAGGTAGGATATATTGAGATGTACTTTCAGTGGAAACCATGCAGAATACTTATGTGTATACATGTATAAATGCATATATGAAAATTCAGAGGATACATAGTTACTTCTGAATTAGTTATTTCTGGAATGAAAGCTGGTTGGCTTAATACAAACTGTCAAAATACTGTGCAGCTTCTATGTTTTCTTTTTACTTTTGAGAATTTTTTCAGCTTATTAATGTAATGAAAAAGTCAAATTGATGCCACTGTATATTATAGTTCCAGTCAATTCCAGAACAAGAAGCAAGACTGATTCAGCAGCAAACCCGATGCATGGAGAGACTGTGGAATCTCCTTAGATGACTTGGCAAAATCCAGACTAGCCTAATGTAACTTTGAAGTTGGCTCCGCCTTAGTTCTGATGTACTATGCATCTCTACGGTTCTTACATAGCAATTCACGTGCACTGTTTAAGGTTGCATATTTTTTCTCTCCATTACCCAACTTTTTTGAAAATACTTAAGAGTTTTCCATTCTAATAATGCTTCCCTGGTGAACTGTGTGCGGCTGTTACAGTGCTAAGATGAAGTACTAAGGTCATTGTTTTTCTGTTTGTTTTGTTTTTCTTTTCTTCTCCAATAGGTGAGAGCATTTTAGTCTGCAAGCCCTCAGAGAAATCAAAAGGTGCTGCTCTACTTCAGGGATCTCTCAAGCCTGTTTGCAGCTGTTTGCTTAGAAGAGAAGGGGATGGTGTTGCTTTTAGCATGAAAAGAGCAATACTTGAGGTACAAGGCACTCATAGAGGAATGAGAATTGTGCTTGTACACTTGTAGGATGGTTTCTTCTGCGATTCCATCAAATGTTTTCTGTGCACTTTTTTTTATGTGTTTCTTCCTCAGTCAATCCAGTTGTCTTATTTGAGTCTGCCAGCTTGCCTCAGTATTCAGCATTTTGTCTAGGATGTTCCTCTTCTTGCTGCAAATTGGGATGTGAGCACTCAGAGAAGTTTTGCTATTGCATTTAGATGTACTCAAGCAGCAGGCAAGAACTAAGTGTAATGCGTAAACTTTAGGTGTGACCTGACATTCTTAGCTGAAGCATGCTGTAAATTACTGACCCTAGAGGCTTTGTGGGCTGAATTGGGCCATAATGACATTTGTGAAACCTTGTAGAGTCTCTTATTTACCCCATCAATTTACCTACCTCTTCTGCAGGGGAATGATTGAAATGTTGTGAATATATTTCTGGTGAGCATACAGGGGTGGTACCCAATTTGCTCTCTCTTCTGTAGGGTTCATATAGAAGTAGAAAGGTTCAAAAGGATTTTATTCCACATAGATGAGTTTATGTCCCTTTTCAAAGCTGCTTTTGGGCTTGAACTTAGGTTAGATACAGAACTCTTTAAATAGAATTTGTTTGCTATACTTTTACTGTATTTTGAAAACTTTTGTGATGCTTAGAACTTGGTTGTACTTCCATAGATTTTGAATTTTAGCAGACCAATGGAATTTCTAGATGTATTTTTCTACATAAGAGCTATCTAAAAGAATGGAGTTCGTTTAAAGCAAAACCAAGACCCAAGGTAAACAAAATCACTCTCAGCATTCATAATTATTAAGAGAAACCTTCAGTATGCTGAATAGCCTTACAAGAATGCCACCTTCACGATTTGCTTATTGTATTCACAAAATTTCAGTTTGTGTTCTAACATACAGTAATTTCACGATTATAAGCCGCACCTTTTTCCTTGAAGAACCCAGCCTGCCCCAGTAGTGCGGCTTATATTCAGGTGCAGCTTATCTATGGACAAATCCCAGTGAAATGCCAACCTGGAAGTGAGAGCCAGCTGGGGAGGGCGCCTGGGGCTGCCTTTAAAGGCTTCTCTGGTTTATGAAAACTGTTGCAATTTGAGCACCTGACACCAAACCCAGCTGGCAGCAATTCTGTTACTAATTTGTTACTTTGTTACACATGGATCCTCGCTTAAAAAAAAAAAATAAATAAAAATGAGGCGGCTTGACAAATTGGTCTACCCGGCTACCAGGAGGTGCGGCTTATAATCAGGTGCAGCTTATAATTGTGAAATTACTGTATTTTAATATTTCACAGTGTTGTCTAAGAAAAATGCCTCAGGCTAGTCTCAAATCTAAGTTGCTGCTATGTGTATGTCCACTTTCAAAATAAGATTTTGTAAATCATTCTTTTCGATACCTTAGTCCTCTTACTTCTACTCAAGATGACTGACTTCTTGCCAAGAAAGTCTTTAAAAGTTGACTGTTGCTTTGCCTCATATTCCCCTCTCTGGGAAAGTAGTCCTTTGAAACGGAGATGATGGATCACTCTCTATGATGCTCTGATATGATGTTCTGTCCTACTGCATCTCTGGCAATATGAACAGGTAGTTTTCTTCAACAGATCATAGTGGGGGGAGTAGCCAACACTCCAGAGGATGTGCAGACCTACGCCTCTTGCACTCTGCTTGCATCCAGCTTGAAAGAAAGCAAGTGGGAAAATGGGAAAGGGCAAGACAAAGCACAGACTGGACATATCGAGGCTTGTGTGGCATGGCTACTGGAAAATGAATTCATTCAGGTTGTGGACTCTGGCAGTGATGTGGAAGGTAAAGTTGGTGTTCTTCCCAGTGACGGTAGTTAGTTTTGATTTGCTAACTGAGTAGATGTTCAGTGTAAATTAAGAGCATGGACTTCTCTGCATTTTTATTTTATTTTAAATAATTGTGTATCAAGAATTTTCTGGCTTTCCAGAAGGCATCTTTATACCCGCTTTAATATATTTTGCACATGTTCTTGGAAGGCACACCACATCACCTGCGCATCACCTCTAAGACTGATGCATCCTAGTCTACAAAGTTCCAAAATATGTTTGAACAAAACAAACTTTAACCACAGGGTTGGTGCATATTAACTGCAGACTGTGATTTTCGTCTTTCTAAAGAAGAGATAGATAGAGATATATAAAGATATAAAAGATATATAAAGAGATATAGATAAGGCTAAGCCTGCTATTGTTTACATTTTTCTGTCTTCAGAATGGAGACATACATTATTTCTTTTTCAAAAAGCAGCTGTGAAGAGTTGGAAATCTCTCAAATGCAGCGCAATCTGGAAATGATTATGAACTTGCACTTAACTGTTTCTCTATGTAATGCATATTTTTTTTTTAAACAGCAAAGATTTATCACCCAACACATCTTGGCTCAGCTACTCTTTCCTCTTCTCTTTCACCAACTGAAGCCATGGAAATCTTTGCTGACCTGCAGCGAGCTATGAAAAGCTTTGTTCTGGAGAATGATCTCCATATTGTCTATTTGGTAGGTTCCTCTTCTATGTCTTGTATTTTCTGTTACAAAACTAAGGAGAGACAGCACAATGCAAAGTTTTTGACAGCTCCATGAACATAGGTTTGGATTTTTCTGTGATTTGCTTAGCTTATCCTTCATGAAGAAAAGTTTCTAAATTGGACGTTCTTTAGAATTAATGTATTACCATAGTGTCTATTGTGTGGGCAGATGCTGCATGCTTTTTAACCCCATTGTTGTCACTCTTGACTTCCTAAGATTTCAGAACTTAATAAATTTTGAGCATAAGATAACGGTAATTTTTCTGAGGCACTTGGAGCTGATGAAACAAATTGATTTTTGTATGTGTGTTTGGGATCAGCAGACTTAATTTCATATTACTTTTGGAGGCCCAGAAAAATGTTGGGCATTTAGTATCTATTTTGCTTCAAAAAGCCTCAGAGAGCTGCACCACTTTTTTTTCTATGGATGGGCCTTTCTTTGTTTCAGTTACAGTGAAATCCATCCCTGATTTAGTTTATTTGCCTGGTGATGCTACCAGGGCTAAAGGAAAGAATGTGATAAATCTTGTGAGGGAAAGGTGTCCCAGAGTGTGTCGAGATTTATGAGCACATATACTTGAAAAGCTAAGCACTGCTATTTAAGACTTTGGGAGAGGAAGCCATGAACTTGTGAAGATTACTGAGGAAACCAGAGGGATTTGCACTGAGCTACTTGGGATTCATGGCTGCCAGAGGCCCATCATGCAATCATCAGCTGAAATCTGACAGTCAGCTTTAGCCTTCTTAAAGTGTAGGGTGTATTCTCTTTACCAGGATGATAAATCAAAGGCAGAATTTGGGAATCTTGTCTGAAATGAAAGTTCACTTCAAGAGGAATGTACTTGCAACTACAAAGCTTGTTGAGCTGGGAGACAGGGGCAGGCAGGAGTCTGAGAGTACCTGTCTCTGCTGTGTTCAATAACCCAGTTATGGGCTAATACTGATAGATTTTTTTTTTTTTGATCCACTGCTGTCCCATATGTACTCATATCTGTTTGAGGACCACAATATATTTTGTTCTATTTCTTCTAGGTAAAATGAATTCCTTTGTGTTAAGCACCAGTGAATTTTTTCCCTGTTTGCATCTCCAAAACACGAAAAAAAAGGATGAAATTTGTTCCTTTTCTGGGGTAGAGGCAGTGATGGCTTTATGGTTTTTATGCTGTACTTTTTAATTGCAGCAGCTTGTCTAAGGTTGTTTTAAATCATACACTGTTGAACAAAATGTTCTTGAGATTCTCTTCTGTTAAGCTACTCTAAAACACTTTCTTGTGAGTCTGCATTTTCAAGGCCAAAGGTTTATTTAATTTTTTTGCTTTTTTAGTTTTTTTAAGAGTTGTTCTTGTGTTCCTTATGGGCTACAGGGAGTTTATGTGCTAAAATGCTTTTTAATTCTTTGGAGCTTGAATCTTTTACTTGTACAAATATGAGACTGAATTCCAAGCCATTGTTTTAGGGAAGTTGATTAAAACAAATAAGGATTTGCTAGACTAGGATAATTGTTTTCTTTAAAGAAAAAAACCAAACCACAACAAAAGCCTAATAAACAACAAAAGATAAAGCTCCATCTAAATCACTTTTGCTCTTCTCAGCAGATGAAGAGGCATGGGTGATTTACAATCACATAGGTATATAGTATTCTGTGCCATTTAACATTTAAAATAATTAATCTTGCTTTATATCAATAAAGATATGAAGACATTTTATCTCCTCATAGAGAAAGTGACTGTGTGCTGATTAAACATTAACAGAATTGGTTTTATATCTTAAAAACATTTTAAAAAGGCTCTGGGGGGCTTTTTGTTAGTGTTAATAAAAGTTGAGATTTTTTTTTTTGTACTCCAATAAATGAAAACTTCAAGTTCTGGCAAAATCTGTGTCCTTCCTGCTTTATTAGATGTTGTGGCAGTGATTATTGTGATTACTCGTGGTTTTAAAAGGTTGATAGATATCTGTAAATTATGTTAAAAAAAGAATAAAATTTTGTTTTCTTCAAGGACATTGACTATATAGCTTTAAAATCGTTTAGTGGCTTGGATTTAAAGAATAATCCGACAAAGATTCTAAATTGTTTAATCATTGGAATACCCATATAAGTCAGATCTCATCAGTACAAATATCAAAGAAACTGGATTAGAAGAGTTTTTACTTTCTTCATGGTACCCGCCTGTGATTCAGTGCTTTTACGTAGTGCATAGGATGCTCTAACCACATTCCCTAGGCTGTAGTTTTGTTTACCCACTACTCAGTTTAGTTCTGTTTATTTCTCGAAACAGTTTTTTGCATTGTCTTATTTTCTTTAGGTCACCCCAGTGTATGAGGAGTGGACCACAATTGATTGGTACCAGTTTTTCTGCTTATGGGAGAAGCTGCCTGCCTCAATGAAACGTGTGGCTGAGCTGGTGGGGATTGAAGAAGGCTTTCTAGCTCGCTCTGTGAAGGGCAAAATCACAGCTAAAACAGAGAAACAGCACAGACAGATGGCCATCCACAAAAGGTAGCCACAGAATGTGGGTGTGAACATGCAGAGAATAGAGGCTATAACATTTGTAATGCTCTGTGCCTGTTTTCAGGAACTGACTCTTTTTCTGATCCGATAGGTCAGAACCCGGAACTGGTCTGCTCTGTTCAGAGAATGCTGGTGGCACAGGGTGTTTATGCTGACTGTTTCTTTTGTGTGCACACTGTAGAACTGTTCTGTCCTGTGTATCACGGTACATTTTGCCATGTACTGTGCCATGTAATGTGCCCTGGATGACCATTTTATTTCTTCATGTACTTCCTCAACAGATTTTTCACGAGCCTTGCCCTTCTGGATTTAATCAGCGAGGTTCCTTTACAAGATATGACCAAAAAATATGGCTGTAGTCGCGGTCAGCTTCAATCCCTGCAGCAATCTGCTGCCACTTATGCAGGCAAGTTGTCTGAGCAAAATACCCCCGGGAGTCTTAGGCTAGTCTGTAGTTGGTGGGTTTTTTTTGTCCTTCCAGATTTGGGGCTGAGATAGCCACAGTGTGGTACTAACAGCAGACAGCCTTGTAAAACCACTTATGGATTTATAGCTTAAGCTGTGGTTGTCCCTGCTGTGGAGCCACAAAGTATGCAGGGGGCCATCTGAGAGGAATCAAGCAGTGTGCAGCTAATGTCCATGGAAATCAGTTGTGTACTGTGCAGGAATGTAGTTTGTTAAATACTAAGTATGGAAATTAGTGCAAATCCATTCTAACGCTTTGCTGTATCAGCAAAGAATGCCTTTCAGCATTGAGTAAAGTTTGGAGCCTCTAAGATGGGACATGGCTTTCTTCTGAATGCAAAAATTAATTGGCCAGAAGGTATAAGGTTACAGTTTTCAAAACAGAGTGAGTGGCTTCTGGGCCATTTATCACCAGATCACAGGAGGTCAGACAGCTGCTGCCTTTAACTTCTCTAAGAAGGCTGTGTGGGAGTAGAAGTAACAGCCCACCATGTGACTGAGGTATATTATTTTCCTGTTGCCTAAATCCTTCATTACTCCATAAGTGGGTTTTCAGTTTTGAGGACAGTTTTAGCTCAACTTGCAAAACCCTCTGTATGAGTTTCAGCATGAGTCAAAGCCCCAAAATGAAAAGGTCACGCCAACTAATGCAGAGTAGTTAAATTTAATTCTGGTAGTATAAATCACTTTTTTGTATAAATAAATTTGTAGCAGTTTCATAATCCTGTATTTCCAGTGTAAATAATTTTCACAGGGGTAATCTGGGAAGTAAAATGAACTACTGATATGACCTAGAGTTAAGAGATATGATAAAAGTTCTATTCTGTAATCACTAAAATTAGTGAGGGATGCCATGTCTTTCGGTGGTTTTCATAGTCTGTAGATGCAATCTGTGAGTAAGAAACTGTCTTTTCTGTGCTCTTTTCCTTCTCCCATGCACTAGGGACTGCAGTTGCAACCTTTATCAGAGGATTTGCTACCTTCTATGATGCTCTCAGTAACTGAAATCCTGCAGGCCAAGGTCTGCTTTTATGGATGTCAGCACTGGGTTTCCTCAAAGATCTGTGGCTTCCCTTAGTGACTTCATCACTACTTTTTCCTTTGCCCCTTTTTTTTCAGTATGACTGTTTTATAGAACTCCTGTTCCAGGATATGCATGTGCTTCAAACTTTCAATATTAGCATCTTTGAAAAAACAGTGTCATTCAGAATTTCTGCCTCACTGATTACCTAGTTAATTGCAGATTAAATTCTGCAAGACTAGTTCCTATTCATAGTTGTAATAAACATGAGTTAGTTTCTGTAAATAATGGGAAGGCGAGATATGTAAAATGAGTGCTGATTCAGATTGGGCAGTGAGGAGTGAATCCAGTAGTAGAACTGGAACTAGAGTTCAGACATTAATGTAACTTTTGTATTCCAGGAATGATAACAGTTTTCTGTAATCGACTGGGCTGGCACAACATGGAACTGTTGCTCTCTCAGTTCCAGAGCCGTCTCACTTTTGGGGTGCACAGGGAGCTTTGTGACCTGGTCCGAGTGTCTCTGCTGAATGCACAGCGTGCCAGGACACTTTACTCTGCTGGCTTTGTCACCGTGGCTGATCTTGCTAAAGCTGATCCTGATGATGTGGCAGCTGCTCTGAAGAACTCAGTACCATTTAAAAGGTGAGAAATCAGTAAGTCCAGAAGTCAAGTAAAGAAGTTTGTAAGGTGAAGGATGAAACCTGCAATAAAATATGGCAACCCTTTGGAACTTTGTGTCAAATGTTAGTTAGAAATAACTTGTGTGTCTCTCTACATGATCACAGTCATTCCATGATTATTCTGAAATTAATAGAAGCATCTTGTATTTACAGAATAAGATTTTGAGACCTATTTTTTCTTCTTATTCCTCTTTTCAATGCACTGTTTAGTCCTGGGTAAATTGTCAGTACTGTCTGGGGAGTTTTTGCTCTAAAAGGCAGCTCCACCATATGTTCAAAGTAGTTGATGATTTATTACTGATTATCTTTTGGGATTCTCTTGTGATTTATATATTAGTGCAGTAACAAGCTTACTTGATCAAGTACCTGTTGGACTGTACCATGACACAGTCATGGTTCATGCACTTGAAGTTTCCTTTCTTTGGAAGACAGTGCATGGAGGATGATTGATTGAGACCTTCAACTTGCCCTAGTAGGAATTGGAACTTGTCTGGGGTACATTTGAACATAGAAATCTGGCAATGCTTTTGGGGTATGCAGCCAGTAATATCTCTCATCAACATTCTATTCATATTTAGAAATAGTTATTTGCAAGTAAGTTATTTCCCATTAAGTGCATTATATTTTAGGTAGAGTGCTTCTGTAAAGGAAGCTATGAAGATGAAATGGGAGCAGACGAGAACAGTGCCAGCTCCTTGTGTTGTTTTTTTTGTGTTCTGCATGGATGTTTACATCTGTCTGTTACTTTCCCCACAGTATTCGTAGGGCTGTGGATGAGGATGAAGAGTCAGCAGAGGAGCGTCGGGCCATGCGCAGCATCTGGATGGCTGGAATGAAGGGCTTAACTGAACGAGAAGCAGCCACCATTATTGTGGAGGAAGCCAGGAGACTTCTGCAGCAGGATTTGGCACTGTTGGGGGTGCAGTGGAACCCAGAGTCTTCTCTCAAGACTGATACATCCTCTGTGATCAGCAGTGATTCAGAACTGGAAGACAGACTGCATAGATCAGATGAAAAGGAGTCTGCTGAATCTTCAAGGGTGTTAAACAAAAAAGGGTGCAGAGTTCAACACTGTAATGGCTTTGGTTCTCAGATTGGAAATGTATCAAATATTAAAAAGGGATATAAAAGACGACTGAGCAGTAGCACAGAAAGCTCAGTATTTGGGAGTGGAGTCCTGGGCAGGAAACAGGCTCGAGAAGAGGAAGGCAAGGGTGATCTTGTGTACAGTGCTAGAAAACGGCCAAATGTGTGCAGAGGAAATGAAAACATAGAAGAAATTTCTCTAGTCAAAAAAAAGACGGATTCCACAACAGCAGTTCAAAAGCATCTTACTGAACAAGGAAAAACACCAACATTGAGAATAGAGTCTTCAGCCTCTAGGTTGATTAAAAGCCTAGATACACATTTAAATCAGACTAGGAACAAAAATACCTCTTCAAAACTGCAGGGGTCACTTCTTGAAGATTCAAATAAGCTTAGCATAGACATACAAAAGCTGCCTGTTTTCCACACCACCTTCTCTACAGATAATTTTGTTTCAAACCAAAATAATAAGGAATCGATGGAAACAGATTCTGTAACTCATAAAGTCTCAAGTTCTATACAGATGAAGGAAGTTAAGATTGGGAAGAAAGATAAAATGGAAGGACTATTCACAGAGCCTACTACCACTAATGAAGTCATGCCTATGGGTAGAGCAGTTTTTCAGGCACCTGTTGCACTGAAGGGTACTCCACACACCAGTTTGGAGATACACAGTATGGTAGGAAGTAGAGGAATACCTGCTAGTCCTAGGACACAGAGAACTGACAAAACTGATGGTGAGCAGAATAAAAGGAATAAAACTCAAACAGATGTGAACTGTGTTGAGGTGAGGATTGATAAGCATTTTTGTCCTGGTGAGGAGAAAACCTGCAATATTCAGATTCAGAATTGTGGGAAAAATGGGAGTGAAAAGCCCAAAGGAATATTGTTACAAGCTGGAACACTGCAGAGTGGCACCAGCCATCCTAAAGATTTTCTGAAAGGGTCTTTAGTAAAATCTATAGGTGTTTGCAGTGCAGATGGTGTTCAGAATGGTCCAGCCTCTCATCTGTTTTCTGACTCTAGAGTCTTTGAAGACAGCATCCAGTTGGATACTCAAACTGAAATGATAATTAAACAGGAGGGAGCAGCTGGAATCACAGGACAGCAGGGAATACGAGGTTCAGAGCTGGCAGCAATACCACAGCAGGAAATACCAGAAAAACTAAGCAGTTTATGGACTGAGAATGATGCTGATAAAAGGCTGGCTACAACAGCTAGGAAACTGAGCTTCCCAAGTCTTATCACAACAAATAACATTACAAAAAACACAACTCAACACTGTAGTAATGAAGTTTTGGAGTCTGGAGACCTTAATTTACAGCCTGTAGTGAAGAAAATGGAACCTGCACCTTGCCTTAAAGAAAGCGATTTCTCAGTGACTGACTCACAGCTACACAGTTTTCTACAAGATTACCAGACCCAAAATTCAGTGGAAGGGGGGAGTGTGGCTAAAGACCTGAATAAAGCAACCTGCCATTTTGCTAGAGAACACATTGTACAAGTAGAATGCCAGTCTGTCCCTGAAACAAGCCTAAATATGAGTGATAGCTTGCTGTTTGATGATAGCTTCAGTAATGTTAGTGACCTTTCAGCTGTTCACATCATGGAAGTTGATGGAAAGGACCCTGTGGCTTTGTTTTCTCCAGATGGTGTTTTGCAGAATCCAAGGCCTGTTAAGAATAAATTTGATGTCAGTGACAATCAGAAAGAACATGAGAATCCTGCACAGTGTAACAATGTGTCTCTAGCACCCTTGGATGTAATAGCAGAAGTTTTAGATCATGGAAGCTCACAGGCGTTTCTGAAAGATGTTCCTTCTACATTTCTAGGTCAGTCAGGATTAAGAAACTCAGTCATTTGTAACAATGATCCCAGACCAAAGGATTTAGTAGGAGATCAAGGTGAAAAGCTCCAGAGAAGCCGCCAGGCTTTGGAGAAGAACCCCGATCCAGCAATGGGGACTGGATGCTTGTTTGAACTAAGCCCAGGATTGCAGGATGTGTTGGACAAATGGCCTAGCCTCTCAGGCCTTGAACCAGTTTCAGCAAGTTCCAGTTTGAAAGGAGAGTTAGTTGTTCCTATTGTTAGTCAGGAGCCAGATCCAGTTTTTGATTCTGACTTTTGTGATCCAGAGCCTTTGCCTACTTGCCAGGAATCAAAAAGCTCTTTCAGGATTAAAGAAAGCAAAATGGAAAACTTGGATCTTCAGAGAACAGAAAGCATAATGCTTCAGCTCAAGGGAAGCAACAGAGCATCCTGTCCTGCACAAGATAGTAATAATGGGTTTATTCCTCCAACACCCCCCAAAAAGCTTTTTCCAAAAAGTTCTATTTCTCTCTCTGTGAAATCTGCAAGAAAGGGACAAGTTGCCTGCAAGAATGAAGGGCAGACGATTCAGCTACAGTGGAATAGTGAGGGCAATGCAGAGCAGCAGGTAAAAACATTCCCGGTCAATCTTGGATGTCTAGACCCAACTGAGACAGATGAGATAAAACATGATTCCACTATAGACCAAGGCTTTTCACTGCAGCTATCTCAGGATGTTTTTCCATTCGTTCCCTTAAGTACTGAAAGTTTCACAATTATTGATGTAGCAAGTGACAAAGCACTTTTCCAGACTTTCATTGCGGAATGGAAGGAGAAAAGCAGATTCTCTATCTCAGTTGCATGTGAAAGAAGAAAGTGCCTTTTGTCTCCAAAATCAACGATTGGTGGCAAATTCAAAAAAGGTCAGTTTCCTGTTACAGTGCATTATTTTGTGAACAGCATGTGATACCTTCATCTAAAAGCAGACCTAGAGAAGGAAAGGATATGCAAAAAAGGAGGAAAATCACTGATATAACAGAATCATGGAATGTTTGTGATTGGAAGGGTCCTCTGGAAATTATCTAGTCAAACTTCCCTGCTAAAGCTGTTTCACATAGAGCAGGATGCACAAGATCATGTGCTGGCAGCTTTTGAATAGCTCTAGGGAAGGAGATTCCACAACCTCTCTGGGCAATCTACTCTAGTGTTCTGTTGTCCTCAAAGTAAATAAGGTTTTCTTCCTGTTCAGATTAAACTACCCATAAATCATCCCTTCCAAATTCTGGCCTTTTGTAGCAATCTCTTCAAGAGTTGAGATAGAAGTGTATTCCTTCCTTCCACTCTAAAAAGTTTCACATTATTATGGCAATGTGACAGCAAAGAATCTGACTGCTTAATTTTGTCATTTTAAAGGAAGAATATGTTCAAAAAGCAGCAGCAAACTGCAGCATAGGAATACTTCTTTGGGTAAAATAAGAAACAATATTGCAACAACCCAGAGAATTACAGTAATTTCACGATTATAAGCCACACCTGATTATAAGCCACACATCCACAGGATTTGTCCATATATAAGCCGCACCCAAAAATAAGCCTCATTATTATTATTATTTTTTTTTTTTAAAGTGAGGATCCATGTGTGACAGCGGGGGGTTTGGTGTCAGGTGCTCAAATTGCAACAGTTTTCACAGACCGGAGGAGCCTTTAAACGCAGCCCTGCCGCCGGAGCAACACCACTTCCCCCGCCGCCGCTAACGGCCCTGCTCCACCCGTAGTGGCCCCGCTCTCCCTGCCGCCTGTAGCGGCGCTGCTCCTCCCCCAGCAGCCCCACTCCGCTCGTAGCAGCCCCACTCGCCCTGCTCCTCCTGGAGTGGCACCGCTCCCCCCGTGGCAG